>OX578143.1:50781124-51143624 GCA_951213105.1 Amaurobius ferox | reverse complement strand
CTGGTAAGGGTTCGAAAAGCAACAGGGGATTTATGAAACTTGGGTACTAAAACAATATATGGAATGTTATTACAACTATATTTTAGATGGATTTGCTTATATTTGGCTGATATTCTATTGTATAAGATTTTAAGGTTAGTTTTATGTAAATTATAGATATGATTATTAAGTAAGTGTGACTGAAGGGTATTTTTATAATAATATTTACATATAATTGAGTAGTTTCCACTTGCCTTATCGACATATGTAATGACAAAATCATTTTGTATTTCTTTAATATCATTTTTAATTGAATTAAGTTTATATGAATTATTAATTTTCTGATTATATATATAATGATTTAAGTATTGCTCTATTAAGACTCTCCAAGGTTTAAAGGCTTCTACAGGGATTTGATATTTATAACTGATTTTATAGATAAATTTATTTAAGTCAAGAAATAAACCTTTACATATTAATTTATGTTTAAATTTAGTAGGTATACGGTACTTAGTACCCAGTAACATCAGTGATCTTAGTGCATCATAATTAATAATATTTAGATTTCCCGTTATAACATGCCCATGGTGTTTATCTACGAAGTCTTTGTATTTTTCTAAATGACAGTGGCAATATGACTCTTTATCCAATTCATAGTTTTGATTAATATCTACTGATTTGGCAATTTGATTATAGTTGAAAATATAACGTCCTAGCGGTTTATCATATTTATAAGCAATTTTAGGATTTACATGTTTGACTGGAAAGTAATTGGAAACCGATTTTAAAAAATTATTTATCTTCAGATTATTTAATACAGAATTAGTAAAATTCAAGGTACAATATTCATTTATTTTAGTATTTTGTTTTGATTCGTCATTAAGGTTTAAGTCTGTGACATATAAATAACTATTAAGATTTTTACTTCTGGTAATGAGCAAATCATAGAATAAATGTTTAAAATGAACGTTATCAAATGCAGTACTTAGAAAAAGGTTATATACCATATTTAATTGCTGTTTTTTAATTGCGAAAATCCAGTTTTTACATTGTTTCCAATCAAAAGTAATTTTAAAATTTGCATGTTGCTGAAGGATGGCATTTTTTAGCTCAGATAATGATGGCAATTTTTTATTATATTTACTTGCTCTTTCAGTTCTTTTTGATTTACTTTTATGATTGTTGAAGGAATTATAAATATTATGGTCTTCATTAGGAGAATTAAAGGACTTTTTAACTATATTATGATGATTAAATATTTGATTGAGTCCATATGGAAAAATGGTTTTGTGTGCACAAATGAATTCATTTTCAAGAAACAATCTGTCATAGTAATTTTTTTGAATACACAGAATACTAATTTCAATGTTGTCGAACCCATGTTTAGAAAAATGTTCGTATTCAAATTTTGATTCATTAAAGGAAGTTGCATTATTTGAAAAAAATTTTATGTGATTCCTGTGTACATTAATTCGGAGATGCAGAGGGTTGCTGGTTTGACCTATATATGACATATTACATTTTTTACATTCAATTTGGTAGATACAATTATATGTTTTACAGAAGACAAGATTATTGTTACAATTGATCTGATTACTATTAGCAAACGGACAAGTTTTACATCTATTAGAATTACAAGATTTAAATTTAAGTGTGTTATTTAGTGATGCATGGCTGTAGGATTGAAAGTTATATGAAGTGAACAAAGAATACTGGCTGGATGTACCGAATGAAGATGGAATAGTCATAGAGGATAAAGGATATTGTTGGTAGCTGGATAACGATCTAGGAGAACCCCAACAAGTTCTCGAATACCGAGCTTGGATGTCAGATAGCATCCAGTTGCCAGTCGCTAATTTTTTATAATAAGACATCATGTAATAGGGAAAGATAGTAACCTTTATTTCCCCAAAATAAAGGCACTTGCAATAAAAAAAGAGACTCTTTAGCCAAGAATGCACCTTAATTCAATTACAAAGGTGGAGACACAATTACAACATATGAAAGGTACCATTATTTTTCAAACTAATGGATCATCTAAAACACTTTGAAAATATATAAACTAACTAGCAGCATACCCGTTCTTCGTACGGAGTATATAATATAAAGAAACTTGAAATTCATAATCATATCCAAATTCTTATAGTATACTAAATGACATGTTTAATCAAAATATTCTGTTAAAATATTTAATATAATGCTCCTAAAAAGAAGTTTAAGAATCTCTGTTCTCGCTATATAAAATTATCTTCATGGACATATCTGAAGAATAAAACATCTTGGACCCCTTATGTAAGCAAATATAAAAAAAAATATGGAATTGAATCAATATATGCAAAATAAAAGCGTTAATATTGTATGGGACCCGTACTAATTATATACGCGAATATTAGAAAATATAACCTGTATTAGTAGATTACATGTATAAATTGAAAATACCAATAAACCCGTAATCTTTAAATCTGAAGACAGTCATTTATTCCAATATATGTCAAAATTAAAGTGCTAAAATTATATGGGAAGATACACACGTACTACTTATAATGTCCGATTATTAGTAGAAGATTACCCGTTTTGCAATATGAGTCACAAATGTTTTTTGGTAAAATACAACAGACGACGTAATAAATTGAATATATAATTAATCCCCTTAATCTTCATACCAGAAGACTGTACTTGATTCCAATATATATGCCAATATATGTCAAAATATATGCCAATATACCTGTACTACTTATATTCTCGTAGGTTAGAAGATATTCCCGTGCATTCCTAGAAGATTACTCGTACAACGTACAATATGCGTGTGTCAGCAATTTTTGCCGCAATAAAAAAATGGCGTAATAACTTAAAAATATCAATAATCCCTGAATCAATAATTTCGGAAAATATCAATAATAATAATGTTTAAACCTGAAGAGTATAATTGATATTATCCAGTCCAAAATGAAATGGCAATGGAATTTATTTTATATACATATCTTCATTATTCAAATCGGAAAGGATTTAATAAAAATCGTCTGCCGCATAAACACATTGGATTTAAATCCGTTGCTAAGCGACATGATATCATTTGCTTCAAATAAATTGGTAGAAAAAATATCGTCTAAATAGTTATATTTCTATGGAACATTTGGCGACAGTTTCGTCAAATTAGCGACATTTTAAAAAATCGCCAAATTTATCGCCAAGTGGGACTGTAGAACTGACAGTTCCACTTTGCGACAAATTGACGAAATATCATCACAATACTATCCCCTAACAAAAAACAATTAATATCATTTATGTAGCGCAATTTTATCAATTTCAAGATATTTTTATAGATTTGAAAACATTTTTATCAATTTGGTGACATTTTAAAAATTCGCTAAATGTATTACTAAGTAGGATGGTTGGTCTGACAGATAAATGCTAACCAAACATCATTTCAGTACTCTCTTCTAACAAAACAAAAAAAAAAATTCATTGATATGTAGAAGACCCAAGCCACACGACCAACCCGAAAGTTTATGGCAGCTGTTTGTGTGTCGTTTATATCAATTTGGCGACATTTCCGTCAATTTGCCAAAGTTTTAGAAAAGTTGTCAAATTAGCGATATGCCTCCAAATTCGTAGCTTTGAATTTGCAGATCTGAATGAAACTTTCTTATCCCGTTTCAATATACTAAATGAAAACACTACAATTGTATTAGAAGATATACCCGCTCTACTCTTTTTCTGTTTCAACAATCGGCTATATGAATTTATTGGCTAAACACAATATATGAGTTTAGTAGCTAAATACGATATAAGCTTGAAAACTCTTTGCCAAAATAAATGAAATTGATGTACGCAGTCAGCAATTAATATAATTAAAAGAAAAATCAAACCGTCCATTCATAAGATATACTTTTATATCCATTTATCAATTTATTTATTATTTAAATCGAAAAAAAATAATAAAAACATTAACAAACACATTTAATTTAATTGCGATGCCGAGCAACATGATATATCCTCCTAAAATGTTAAAATTTATTAACCACTAACAGCACACCCGTTATTCGTACGGAGTGTATAATTTAAAGAAACTTAAAGTTCGCAATCATGTGCAAATTCTGTTAAAATATTAAATTTATTGCTCCTAAAGAGAAGTTTAAGAATATATGTTCTCACTATGCAAAATTATCTTCACGATCAGATCTGAAGAATAAAACATGCTGCCCCCTTTTGTAAGCAAATTTACAGAAGAAAAAATAGGAATTGAATGAATATATGCAACCCCGTACTAATTATATTGTCGCAGATCAGAAAATATGCCAATGTGTTAGTAGAAGATTACCCGTATTACAATATGCGTCTCAAAAATATTTGCCAAAATAAAAGAGATGACGAAATAAATTGAAAACATCAATAATATCCGTACTCTTTATACCAGAAGGTCGTAATTGATTCCAATATATGCCAATATATATCAAAACATATGTCAATATACCTGTACTACTTATATTCTCGTAGATTAAAAGATATACACGTGTATTTGTAGAAGATTCGTACAACATACAATATATGAGTTTAAACAATTTTTGTCATAATAAAATAATTGCATAATAACTTGAAAATATCAATAATCCTTGAATCAATAATCCCCGAAAATATAAATAATAATAATTTTTAAACCTGAAGACCGTAATTGATATTATCCAGTCAAAAATGCTATAAGAAAAATCAAATCGTTCTTTTCTAAAATATATTTTTATATCCATTTATTTATTATTCAAATCGAAAAAATAATTATTAAAATTAACAGACAGATTTAATTTAATTGCGTTTCTGAGTAACATGATATAAGATAGAATCTTATAACATGTTAAATATGTCATGTCTTATAACATAAACTGCGAAATTAAATAACGATTTTGATTTCTCTATACTTCTCATTGTTCCGTAAAAGCTTGTTTTAAATAAACCATGAACCATGGAGATAGATTTCCCCTTTAAATCATGTTTCAAACAATTCATGTTTTCAGAAAGTGACTAATTAACGCAAAAAATCTCCCATCAAACTCAGAGATTAAATTTTAATTCACTTTCAAACGATTTTCAAGCTTTTCGTTTGGATAAACCACGGAGTTAGGGAGTAGAACTCCTAGGAAAAAGTTCCGTTTATCATTAATATCTCGACAACCCCATGTCTTAGAAACTCGAAACTTGGACGAAATTTATGGGGGGATATTTCAAGGCTATTCACCAAATTTCATTAAATTCGGTTCAGCCGTTTTTCCGTGATAATGAGACAAACGAAAATTTCGTTTTTTACTAATATCTCGAGAACCACTGGTCGTAGAAACTCAAAACACGGATATAATTTTAAGTGGGGCTATTTCTGGGCTACCCACAAAATTTCATCAAATTCGGTTTAGCCGTTCTTCCGTGATGGTGTGACAAACAGACAGATTTTCATTTTTATTTATATAGATGTGTAGACACATTAAAACCCGGATTAAATAAATGCTTAGGAATAAGCAAAACTAGGATAGATATTGGAAAAATATACATATACACATTGACTATTCCAGAATAAATTGATTCAAATTAACATCCAGCAATACAACATGAAACACAATATTTTACTTCAGAACTAATATAATCTAAGAATAATACAACCATTGCTGTAAATACAGAATTCAATTTCTTCCAATAAATATACATTTATTTAATGGTTCAACAATTCAGAGATTCAACGTATTAAAGGCTACGTACGATCACAAAAACAATAAGATATTCAATATATGAAGACTAAGGTCGATCACAAAAACAATGGCTAAGAATAGAAATATTACCTAGGAATTACAATTACCAGACATTTTAAAATGATAAGATAAGGGATAATGAGATAAAAATGAAGTTAAAATTTGACACCAATTCAGCGCAAATGCAGCTAACTTTAGTGTAATTCAGTTCTAACTAATTAAAAATGAATGTTACCACAGAAACTCGTAAACAACTAGACAGAAAATAAGAAACCAATATACAATACGCGCATAATGCAGCAGACAAGTATATGGATAAATATTTGAAATGTAATAATAAGAATTATGTAAAAAAAAAAAAAAAAAAAAAAAAAAAAATTACAATTCAAGTAATATTAACATCACCATAGAAGCAAATTCACGGCCATAATGCCGATAAGAGAAAAGAACAGAACCTTTCCAAATTCGATGATTAATCAGAATAAAATTCCTCTTCAGGTCTGAGTATTTAATTCTAATTAACCCAAACAAATGCCTGTTTCAGATTAAGCAATAGTACATTACTATAAATGCTTAAACTCAGACTACAGACATCAAAAAATGAAAAAATGAAAAAAGAATACATTAAGAAAATTGTATTACCATGCGGCATGAATCCTTCTTCCTCACCACGTGTATACACGATCAACCTTAACAGCTTAATCTAGAAGCACCGGAATGAACAAGTCGAAATTCTACCAGGGAGGCAGTACGAACGTTCACGGAAATACTCTCAAACCCGTCCAGTGAGTCTAAGCTGGAGACTGGACAAGCAATTCAGAATACAACTTCCCAAACATGCAGAACTGAATATGAATATGAATCAAAGATGAAAATTCCTACTAAACAAGTAATTCATAGGAAAACTGGATAATCGAGAATGCCACTATACACCATTATAAGGGCGCTCAAAACGTAGTTTCAATACTGACAAAAGTTACATTTTTTTGCGAAAATAAAATTCAAAACATTAATGTTAATGAATCTTATTTTCCGATTTTTTGATTTTTCTAATGTTTTTGAATTAGTTTATTATTTTTCATTTTTATTTATTTATATAATTAATAAATAATTATATATAATATACACATATACATACATATACATATACACACATATACATATATATATATATATATATATATATATATACACACACACATACATATATATATATATATATTTTTTTTTCCCTCCTCTCCTGTATGTTAGTCACTATATATATATATATAATTTACCCTTAATTACATTTTTCGAAACATGAAGGTAAAGGGAGACTCTAATTCCATATTTTAGAAACCTCATCAAAACCTATTATTTACTCAGCTGAATTATATTGTTTGATGCATAGAGTTAGAGAGAAAAATGATGATATGCTGTTTTATAAAAAACTTTCTAAACACTGTTATCAAGTGGCGACGAATTAAACGAAAATTTTAACATTCTGAGGTTTCTAATTGATTTCCAGATGGCTGTAAGACGGACAGTGTTAGATTTGCCATAATGCAAGTAGAAAGGCATGATGTGCCAATGAAACTTTTGATGAAGTTATCCAAAGAAAAACATTGAGAAATGAAGCTGAGGGACTTTGACGGACCAAAGGAAACATTGAAAACAGTCTCAGCCAAAGAAGAAGAGTCAATTTAATTGTCATTTTTAAAGTCTTAAAATTTTAACACATGACTAGAGCGAAGATGGTCTGTGCGGTCACAGCTAGTGTTTAACTAATCTACATCCTTGTAGTCAATCGTTTTTTCGCTCCTTTGTCCAAAAATGGAGTGGTTCGATTGCTACCTACATTTTATGCAAGTCATTCTGTCCAAAGAAATTTCAACGAATGTTTTTTATTATTTAATAATAATGAAATATTTATATTTATTTAATTTTCTATAAGTTTGAAATACTGTACCTACCAAACACCAACTAATATTGTAAGACATTTATTAGATTAATAGTGATTTAGCGTGAAAACATAATCTAAATACATGTTACCAAGCTAGCCTGAGACAAGTAAGTTGGCGTTACATTTTGTGCAAGAATATAAATCGGCTTTAGTCTCTGTATACCATGAATACGATACCTGAATGAGGAGGGTTGTTGTTGTTGAGACCCAGACCATCCGACCTACCAGAAAGATATAAGGTAACCGTTTGAACGGCCGGGAAGTGCCACCCAATTTAGACCGGAACCCAGTGTGGGGAGGCATCCACAGGCACCGTACCCTCCTTCCCCTACCACCAACCTCTCGGAAGGACTTACGGACCAACATGTGTAACGTGATCGTATTCCGCATGAACACGGTGGCAGAGTGCATATCCAGCGCGCAAACCACCGGGCTACCGCGCCCGAAATGTGCCAACAGCACGCGGTATCCCCAGGTGGTCACCCACCCAAGTACTAACCGCGCCCGATGCTGCTTGACTTCGGTGATCTAACGAGAACCGGTGTTTTCAGCATGGTAAGGCCGTTGGCATGAATGAGGAGGGTTGTTGTTGAGACCCAGACCGTCCGACCTACCAGAAAGGTGTCGAAAACCCAGACCATCCGTCTCGTCCGAAGACTTAGAGAAACAATTTGAATGGCCGGCTACCAGAAAGGTGTAAAGTAACTGTTTGGACGACCGGGAAGTGCCTCCCAATTTAGACCGGAACCCAGTGGGGGAGGCATCCACATTGACCGTACCCTCCTTACCCTACCACTAACCTCTCGGAAGGACTTACGGACCCATATGTTTAACATGATCGTACTCCGCATGAACACGTCGGCAGTTGTGGAAGCGTGCAAAGCCAGCGCGCAAACCTACCGGCTACCGTGCCCGAAATGTGCCAACAGAACGCGGTGTTCCCAGTTGGTCACCCACCTAAGTACTAACTGCGCCCGATGCTGCTTGACTTCGGTGATCTAACAAGAACCGGTGTTATCAGCACGGTAGGGCCGTTAGCCACTGAATAAGGAGGGTGAAGGATATCCGAAAATATGCAATTTCTGCGTAGATTCTGACTGAAAGTTTCTTTTCATTGATTAATTAACAATAACATTCTCCGATAAATAAAATAGTCTTCTAAGAGTTTTTTCATCTCTCATTTTATTTTTACGTCCTTGAAATACTTTTAAAAGCGATTCAAATATGTTTGACCAATTTTTGTTCGCTTTTACACAATTGAGCCCACAAACTAGCAATTTGAATTACATTAAAATAGGATTAAATGCGATTTTTAAACATAAGCTTACCAGCTACAAATTAGAGATAAAGGTGCAAAAAAAATGAAACTTATAATCTTCAGCAAATTATTAAGAATTAAAAATGCTTAACTATGGCCGTTTTGGGGATTTTTGTCAAGTGATATGACAGACTCTGTTAGTAGCTGCAAAAGTTTTCTGTTTACAACAGTGGTCTTCAAAATTTTTTGACCGCGGGTCATGTTTGATTCCGGTAAAATCTCATGGACCACATATGTGAAAACGCATATCCTCGTAAAAATAATTAAAAAAAAAAGATATAACGTACGCATGCATCTTTGAAACAGCTGAATGATTTATTTTTACTTATTTGTTCTTAATTAAGTTGTTTAAGATTTCTACGCATTAAGTCCGAGTATGTTTTTATGAGCCGATCCGGTGGTCGAGCGATCAGGGGCTTGCGTTTCCGTCTGATCGCTGGATTGCCGGGATGTGGGTTCAAACCCCGCCAGCGAGTATGGATGTTGTCATGTCGAGGCCAAGTTGGACTTCCGCCCTTCGGAGAGCCTCTATATAAGTGAAGATGTAAAACTTCTCCCCTTCGCCATGGTACCTGGGAGGTCTTGTGAAGGTGGTGCCTTGGCGCCCCTTCACCACGGGGGGAATTAGTAACGAATGTTTTTCCTGCTAATTTCAACTAGCTGCTTCTTTGCGGAGCGGTGTTTTTGTAAAATATTATCGGTGCGCGTATTTATAGTCCGTATAAATAAAAGTATTTTATTTTATACTTTTAACAATTCCATATTTTGTGAGGCGATAGAATATCGTTCTCTAGTTAAGTCTTAATAACTGTCCAAATGGATGCCGTTAAATACAATTGAACAACAGAAATCTGAGCAGAATCATTTGTTTCATGAATTTAATTAAAAATAACTAAAATTCGTCTCAATTTCGACTTTTAAGTTCATAGCTTTTAAACGTATTCAATTAAAAAGGAACTCAACAACTTCCGTGGTCAGAAGAATTCAGCTACCCATGTACACTGGGATGTGATGACTTCATTTCTTGGAATTAAGAAACATCAGCTGACGGCAGCAGGTCTTCGGCAAGTGATGTCACTCGCGGACAGTGTTCTTACTGTGAGTATTTTAATTTGCAAACCGTACTGTTGAATTTAAGTGCAATTAACAACCTCCATTAGAATGTGCCACGTGCGCGGATTTAGGGCTTATCAAAACTGCTCATTTAGGGCGTATCAAAGGAGATTATTTAGATCATATCAAAAGAGTTATGTCATTCTCGCTCAGAGGTCGAAAAACGCATTTAAGGTGTATTAAATGAGTTCATTTAAGGCGTGATGCAAAGTGGGTGAGTGAATGAGGGCAAAGGGTGAAAAGCACATATTATGTAGTTATATTAAGAGAGTAACGGTCGATGTGCCCAAGGCATATTATGTGACTACATAGCAGGTTTAAACATATTTAGGCGCTTATATAGGGCGTATTACGACAACTTAACGCACGACTTTCAGTCGCACGCATGTTCACATAGCGTGCCATTGCGCTTTTTAAAAATGTAGATAGATGGCTCATATTAATCTCTGCTTTAAATACCGGACAACACAGGATAGATTTTCTAAATATAATTAGCTTTGGGGGCAACTTTCTTACATAATAATGCAAGTTTATTCCCAAAACGTAAAATAAAAGTTCACATTTTATTATAAAATGACACTACGTTAGTTTTGATTTTATCCAATAAATACTTTAACAACATTGCAATCCTAGTCTTAAAAGTTGCTGCACTGCTTTCACAGGACTGCTTTCACAGAAACCCGGCGTTTGAAATGCGTAAAATCCGTTAGTGCGTAAGTTTTGCGAACAGAATCTCTTTTTACGGCTGTTTGCACCCTTGGGTGCCATATTCTGTAAGTATCCATAAAACTAATCTCTTTTTAGCCTTCGCAAATGGTTTTTCAAGAAATTACGAAATTACTAATTGAATCAGTAACATACAGAGGTATTTAAATTTATATAACAGGAAAGTATGTAAATCCTGTCAAAAAGTCGTATCATCAGGGACTGTAACACTGTGACGCATGAAAACAAAAATTTTAAATGTGAGCGAAAAGTTAAACTGATTCGAAATTTTATATTGTTTATCACTTTCCTTAATCGAAAAGTATATTATTACTTTCCTTATATACATAATGTATAAGGAAAGTATTGTGACGGGGTCGAAAATTCGAATTCGAGTTTTCGACGGGAGAGCATGTTTCAAGCATCGCTGATCACGAATCGAACATTTCTGAGGTAATGTCTGTGTGTGTGTGTGTGTCAGTGAGCCTGTGGAGACAATAACTGACGAATAAATGGAACGATTCGAATTAAATTTGGTTCGACAAAAATTACAATTCGTGAATACTGGAAGTCTATTGTTTTTATACGCAATCGAATGCTCAGAACCCCCCTAAATTTTCCAGCGAAATTAATAAAAAAATCTTCAAAAAATCAAAACCTCTAATAAAGTTACGCAAGTAGACATTTCTTATGTAATTTTTATTAGAAAACGATTAACATAAATTTTAGAACGCTAACATGAACCGTTCTCGAGATATTGTACATTTTTCAAAAACATTATTTAAAATAAAACGAAAATATTTCCTATTTAGAAACATATTCACTCTTAATATGTAATTTCATGCAATAAATTTGGTGACATCATTCTCGTGGTTCTAGTGCTTTCCATTCATGAAAAAATATATTTAAGTAATACTTTTGTATTTGAACGCCAATAGTCATTTATCTGCTATAAGAATAAATTATTTCTCCGCCCATAGCGCTTGGCGAGATTTTGGCGACGGATTTGTCGGAATGTCGCCAACTTGGCCACTTTTTTTAAATGTTACCAAATCAAAGAACACCTCGCCAAATGGATAAAAATGACGCTAAATCAATGAAAATGACAACTATTTGACGAAAATTCAATATCTTGGAAAAAATATAAGTATCTACTATAAGAATAACCTATTTTGTTTTTACTGTAAAAGTAGTAAATACATTGCATTATATAATGAAAGTCATATGTTTCTCACATCAGATTTCTTTTAACATGACAGCGTAGGACAAAATTTCACATAATCATGCATAAAATGATTTATTCATGGGTTGATGTTTACGAGATTTAGTAGTTTCTCTCATTGATATGAAAATAGCCGAAATGCAATTTTTGTGTTCATTATGTCATTACGTCGTTTATTACGTCAACTCCCTCCACCTCAAAAGTGGGGAGTAGAAGTTCCACCCTCGGCATACATTGTCAATTATGATATCAATGGAAATATTTTTTCAAGCCCTTTAAAGATAACGGTAACATGCTATAATTGGAATCATTAGGAAGCATGATACTGATTTTATAAAAAATTTCTTGTAAAATTTGAAAAAAGAAAAGCTACTAATAAATGAATTCTAGCATGTGAAAGTGGATTTAAGCAGCATTCCAGTTCATTGTTTTTAAAATTTAGTATGACTATTTTCTACTCCACTGGGGACAACCCTTTCCATGGTTAGAGTTTCTACGTCTAGGTGTTGTCGAGATATTAATAAAATCACATCTAAATCATTGTACCTTCCATATCATAACGCAGACGATGTATTTTTAGAAAATAAATTTGAAGATGATATCATGTTGCTTAGCAACGGAGGTAATTCCAATGAGTTTGTACCGCAGGCGATTTTTATTAAGCATTTTTTCGATTTAAATAATAAAGAAATGGATATAAAAATGTGTTTCATGAATGAGAGATATCATATTTTCGATTGAATTTTATCTTTATTAGTTATGACCTTATAAGATAATGGTATTTTTTTATATTTTCAATTGATACATCATCTGGATTCAGTCATCTGGATTTTTTTTACTAGGGAACCTTTTTTTAATTTCACATATTCTATTGTGTTTAATTGATTTTCGAAACAGGAAAAAGTAGCACGAGTATACCATACATCAAGACCTGTATGTGAAGATAATTTTGTAAAGTGAAAATATATATTCATATGCTTCTTTTTAGATGAAATAATTTTAATAATCTAACGGTGTTACACTTTATAAATTGTTGTCAGTTACGGGCATGGAATATGTAATGTAAGATTACCGTAATATACTGGGAAAATATTTTTCTAGTTCTTGTATTTCTGAATGTATTTACATGATTGTTGCAACGGGGCAAAAATGGTTCGACAATAATTTCTGCTGGTTTTTTAGAGTTTTTTTTGCTGTATATTTACTATATTTTCAGATTTCTCTACGCTTGTATTTTTATTTTTTTTATGGAAATTAAATTTAATATTTTAATGACAATTTTTGTAAAAGCAATCTGAATTCTTTTAGAATATCCATATATTTTAAATCGCAAGTAGCTCCGGGTATATATTGTATTAATTTACATATATTTAAGTATAGATAAGTATTATAAAGATTAGTATAAAATATGATAATAACATGTCCAACAGTTCGGAGACATTAAAAACTAAAATACTTTAACAGAAGCTTATGCACATGTAATGAAACTTATGCACATTAGAATACATGTAAAGTAAAACGAATATTGTTATGAAATTTGAAAATGATTTCACAGCATATTGCCTGTCCTGGAGAAAAAATGAAATTAGTCATGAGCTGCCACTATTTGATGTTCCCGTATTGAGAATTCGACATGAATATGGCAAAATAGCAAGTTTGGTAAACAGCTAGAATTTTGTGGATTGGTTAAGAATTTCCCGAGTTGTGTAGTTTTACCAGAACTTTTTACATAAACTGGTTTTAGTTCAGGTAGAAGGAGTTAGCGTGATACGAATTTAATTGGCTTTTGAAGAGGTCAATGTTTTGATAATGTAATCGTCATCGTCTGTTATAAGATTCAACTGAGCAATTACTTGTTTTAGTCTGATAACTATTTTTGACTGTATCAAATAGCTAGACATTTATTATCTTTATATTTTTAGTGTTTACGCTTAATGGTGCTTTTAATAAAGCGTTAGTTATTCAGAAATTGGGATTTATCTTTATATTCCCCCAAACATAGCTACGATTTTACAGAATACGCTGTAACAACATGCACTATATATAGTGGTCAAAATGCATCGAAATATAATGGCAAAATGGTTTTTCTATAGATGGCTTAATCCTCCTACCAATAAAGATAACTAAGATACTAAAGATACTAAGAAACGGCATTCAATAATTGAATAATTATAGCAAAAGACAAGTAACAAACATGTATTCATAAAATTACTTTTTCATACGGGGAATAACTCCTTTGTACTTTCAGGTGTTTCTGACAATATGACTCTATTGGCGATACAATTATCATATCAAAAGCTCGAAGCGAATAAATATTAATGACATGAAATAAATTATTAAAATTGAGATATATACTAGAATAAGATAACTGAATGAGATTCCATTGATTCTATACATATAAAAGGTGAATCGGTGTCGTATTACTAAAAAGAAAATTTTTCCTTCATATGTGTGAAACAATATCTTTTGCACTGTATCTTCAATATACATAAAGATGTTTTGACATATGAGTAAGTAGAAAAAATAATATTTGTGTTTTATTTAATAACACAAGGATTATGATTATAATAGTTAATTCATTAATGATATTTATGCGGAATATTTTACGCTATATAACGTACACTGAATAAATGATACTGAATAATTTTGAAAGCTTCAGGTTACTAATGTGCAAATTATGATAATTTTTATTAAAAAGCTTGCGTGTTCTGAACACTAGATTTATCTATACTGGGAAATAAATACAGCATTTCTTGAATGAGATAATAGTAGCTTATTAATATTAAAATCATAGTGATTCTGTATACAATATAAATTAGTTATTGATTTTTTTTAGGATACATACAGTAATTTAAATATAAATGATTAACACATTTATTAACATTTGGTTCAATTTATTATAATTCTAGAAATGGATAAAGATGTATTTAAATATTATTTATTACTTGCTACAAAAATTACAATCTTGACAAATCTACAAATCAAACAGCCATTATATTTAAATACATGCTCTCAATAAAAAAAAAATCTGATGTGGGCAACACATGAATTTCCTTATATAATAAAATGAATTTACTACTTTTACAGTAAAAGAAATAGGTTTTTCTTATAATAGATACTTATATTCTTTCCAAGATATTGAATTTTCGCCAATTAGTCGTCATTTTCATTGATTTAGTGTCATTTTTATCCATTTGGCGAGATTTTCGTTAATTTGGCAACATTTAAAAAGTTGCCAAGTTGGCGACATTCCGCCAAATTCGTCGCCAAAATCTCGCCAAGCGTTATGGACGGAGAAATGTTATTCTTATAGCAGATAAGTGACTATTGGCGTTCAAATACAAAAGCATTATTCAAAGTATCTTTTTTCATGAATGTAACGAACTAGATCCACGAGAATGATGTCACCAAATTTATCGCATGATATTACATATAAAAAGTGAACATGTTTTCAACAGTTAATATATATATTTTTTAATTTATGGGATTTTTTGATAAATGTATTTTAAAAATGTGCAGTATCTCGAGAACGGTTCATGCTAGCGTTCTAAAGTTTATGTCAATCGTTTTCTAAGGAAAAATGACTTAAAAAATGTCTATTTGTGTAAATTTTGAGGTTTTGATTTTTTGGGATTTTTTCAAAATTTCACTTGAAAATTTAGGAGAGTTCTGAACATTCGATTATGTATAAAAACAATAGGCTTCCAGTATTCACGGATTGTGATTTCTGTACCAAATTTCATTCGAATCGCTCCATTCGTTCGTGAGATATCGTCTCCACAGACTCACTGAAACACGCGCGCGCGCACACACACACACACACACACACACACACACACACAGACCACAGACATCACCTCAAAAATGTTTAATTCGTAATCAGGGATGCTTGAAACGTGCTCTCTCGTCGAAAACTTGAATTCTAATTTTCGACCCCTTCACAATACTTTCCTTATACATTATGTATATAAGGAAAGTGATATATCATTTGAGCAATATATTGATATTACAACCTATTTGTGGAAATGATTTTTGTAAATATATATGATACCTATTGAATATAAATATATATTTATATACTAAATATATAGATACTTATTGAATAAAAAATGTGCTATTTGAAGATAAATTTCAATCTATAATTTCTATATATTGTAAAGAGCCTTGATTCTCCAACCGGGAATCGAACCCTGCAACTTTGAACTGGCCAGCCGACTACAGCTACTAAGACGAAACTGCAAGCTATTATTTTTGAAGAGGACCTTGCATTCTCCACTCTCTAATGCCAGATTGACGTGCAATTGACAATCTGACTAATCATCTCCTGATATTTTCACCACAGGTTATCTTGTTGATGCTATTTTCATTCTCCAGGTTAGCTTGCTGCGTGGTCGATATCCTCTCGATTTGAAATCGGCGCTCAATATTTCGAAATCCACTGAATTCGTACTAGTCACAATAGGGTAATTTTCTGACCTCCGACATTATCTTAATTCCATTAAATCCAAAGCTCTGCTTGTCAAAAAACTTGTCAATATTTCTTGGGTAAAAGCTCACAATAACATATCTGTAAATGAAATTGCTGATCACCATGCCAAAATTGCTGCTATCTCTGGTTACCCTCTTACTATTCCCTTTCCATACTCGCTCCTCTCAAAATTTTTGTAAATCTTATATCCATAAACTTTGGCAAAATTATCTTAACGATTATATTTCCACCAGAACTGGTGATCCGGCTATAATCCTGTCTTACCTCCCTATCATGAATCCTAATTTGCAAATTTTTAATAAATACCTCATTTACTTTCTTACTGATCATGGTCCCTTTCTTGATTACCTATACTTTTTCTAAATTTTATTCTACATTTCTGTTTTTGTTTCCCATGAGCCTATTTCTTTTTCCTTTTCATATATTTTCTTTTTATATATTTTCTAAATTTTATTTCTAAAATTTTATTATTTTCTTTAATTTTAATCTATTTTTCATTATGTTAATACACCTCACTCTAAATTTTATTTTTCAATGATCTTTTCATCTGCATTCGCAATAACCCTTTTCCCATTTCTGAAAAATGGACGTACTTGTCAAGTTCAAATATAATGTAAAACTGTCTGTTTAACCACAATATTTTTCATCCATTGTTATCTTTTTAGACCTAAATAAATGTTCGCTTGGCGGGATGGTAAACCTTGGGTGCCTCCTGAGTGCAGGAGGTATCCTCTCCCGGCAGTGCAGCTAGCTACTCTAAACCCACTGTGTGAGTCGCACGGTATGGGGTCTTCAGACCTCCGACATTTTTTCACTAACCTACAAGGTTGGCTTATCCGGGGACCATTGTAAAGTTCTTTGCTGCCCTAACCGGGAATCTCACGCAGTATCTTCAAACTTGAAAGTCGACGCTCTACCGTTGAGCTACTGTAACGAAATTGCGAGCTCTTAGTGTCGAAGTGGACGCTGCAATATGAAGTGGTCCTCCTTTTGTTTTCGGTATTTCACACGAAGTGCAACTTCTGATGTATGATATATCCTCATCACTCTGCTCTTTTATAGATCCCATTCCAGGTTCATTGCAGATGGCACAATTCCATCATGTTAGACTAACTAGCTGTATATTGAACGCACTTCCATAAAATTTAGTGACCTAAAAATTATAATTTTGGTATTATGCAGTCCACAGCATTCTACTGCATCTAACCTTATACCGGTACCTTATACCAAGCGCTCTGTAAATATCTAATCTTATCTTGGAATTGAACCATCCATCTCCAGCGGGACACATACTGTTCTATCCATTCAGTTATTGTGAGGCAATTAAAGTATTTTCTATACTTAAAGTTATATCCATGAATTACCCAAAAGTTATCGGAATATAAAATTCCTATAGGTGATTGAGAATGATTGTAGGAACCATTTAGATAAGTTGTCTTATAAAAATATATGAAACTACTGCGTATGAGAAAACATTGCTGGAATACAACTAGCTAGAATGCAACCTTCCGCTTGTGAAAAGCTGCTTGTAAAAATAAAATGTTTTGGTTGTCATCAAATATGACAACCAAAACATTTTTTGTTTTCAACTTTTATCGGTGTTTTATCAACTTACTGTCTTAGAAAATGTTGATCTATTAGAAGTTGTCCGTCTTAAATGAAATTATCAATCAGTTCAAAATCACTGGTACGAAATTTTTTAGACAGATATCATCAGGGGAAGTTTTAAAATCACGCAAGCACAAAGTACATCATATACTTTTCTTGTACGTCAAGCTGCGTTAAGCATCTCTTTTAAACCCATAAAATCTAAACATTCGGAATCCCCATTTTCCCTTTCCCATGCTATTGGATACAGGATATTTTTGTTTTTCGAAAATTTTAGAATTCGAGATTTTTCCATATAAGCGCATTTAAAAATCTTTTAAACCTATTTTGAATATTTTAAAAGATGTACCTCTGCATGCGTGTGTGAGGGGACTGGGGATAGTATATCGATATTATTTTGCGTTCGTGTGTATATGAATGTGAGTATAGTTACGTGCGAAGGAGGTATGTGTGCGAGGGAATATGTGTATGAGGGAGTATGTGTGTGAGAGAGTATGTGTGCGAGGGAGTATGTGTGCGAGGGAGTATGTGTGTGAGGGAGTATGTGTGGGAGAAAGTATGTGCGTGAGGGAGTATGTGAGGGGAGGAGTATGTACGTGAGGGAGCATGTGCGTGAGGGAGTATGTGCGTGGGGGAGTATGTGCGTGAGGGAGTATGTGCTTGAAGGATTATGTGTAAGAGGGAGTATGTGTTTGAGGGAGTATGTGTTTGAGGGAGTTATCGGAGGTATTGTGTAGAATATTTTTGTATAGAATTATAATTCAATGTCATGATTAAATTTATTTTCAAACTCTCTCCCAGTAGTTAAATCTCACAGGTTCAACTTAGGTAAATTAAGCAATCATAATTTAGATATGAGTAATGGATAATACAGTATTTCCAGAATTCAGGTGAAGTAGTTGTTTAATAAGGTAATGTGTTGTATAATTAGTGTACGTGATATATGTGCTACTTTAATAAAAATTTGTGGCCACAAATCATCTGGATTCCTCAATAAAATTCAACTCAATGTATGTATAATTTTTCAGCTGGCACTACTACGATTTCTGAGCAAACTGGGTGTGAGGCCAGAATATGTCCTCACATGAGACATTTTTATTTCAATATTTATGGTGCCTAGAACGGCTAACAAAGCTCGAGTCTGGCTGGCGCCGGTGTTCGCAACAACGTGAACTTTTAAGTCAAATACAATAAATTTGGGTGTCCCAGGCCAAAGGGGCTGAGAGGGGCCTTGATAAATGTCAAGTGATGCCATTGGGTTCAGAAGAACCAATGAGCGCCAAGGAGAAGAAGGGCGGAGCTACCCCCCCCCGCCGACGGAACCACAAGTCACTTGGATACGAAATGTTGCAGAAGTAACTCCGATACAAAATGTTGCAGAAGTAAGTCTGACACGTAATGTGTTGTTGCAAGAAGTTATATACGAAGTGTTGTTGAAAAGAGTTTGACAAAAGGAGCGAAGCGAACATGACCTAGCAGTTGCAGATATAAAGTATCAGTCGAAGTGAAAAGTACGAGTAGGAGCCACACACCATAGAGTTGTGGCCGTACTTCAGCACTAAGACCGATGCAAGCGAGATGATGAGCCCAAGTCTAAACTGGAAGGTATGTGCTCTGATGTTACCGGTCCTAGACACCTTCGTAAAATTAATACTTCTGGTCGTATCTCCCCTAGCTAAAATAGTTAAATGAAAATTGATAATAAATGAGAAATGATATAAATGATAAATTGTTGTTGATGATAAACTGATGTGTTTAATAAATTATATTGTTTAAGTTTTAAATAGTCTAATCTTTTTAATATTAATTAATAATTCTTTTCAGGACTTACACAAAAGGTAAAAATAATTGGAGGGTTATTGCGGCACAACAACGAGCGATGTACGTTTAAATGTTAATTCCACGTTATGAGATCGACGGCCATGTTTTCAATGATTAATAACAATTAATGTTAATTGTAAGTTAAACTGTTTCCTCCTCTTAATCATTTTCGTATTGCCACACTGGGTACACTCTGGTAAGTAGTAGTTGATATGTGAAATTTTGCCAATTTATACGTGAGGGTGTATGTATGTGAGAGAGTATGTATATAATGTGTATACATTAAAACTCACAAACGGATGCGAATACCAAAATATCATGTATGTTCTAATACATTATATAAGAAACTAGAAATGATTATGATTTTTAGTTATTCCCGTGATTAGAGTTCGAATTATTGAGATTTTCGTAACATTATTTCCAATGGAAAACAATGATAATTCTGGAACAACGATATTAACAACAATATAAGATTTATCGATTATAAATTTGTTGAGCAATTTCATTATTTTATTTTTATATTTATATAAAATGATTTTAAAGTGATAAAAAATAATGTATTTTAATATAACACAAATATGTAGATAGTATTTATATCCTCTATTAAACTATATGTATCCCAAACATTTGAAATGTTCCTTTCTTATCATACCCAAACGATGCAAGTGATAAAACAAGCAATCACAATTAATTTACAAATCTCATCAGATGAAAGTATTACAAAATAACTCTGGCATTAAATTTCGTGCAAGTTCGTAATAAAACAAGGGTTCGTTAAATTATACGAACATTAATTTTAATTCTTGTTCCTCCCTTAATGGAATGCTCGTTCAATATATCACTTGCAGTTCCGGGCAGTACATAGATAAAAAAGTGTGCTACATAATTGCAAGAAAACTGCATTTCCAGCTAAAGAATAATCTCGCTAATATTACATATAAGGAATAAAGCGAAGAAGATTCCTTTAAATAGAATGAAATAAGGAATGGAAGGAATGAAATAAATTAAGTAAGACGGAAATTCTGCTTTAAAGATCAGGATAAAATAAACTTTGCAATAAAAATCACCTTCTGGTTGGATTGCAATTTATTTTCGGAATGTGATTTATAAAAAAAGTTCCTCTACATGCTGTTCCTGTAGCAGGGTTGAAGTTAGGAATTTGTGGAAAAATTCCCTCAGATATTTGTAGTCCAGTTTGGAACAATACTTAAAATTTTAGTAAATTAGAAAAGTAATGTCTATTAGAATATTGTTATAGAAACAAATCAAAGTGAAAAATATTTTACATTTCTTATTATTTTTTCTTAATATTAAACCCATATAAATTAACAGGTACGGCTGTGAAATCAACATTCTTATACTAGAATTTACTTATAAGTAGCTTGTAATTTTATTTTATTTATTTATTTATTTTTTCTTATCTTTTTTTAATCTTTATTTTTATTTTTTTTATTTAGTTTATTTATTTATTTATTTATTTTATTTTTTTGAAGGGCTTGATATAATCTTTCAATTGATTGATACAAAGTTTGATAATGTACCCCGTCGGGAGGGGGGGGGCGTAACTTGCCTTCAAGAGAGCGGCTAACGATGTTACGAACAAAAATTTGTATCGCGGCTATTTTTCATTACAATGATTTAAAATGTTAAGTTTTGCGATCTTTGAGTCATAAATTACCCCTTTTATGCATAATTTTGTCAAATTTTGTTCTATGATACCGTGTTAAAAATATAAAATTTCGAATAAGTTTCGAAGTTTTCGATCGGATTTCAAAAAATAATATCTAGTTCTATATTTTTCGATAACAAAGTCGAATATAAAGTTTCGTAAAAACCCATAAATATTTGTGGTAACTGTAGTGTACATAAGAAATCGACTACAGAGACAAACATATAGACAAACGGACGGACATAACTCTAAAACAAATTTCAAAACGTGTTCAGGTGGTCCTGAAAAATATATTGGCCTCAAAATCTCGAAATCAAAAACGTTCGAGGAAACAATATTTTCTCTATGGCTGTTATTCAATAGTATGAGAAAATAAAAATTCCTCAAACGTCTGTTTAAAATAATATGAAATACTTGGTTAGTGACAATTTAAGCAGTAGATTAAAAGTATGAAATGATTTTGGAGGTATAAAAGCAGGATACTTTTACAGAAAAGAGAAAGACAGAGAATCACACCGTCAAAAGAACAAATGCCGCCCCTGTGGTGAAGTGGATAGCGTCCTTGACTGTTGTCATGAGAGGCTCGGGTTCGAATCCTGAATAAGGCATGGATATTTCTTGAGGATAAAATCAGACTTTCGCCTTCTGGGTACTCGTCAAAGTGGAGCTGCACCCTCTCCGACCTTCGTCAGTGATGCTTTCTTGGAATAAACTTTAATCTCTCGTCTTGTGTGTCGTTTTTTCTTTCTGCGTCACTGGTCCTGTTTCGGTTCCACCGAACAGGAGGTCATAAGTAACAACAAAAGGACAAATAAATTATTTCTAATTTCATTCACCGAGAAAATTTCTAATCCTTCTACCATTATTTTTGCTTTCACATAATTTTATCTTTGCATTATTTCTATTTTTGTTGGGCAACTAATTCGTTCCAGTGTTATATGACTCAAATATTTATTGGCATATACTTTCTTGCCATAGCTGCTTAGATTACAATTTTATTTTCCAAGGATATTTCTTTTCGATTTTAGTTGACGCTTTTAATCAACTGCCTATGCAATTGACAAAGAAGTATTTTATTTCGTATGTAATAAACCAGTCAACAACGAGGTCTCACATCTTTAAAAAAGGATGAGGTTAAATTTAAAATATACCATTCTAACCTCTACCAACGAACGATTTGTAAATAGTCTTAAAACTAGCAGAATAGCAGTTGAAAAACAACAGTGTCACAATAATAAACAATACCCGAACAGTGATATGCATATTCATATAATTGCATATCATATACGCATTTAAAGATATTCATATACCATTTAAAGATCTCTTACTTAGATGTTAAATGGATAGAATTATAGAATGTTTTGTCAGCCTTACGAAATTATATTAAATTTCATCTTAATTGATGTCATTTTAATTTCATCTGAATTATTATTTGAATTTTGATCCGTTGATTTAATTCGATATATGTATTTCGTTTATAGGAGGTGTTTCTCATATATTTATCAAACAGAACATTTGGGTGTGCGTCACCTCTGAATTAGACATATATTTAAATAATAAAGGCTCGCCGACAGTCGCTAGTCCCCGGAACTCATTTTCCCCCTACTCGTTGGCGCACAGTTTTTTTTCGTTCGTCTCCTACACAGGCATAATACACGCGTTGGGGAATCGCCTCTTGTTCGCTACTGCTCATTCATTTATACGACTACATTTCCACGACTTGCTCAACAAAATATCAGAAATTTATTTTTAATAAGCGGTCGCATAGGCAGCTCAGTCTATTTATGCAATATGTGTACACTCGCGCAGCAGTCGTGATAGGCTCTAAATAAAAATGAGAATTACATATCAGTTGAACCGTCTGGGATAACAGAAAAGATGAAAATATGTGTGGGTAACCCCAAGACAACTCCTGAAAGATAAGAGATTAATCCTTCTCCAGACAGTTACAACTCAATTGAAAACCCCACACTTGCTAAGCTAAGACTCCGTACAACTCTAGTAACAGGTTGTAATATCTATTAATATGTAGTAATCCGTTCTAAGATGGACACAATTTACATTACCAGAGCAAACTGCTACCAATCGAGAGAGAAAATCTAAACCCATACATAAGTCATAAGATTTACTTCAGAGTTTGGATATCACCATATCAAACACCTGACAGACGAAAAATCGCTCTTCGTCAAGCTCATCAATTTGAACAAAAAGAATGGAAATTGGCAATAGAAAGACAACTCAAACCTTAACATTTAATTTCACAGCTTTTATTAAGCATACAACTACCTGCAAAATTATGTAATTCAGAGAACTTTTTGCGAAGAAAAATATTTGATAGCTTAAGATTAATCGTTTAATATAAAATTTTTCATTTCTTTCATCTGAGCCGCGTCCGTTTACTTAAAATGAATTTAAAGTCTTGTAGAAATCAATTTTCTGTTGCCTAACAAACTGTATTCAAAAGAAAATGTAACGTCTAATGGCGTAAAGACTGAAAACTTGAGATAATTGGATGATTCGCTATAACAAAAAATAATGAAATGTTCACTTTAATATTAATTAAAAAAATAAAAATTAAAAAGTACAAGTATTTTTTTAAAAAAAAATTGTACTCAAAATAGGAGGAACTATGTGACATAGTATAGTTTTATTTTTATTTTTTTTTAAATATTATATATTTATAGAGAAACAACTCTTATTTTTTTGTTTTTACTAGCGAATTAGTTACTCGTATAGTGTGTCTCTCTGGTTGATGGACTTGTATCTTGTGGTGAATTTCCTCTTTTGGGCATAAACGTGCATTTTCCAAACAGTGAACATAAAAAACTTTTTGGTTTGGTTAACACAGTCAAATGTAAAATTTCGAATAATTCGGTAATAACCAATTATCAAACATTGACTTAAAAATATCCTTTAAATTGATAAAAAAACACTTTAATTAAAAATGTGTTTTTCATGCAATTTACACTTCGAACGTTTTAGTATCGTTCAGATATAAATTTTTAAACAATTTAATTTTTTCCGGGTTTTTTTCTGAAATATTGTCTGGTGTATTGAATTCCGCATCTCTGTTCGATCTAAAGAGAGCGTTTGATTCGCTGAATAAATATCTAGTTTGACAGTAAGAATTAAGGAAATTTCAGTTGTCATTATTTTCAAGCTGCTGCACACCAAAATGTACGTTTTCCAAAATAAATGCAAAACAAAGGCAAAAGCGAAAGTTTTTACCTGCAGAAATGTACTTAAAATAACAAATAGTGCAAAATTCTAATTTTTCTAATTTTTACTATATATGATCTAAGAAAGCAAATTTCAAGTTTTTATTTCTTCAAAAAGAACGGTTTTCAATCAATCCATACTTCCAAAGATCTTCTTTCAAATAACAAATAAAATATAGATTCTAGAATAACTTGATTATTACGTGATGTTTTATCCAAAGATTAATCCGGTTGCTAATATAAATATTATAATCATCAAGTCTCCGTCTTAGTTGAACCAGGATGTCTTGCATTTGTTTAGTAAATCAAACATATTGGTGTGAGGGAAACTTGCTTGGGTACGACAATCAAGACGCTAAAAGGTAGTAGCAAAATATACATCAATAATACTTTTATCTGGTTACAACAATCGGCTAAACACAGTAGAAAATATCTGAATTTAAAAAATATTTTACCAAAATCAAAAAAGATATGGCTTAAGAAATTGCCAATATCAATAATTCATGTAATCTTGAATCCGAGCAATTTAACTGATATAACCCAATAAAAGATACAGTTAATTAAAATAGTAAAATGTAGTGCCGTTCACTGATATAATTAATTGTTAAATTAATTTCTTTACTACTTGATTCTGGAAAATTGAATGAAAACACGTTTGAATTAATTCCGCTACTGTACTTGTAGCAAGCATAGTTTGAGAACACAAAAGGTATTGCAGAAACTGTAATTCTCCGTCAAAAAATAAAATCCAGAGTATTAAAAATCATATATAGTTAAGTATTTTGACTAATACCAATGGTTTTAGTTCATATCAATCAAATTTTGAACATGCTTTTCAAATTCTAAACATATTTCAATAAAATATGTCTTTATCATTTTCAAAATCAATGACCAATCAAACTTGAATTCGTTTGGCATTATTTGGTGAATTTAATATTATGGCAACCAAATTTCAAAATTAAAAACTCGTTTTCAGAAAATAAATTTCGTGATTTTTATTAACACTTTACAACAAAGTTGAAAAGTGTTTATGGATTTGTTCATTCTGTCTGTCTGCCTGTCTGTCTGTTTGTCTGTTTTTCTGTCCGTTAGCACGATAACTGCAATAAAAATGACTTAATCAAAATGAAATTTTTGTATGTTGTTCAGACGGTCTGTAGGACCTATGGGAATATAAATGAATAATATCACCCAATTAGTTTTGGATTGAACCCGGGTTGAAAAAATGAAATACATTGAGCCCTATGGCATCTAATTTTTCAAACATTTTTAACCGGATTTAAAATTCGAAAATTGCTTCGAAAATTTGAGGTAATATTCAAATTGTTCCATAAAATATATAAAAAAAAATTCATCGAAATATATTCAGTAGTTTTTAAAATAAAAATTAAAATATTAATTACACCTCTTATATGAAGCGATCACGTGACCATGATATGAAAAGATCACGTGACTCACTTCAAAATGATATATGGCATTCATCTTGTCTCAAAATCATGATTTTTAAAGTTCTTTCTAATTCATATTGAGTGCTGTATCCGTAACAAAACCACTTTATTTTTGCTTAAAGTCTGTGCACCTACATACTGAAATAAAGCAATTACAATATATTTGAGTTTAAATGCTTATCAAATTTGATTATTTCTACAACGAAGCCTATTTTTCACTTATGTAAAATGTAAACAGCAAAACATGTAGAATGAGTTGTATTATAATTGCTGTATTTCTTTAACACAAAATTATTTAGGTCATCGAGTCTGCATAGCTGATATGATTGAAATATTCATTGATTTTACAAAGAGAAGGACGATTTTTTGGATGATGTTTTAAGCATAGAGTTTAATTACTTGTAGCTCCATGGTCTCAATTTTTAAATAAAATAAATTATTATAGTATTGTGATGAATGAAATGAATGGGGATTTTTTTATGAATGAGATGCTGCTTTTATAGAAAGAGCTAGGCGTGTTATTTTTTCTGTGACGTCATTTGAATGAATTTCAGTTGTTTTCGATGAAGTTTTCAAATATAATAAATTTTTGTAGTATTATGATAATTCTAAAATTATTAACGAGGAATATATCGCACTGTAGAGATGTTTTAACCATGCAATTTATATTTCAATGCCTTCATTTGAATGAAGTTCATTTTTTTCTATACATGTTTAAATAAAATTGCATTGAAGTTAGACAGTATTTCATAATCAATGCTTTAAACATGATTGATCTTTCTTGTTTAAGAATAAACATATTAAAGACGATTAAAAAAAACACATTTTTTTTGCATCATATTTTGAAAATCTACGACCGTTCAATAAAACCATTTGCTTATTTTGGCATATATTTCGCAAATTCTTTTCTGGTGAGTACTTTTCTTTAATGCAGGTAGTAAAATTAGGAACTAGACGGTAATGAAATATATTTCTGTCCATAAAAGCCTCTATTTTACGATGCCCATCACATTTCTTATTCGCCGTTTTCTTCACATTGCTTTCGAAAAACCCTACGCCAAATTTCGTGATAGATAGTTATATCTAGCATCGTAAGCATGGAATTTCATCAGAAATGCGGTTGATGTATAAAACTGAGTAAAAAGCCTCCTATAGCTTTAACATTATGATATAATTTCATCAAATAAAACTTCGGAAAAAATGGCCCGTAGCTTAAGCAATATTATGTACTTTTCATCAAATAAAGCTTCGGAAAAAATGGCTACACAATGCTATTTCTATAAGAGTTTCATTTTTTTACTTTCCCTGCAATACATGGTAATGTACAGAGAAAGCATTTGAATCATGTCGAAAATCGCAACTTGAGCTTTCGATGGATCTACACGTTTTGGGACCTCTAGAACACGAAATAACAATTTTTAGCGTGATATTTGCGTATATGTGTATGTGTGTGTGTGTGTTTGCGAGGGTATGTGTGTGTGTTTGCGAGGGTACGTCTGTGTGTGTTTGCTAAGTTATGTGTGTGTGTGTGTGTCTGTGTGTTTGCGATGGTATGTGTGTATGTGTGTAATGCATGTATCAATTTTAACTCAAAACTAATTGATCACATTTCGTCAAATGTTATAAATAAATCACTTGTGTGTTACTATGGTGCTGATTAAATTTCAGTACGTTTGCAAAATTGCCTGTCAAAATTTTCTATGTCCACTCTACCTAAAAATCTAATTAGTCAAACTTCTCAAAATTCGGTGGAGACGTCACTTATAGGTTACCATGATGCTGATTAGATTGCGCCATGATTCGGAAATACAGAACCTGCGTTTTTTTTTTTTTCGAAATGACCTGCAAAAATCGCCGAAATTTAAAGACTACATATGCTAAAATATATCAATTAAATACTTGTTTTATACGTAATGTTTGATGATAAAAAATAAGACCAACCCCATTACTCTAGAAATACTAATTTCGAGATATTTCAGTGTTTTCGCATTTTTGCTACACCACTTATAAAACCGGTCAGTGAATTAGAAACCTGTGAACATACATGCAAATATAGATCACAGACGGATGTGAACATTATGCTGGTCATGGGAGGCATAAGTGATGGCATCGCAACATCGCTATAAAAATGCTGTCAGTTTGTGTTCCAATGGCAGTCGGACAAAATGTGGAAAATGGCATTTTTATGTGCGTTTGAAAAATGTCTTCTTGTGGGGCCGATTTGGAATGAGCCACGATTGCCAGAATAGAACAGCTCACTGGCTTTTCGAAAAGGGGGATATACAAAGCTTACAACAGTTGGAAACAGAACTCCCAGCCGGATTGAAAACCATCAATCAAGGTCGTGATCGGCGGCGTCGCAGACGTCTTGTACGACAGAAAAGGGAATCTGTTGTGAAGCAACTGACAGACGGCTTCAATAACAGCTCGTCCCAACATCTCGATCTGAAAAATGCGGAGCAAGTTGCAGCGAATTGATGTAGCTAATCGCACGCATGTGCAAAAACCTCTAATTTCAGTGAAAAACCTGAAAATGCGTTTACAGTGTTGACGGGAAAGCCGTCACTGGGCACCGGATGAATAGAAGAAGGTTATGTGGTCGTACAAATCACGCTACACCTCCTTTTGTACCAACGGCAGGCGGAGAGTTTGGCGAGATCCCCATGAATTAATAAAACTCATTTTGCCTTCTTTGCAGAGTTCAAGGTTGTGGATGGTGTATCATGGCGTGGGGTATGTTCTGCTGGTTTAGTCCTGGACCTATGGTGTTTTCAGAAGTTCAGGTACCAACCATGGAGTACTTAAACATTATTGTCGATCATGTCCACTCTGCAATGTTGCGTTGTTACACCCACAGGCGACAGGTCTTTCATGGACGATAATGCTCAAATCTACCGCGAAGGAACCGTGCAACAGTGGTTCACGGAGCATGACATTAAATTACACCATATACCCTGGCCACCGCAAAGACCAGATTTAAACCCTATCGAGAACGAGTGGGGCATGTTGGAAAGAAAGATCTCATCTGTCATCAACTATACAGGAAGTTACCATCTGCTCGTCCTACGCCTGTTACTCTCTTGACTTAGAGAGACTGGCAGGTAAACACACATATACACACACACACACACATATATATATATATATATATAATTGTAAATCCAATGTTAGAATATATATATATATAGTAGAAATAGTTTATAGATTTAATATATCTATTTCTTCAAAAATATACATTTTTGTGTTTGCTTCTACAAAAAACTTGGACATGATTAGATTTTTGTAGAGATGAACAATTCAGGATTTAGGCTTAGAGCCTCGTCCACGTGTATAGCGTTTGTGCTTGATCTCGCTTGTTATTCTTTTTTCGATTCCATGCCATTGTATTTTGATACTTTTCATTGACTTGTTGATTCGATATTTATTTTATTTATTTTTTTTTTCCATTTGCTTGAGAATTTGTTGATTTTTACCTTTGTTTTGTAAGCCTGTTAGATAGTTGAATTTTTGTGTTACAGCTTCTCACTTTTCTTTCATTGGATCTTCAAACCCCTTTTTTTCTTATATATATATATATATATATATATATATATATATAGATATATATATATGTGTATATATATATATATATATATATATATATATATATATATATATATATATATATATATATATATATATAAATGGTGTTCATAAACTGTTTTGACAAAATAAAAGGGGTGATAGTACACATCAAGACGAACAATTTTTACTATGGAACCTAGGGTCGCATTCCACTCTGAGTGTCAAAAAAGAGTAACTTCAAAACATGTTCAACAAGCACAAGTCGCCACTTCGGACGACATAGCAGTCGTGCCGAAGAAGTATCACATCTCCAGTACATCACCGTCAAGCACGTACTGTATGCAAATTTCAAATCAACCCACTCGTCTTCTTCTTCTGGGGGCACATAAAATCATTGGTGTATGAGACGACTTGGCCGTCACTTTTGGATATCTACTTTGACTCTTTCTCTGTTGTAAATAAATGGAATTGTGCAACTTATGATTATGTTAATTCTCCGTATTTCCTTTGTTGAAAGTTCAACTTTAACTTTACGCTTTTTTGACACTCAGAGTGAAATGCGACTTTAGGTGGTTCTATAGTAAATATTGTTCGTCTTGATGGGTACTATCACCCTTCTTAATTTGTCAAAACAGTTTACGAACACACTGTATATTATATATATATATATATATATACAGGGTGATTCAAAAGTTCGGAGCAAAAGTTAAACGCTATAAAAATATCTATGGATCGGAGAGACATGCGATTTGCAAATTAATATTCACCGTGGTAGGGGATTTTGTATGGCATGAAAAAAAAATAGTTCAAAATCTCGATACTAGGGGCGCTGTGCAGACAAAGCCATGGAGGTGACTTATGCATATCGCTCACGGAACGCAAAATTAGGATCATACAAAAAGATTATTGAATACTACCCCTCACGGCACTTTAAGTGATGGAGTTGCTACGGTTAACATTTGGCGTCGGTTGCCCACTGAACAGGCATAGCACACATTAATGGTCTGCGAGATCCCCAGATCTCACAGCCTGTGACTTCTGGTTCTGGGGTTACCTAAAATCACGGGTCCATAGAGGAAATACCGAGTCTTTACCAACACTGGAAAACGTCTTACGGCAGGACGTACAACCATTCCCGTTGATATACTGTATCAGCCGTAATACCGCGACTGCACTCAGTACTGGAATGCAGTGGTGGACACATTGAGCACTTGCAGCTGTAAATCATGCTGAAATAAAATATCTCATTTCACAGTTATTACCTCGCATTGTTTCCTTTGCAGCAGAGATCCCTAGTGTCGAGATTTTGAAGTATATTTTTTTCATACCGTACCAAATCCCCCACCACGGTGAATATTAATCTGCAAACCGCATGTCTTTCCCACCCATAGATATTTTTTATAACGTTTTACTTTTGCTCCGAACTTTTGAATCACCATATATATATATATATATATATATATATATATATATATATATATATATATATATATATATATATATATATATATATATATATATATATATATATATATATATATATATATGAGAGAGAGAGATGCGTGAAATTTAAAGCCCAGCACCTCACCCCAACCCCCCAAAACCTGATGTATTCTGGAATTGGGAAACACGTCTCTGAGCGATAAAATAAATTATAAGGATTAACTTCTAAAAATATCTTGAAATAAAATCTGAGTAAATCTAAGTTCTCAATCTTTAAATTACATAGAAGTTTATAATAAAAGTTAAAGTTTGATAAATTGCACAAACATTAATGTTAGTGCCTTCTATTTTATTAAACGAATGTCCATTTAATATATTTATACTCTACTAGGATAGAGAAATAACTTCAATTTACATAACTAAAAAGACTCAAATTTCCGATACAGATTTATCTCACCAAAAGAATATATAACGAATGAAATTAAGCCCCACCCCAACCCCCCAAAACCTGATGTATTCTGAAATTGGGAAACACGTCTCTGAGCGATAAAATAAATTATAAGGATTAACTTCTAAAAATATCTTGAAATAAAATCTGAGTAAATCTAAGTTCTCAATCTTTAAATTACATAGAAGTTTATAATAAAGGTTAAAGTTTGATAAATTGCACAAACATTAATGTTAGTGCCTTCTATTTTATTAAACTAATGTCCATTTAATATATTTATACTCTACTAGGATAGAGAAATAACTTCAATTTACATAACTAAAAAGACTCAAATTTCCGATACAGATTTATCTCACCAAAAGAATATATAACGAATGAAATTAAGATTTCTTAAAATAGAAGGAAATAAGAAATAGAAAGAATAAATATAAATTCAGCAAGATTGATGTTATTTTATAAACAGAAACCAAAGAAATGATAGCACTATTAATGATTTTTTCAGTGTAGTATATTTAGATAAAATCTCAGGTAAGAAAATTATCATATGATAAGGTTAAATTTATATGAACTTTTACGTTCAGTTAGTATGAATCTATTAAATTAAAATTAAAATGATTGCAATACTATAGATTATGGTGTATTTCAAATTAAGTTGAAATAGTTAAGGCAAATAACTATTATATATCTAAGTTAAATTTATATAAAGTTTCAAATTAAATCTATATTAAATTAATGGCATTAATGTCGAAATAATTTGTAGCAATGTTAATTGTAGTGCAGTATATATTTATTTGGGAAAGTTAGGTGAAATAAGTATTATATATTCAAGTTAAAATAAGTTTTAAATAAAAATTATAAACATTTAAAGATAAGTCTAAATTTATTTATGTCATTATTATAATAAAATATTTGCAGCAATGTACCTTTCAGTGTAGTACATATTTAGTTCAAACAGTCAGTTGAAATAATCATTATCTATTTAAATTTTGTTTACATAACGGGGTTATGTAAATAAGTAATAATAAAGAGGTCACAACATTAAGCACTGTATGCATAACGTGATTTGGGATAGCAAAATGTATGCAACTATTGACACTGGGCTTTGATAAATATTTCCCAAGGCATTGCCATTTGTGAACTTTTCACAAGTTGGTGTCGTTTAGAAAAGCAATAAACCACTAAATAAAATATAGTAACTATTTAAACTGAAAATTGCAAGTAATTTTGAATAAGTATTCCCTTATAGAATTAATTTGCCTTAAAACGAGTTTATTTTTCTTTAATGAATATGAATATGAGAGGAAAAACCGAATGATTGCATAATCTGGCAAAAACGTTTACACGCTGCTTCAAAAATAAAACAAACAAGAAAGATCAATCATACATAAGCATTGATTATGAAACACTTTCCAACTGCAATGCAATTTCATTTAAAAATTTTTAAAATGTGATACATTCAGTGGTGATATCTTTTACATTATCACAGTACTACAGTAATTTATTATACTTAAATATTTAAAACTGTATCGAAATATAAATCATCTGATTCTCTATGCAAAATCAATGAATATTTCATTCATATAACTTGTATTCCAGACTCCAGAGCTAAATAATTTTGTGTGAAGAAAATTCAGCAATTCTTATGTAACTCACCTTACAATCACTTCAGATATTTGCATTCGGCATAAGTTAAAATTAGGCGTCGTTGAAGAAATAATAAAAGTTTAGGGATCATTTAAAATCCCAACTATTGTAATTGCATAGGCACGGAATTTAGATACACAGATAATACACAGCTACGCAGATAATATATGTGTGTGTGTGTGTATTCAAAGAATTGGAATTGTGCCGAAGATCGGAACTCGAATTTTCGAAGGATCTACACGTTTTGGGACTTCCAGAACACGAAAAAACTATTTTAAGGAAGACGTCTGTGTGTGTAGGAGTGTATCTGTGTATGTTTCTGTGTGTCTGTGAGGATATTACATCCACTCTAATTGAAAAACTAATGGACCGAATTTCATAAAATTTGGTAGGTATGTTTTTTGGGGGAAATCCTGATGTTCATTAGATTATAGTACGATTCGTAATAAAAGAATCTGCCTTCTTTGCGAAATGGCTGGCAGAAATTGCCTTTATCCACTCTAGCTAAAATCTAATGGAACAAATTTAACAAAATTTGGTGTATAATATTTCAATGACCAAAAAGTTATTTATGTACCAAATTTAACAAAATGTGGTACATATATCATTTGTAGGTTATTCTAGAACGAGTCGGGAAAAAGGAATGGGCTATTTTTGCGAACTGGCCCGCAAAAATCGTTAAATATAAAAATAAAGGACTACATGTGCTCAATTATATCAATTAAATTCCTATTTTATACGTGATTTTTGACAACAAAAAGAATAAGACTAACCCCATTACTCTAAGACTAGCCGTTCTTGAGATATTCTAGTTTTTTCGCGTTTTCACTACACCACCTTTGACAATAAGTCCAGCTATCAAATGAGAACCACATTTAAGTTTAACGTGCAAATTCAATGTCATTTAAAATACTTATGGCTGTTATTTTGTGCAGATAAACACAAATTATTATTGAAGAAATAAAGAGAACGTGAATATGAGTCTGCAGGAAAAGACATGTGCTGCCCATATCAGAATTTTTGGCAATATTACAATGATTTATAGAAGTGAACGGGGATTATTTGCAGGCCATTTCGAAAAAAAATTATGATCTATATTTAAAGATCCACCAAATTTTTGTAGAATAAAATGTTCAACAAATTTGAGCTGTGTACCAAATTTTAACTCTCTAGGACGTAGGAAAGTGCATTAACATTTCCATCAAATAAGTATATCATGAAGATTTATATAAAATTAAAAAAAAAATTGAAAAATTGTTAACTTCCAAATTTATTTTAAAATGTGAAGACTCTCTCATATACAAAACGATTAAACTCTTGGAAAGATATTTATTATATAATATATCTCTTTTTTCTTTCTGGAGGCTTTCCCAAAAGTCAGAATTTAATTGAATTTGTTTTTTTCCCTATATTAAATTATTTTTTGATAAAAAACTACTTAACATATTTTACTAAATTTTTTTTTTATATATTTTATGGGACAATGTGAATATTTCCTAAATATTTCGAAGCAATTTGTGAATTTTTAATTTGCTTAAAAAATGTTTGAAAAATTAGGTCCCATAGGGTTCAATGTATTTCATTTTTCAACCTGGGTTCAATAAAAAACTAATTGGGTGATATTATTTGATTATATTTCCATAGGTCCCACAGACCGTCTGAAAAACATACTAAAATTTCATTTTGATAAAGTCATTTTTACGGCAGTTATCGTGCTAACGGACAGACAGACAGACAGACAGACAAACAGAGAGACAGACAGACAGACAGACCGAATGAACAAAGTCATAAACACTTTTCAACTGTGTTGTAAAGTGTTAAAAAAAACTAGACAGTCGTTCAAGTATTTATAAACTTATTTCCTCATCTATATAAAAAATCTGATGTGGGCAGCACATGACTCTCCTTATATAATGGAATGAATTTACTACTTTTATAGTTAAAAAAATAGATTATTTTTATAGATGTTATAATCTTTCCAAGATATTGAATTTTCGTCAATGAATCGTCATTTTCCATTTCGTCATCGTCATTGAGTCGTCATTGACTTAGCGTCATTTTTATTCATTTAGAGATTTTCGTTAATTTAGCAACATTTAAAAAAGTCGCCAAGTTGGCAACATTCCGCCAAATTCGTCGCCAAAATCTCGCCAAGCGTTAGGGACAAAGAAATAAGTAATTCTTACAGCAGATAAATGACTATTGGCGTTCAAATACAAAAGTATTACTCAAAGTATCTTTTTTTATGAATGGAACTAGCTAGATCCACGAGAATGATGTCACCAAATTTATCGCATGGCATGCATATGAAAAGTGAACATGTTTCTTAATAGGAATTTCTTTTTTTTTTTTATGATATTTTTTCTTGAAAAATGTGCAATATCTCCAGAACGGTTTATGTTAGCATTCTAAAATTTATGTCAATCGTTTTCTAATGAAAAATTACATAAGAAATGTCTATTTTCGTAACTTTAGTAGCTGTTTTGACTTTTTGACGATTTTTTCAAAATTTCACTCGAAAATTTAGGGGGGTTCTGAGCATTCGATTGCTTATAAAAACAATAGGCTTCCAGTGTTTGCAGAATGCGATTTTTGTACCAAATTTCGTTCAAATCGGTCCATTCGTTCGTCAGTTATCGTCTCCACAGACTCACTGATACACACGCGCATACTTTCACACACAAACACATACTTTCACACACACACACATACATCACTTCAAAAATATTTGATTCGTGATCAGGGATGGTTGAAAAGTGCTCTCTCTTCGAAAACTCGAATTCGAATTTTCGACCCCATCACAATACTTTCCTCATACATTATGTATATAAGGAAAGTAATAAAATTGAAATCCGGTCCGTCTGTGTGCATTTTGTTATCATCATGACAGTTCAGCTGTATCGAATTTGGTGAAATTTTGATGGGTACCTTTTGTACGGTTCGGCATAAAATTCTAGTGTCCGTCTATCTTTTTGACTGCCTGACTTTTTGACTGTTTCTTCACGTAAGCGTGATAATTACATGCGACTCCAAAAGAAATGTGGCCTAATCGTTATTTAAGCCTACAAACTGGGGTGACCTAGTCGACTGTTGAGCCTGTTTGCAATAAATGCAATTTAAAATTTGATAACGTAACCCGTTCATTATTTGTAACTCTATTTCTAATATTAGAAACTTTATAAATTAAAAAATAAATTTAATAAAAGTTAATATGAGTTAATAAAATATAATATTTAATAAAATTTAATATTTAATAAAATTTAATATTTAATAATATTAAATTTATATATTAAATTTATCATATTGAATAAAAATAATAAAATTTAATATTAAGGAGCATAATTGAAATATCCCTCTTTCTTTCTGAACCTCTGAACCTAAATAGAAGACTAGAAACATAATCGATAAAGAACTTATTTTTAATTGTAAAATTTTTTTTATCAATATAAATAAAATTTCAATTTGTGCTTCTGACTATCCACTTATTATCTCAGCACTAGAGAACTTAGCTATTTATTCTATGCAAAAATTATTATAATATTTCGACTAAAATACTAAAACTTAACTGCAAATTGTGAGTTCAGTTTCTTTACACATTATATATATATACAGGGTGTCCCAAAAAGAGTGAAACGCGCTTTAATTCTTTACCTGTTGGAGATAAGTGGGCAATGTAAATTGCAAAAATGTTGACAGTAAGGAAGTAATGCTACGTTAATGAAATAGTCCTCCCTTTAACTTTCAAAAAGTTACAATTTTTAAACTTTTATATGACCCCCTTAGGCAAATTTGGTTAATCAGAAAAATTTTATTTTTAATGCAACAAGATCATTAAAAAAAAAACCGCATATCTGTATCTTAAAAATCAACTGAATTATGATAAAGGAAAAAAATCTGATTTATGCCACTTTTCCGTACAATGTGAAAGGTTGTTTCATCAGTGAAAATAGGGATCATAACCAAATTGACGCTGGAAATTATTTAGATCAAAAATATGCTAATATGTGTCAACATTTTTTATCACAAATGCATCTAAATAAAGCATTACACAGACAGAGATCATATAAAGCAGTGGTACTCACTACGCGGTTGGGACACATAATTAAAATATGCATACATTGATCATTTTTGTGATATGTCACAAATTTACATTTTTAATTGATATATGATGCCCATTCCCAATGTTCAATTTTTAATTAAATATAACTCGCTCAATTTTAAAGATACAGATATTCGTTTTTTTTTAATGATCGTGTTGCGTTAAAAATAAAACAATTCTGATTGACTAAATTTGTCTAAGGGGGTCATCTAAAAATTGAAAAAGTGTAACTTTTTGAAAATTAATGGGAAGACTATTTCATTAAAGTAGTCTTATTTCCTACCTTACTTTCAACATATTTGCTATTTATACTACACACTTATCTCCACCAGGTAAAGAATTAAAACTCATTTCACTCTTTTTGGGACATCCTGTATATCCCTATGTAAAGCAGATATATAGCTAGCTAATCAACGATGTTTCCTTAATTAAACGCAATTTTGGAACGGGAAATGTTTCCACCTCATGAAATAAATATATCTTAAACCACATTTTTTCCGCTTCTTCGAACCCAGTAATACAGTTACTTTACACAATTTAATTTCACATATATCAGCAAATTACAAACCGGTGTATCAAAATAACTGCACCTCAGAATTACATCTATGATCATAATAAATGCAAAGGTTCACTAAATTGCACGAACTTAAATGTAAGAGCCTGTAACTTCCACAATGGAGTGCCCGCTCAAGGCATTTAATGCGAGGCAGTTCCTAGATAAATGGCAACATTAGAAAAATGTGTATTTGCAGATAAGGAATTATCTCACGGACAATTCATGAAAGGAATAAAACGCAGACTATTCCGTAAAGTATAATGAGATAAGGAATTATGTAAAGGAAATAAGGTAATAATTAGTTTTATAAAAATAAACTAAATCCGTTGAAATTTCAAGACTTTCCACTCGACACAAGTGGACATTCAACTTCTGAGGCAAAGTATATATATTTTTTGAAATTTCTTTTTTGCATTCATATCTACACAATATACGAAGTCTACCACCGAAACGTGTTCAAAATTTCTTCATCAATTTTTGAGATTATTAAGGGTCACTGATTTATCTCCTATTATAGCTAAATTGTATATATATTTTTTTATTCTGAGTTCACATCTAGACAATGTCCGCAGTATACAAATCAAGTTTGGTCCCAATGGCTACAGTGGTTTTTGAGATTACAAAGAGCCAACAATTAATTTTGTCAGAATCCAGTTTTATAACTAAACTACATACACATTTACCGGATTTTATTTTCTACGTTTACTTCCATATAATAAATTAAAAGCGCCATTCTATTTGTGCTAAATCGCTTCTGTGGATTTTGAGATTACGAAAAATCCACAATTTAACACACACGCATACAAAATCCTCTGTGACATCTATTGACCCCATCAATGTATTTACGATGTCAACAAGTGATTAAATCACGATCACCATACTTTTCTAAGACTGCATCTATAAAAAGTGTACGTTCAACAATCTACAGTTAAAAGCATATCTATCAAGAAAAGTGGTACAAATCCTAATCACCTCCCATCCCCCTAGTTCAGAGCTATGACATTAAAATGAAGCAAAAACTAGACAATCTTTCAACATACTACAAACTTATCTTCTTAGTAGACGCTTTTATTTAATTAAACGCAATTTTGCCATTTTTCAAAACTTGTCCACCTTATGAAAGAAATATGTCTAAAATTGTTTTGTCTTCTCCGAAAGATGTCTTCACTTATGTTAATTCAGCAATACAACAACCTTTTACACGATTCGATTTTGCATATCTCACTAAATTACAACCGGTGCAACAAAATAATTCAACCTTTAAATTGCGTCTAAGATCATAATAAAAGTAAGGGTTCGTTAAATCACTCGAACGTAAATGTTAAAGCTTGTTACATCCTCAATGGAGTGCACGCTCAACGTATTTCTTGTAGCGCAAGATAGTCCCGAAATAAATGACACGTTACAATAATATAATAAAAATGTGCATTTCCAGATAAGGAATTATATCGCCAACATTACATGCAATGAATGGAATGCAGACGATTCTTTAGAATGTAATGAGGTAAGGAGTGAAGTAAAGTAGATTAGATAGCAATTACGTTTATAGATCTAAAAATGATTTTGTAACAGAATTTTGTTAAATTATGAAATTTTAAGGTACGTTTATGTTGTAAAACGATTGAGTGATTTTTAAGGAATTTCTTAGTACACCGGAGTGGTGTAGCTGATAGCCTAGCAAGGCGTAAGCCAGAGGTCCTGATGGGATTTGTAATTACGAACGATAAAGTTTTGGAGATGGAAATAAGTTTAATATTCGGTAAAGTTTTCTGCAAAGTATGACCACTGTCCCCAGGTAGATCCCAAAAGATATTTTAACAATACATACATATACATTTACAAATTTGCATATTGACTTTATACATTTTAAAAAATCATTACTTATGTTTTAATTTTTGGCTTTCTCATTGGGGTCCTTCCATTTCGGCCAGCCAGGTCCTGGAATATTTCCTTTCGATGTCTCTTTGTCTATAGGGGATTGTCTTTCGGGTTTGGATCTTTTGGTGGCTACTGTCAGCATGGCCTTTTCTTTGCCTTCCTCTGGGCCTGCGATGGGCGATCCGCTGAAATTGCAAGATCGTTAACCTCTACTTTTCAGCCTCGTTTGTACCATTTTCTTAGGTATTCCACGAACTTCAGTATCCACCTGACTAACATCTCGAACTACGATCTCTCCTTTCAATTATGAATTTAATTCGTTCAACTCAGCGAATATTTCGAAATCTTCTTTCAAATTTGATTTTTAGTCAGTACACTCAACTTCGTGTATTTCAAATCAACTTACCAAAAATGACTCAATCTTATTACATTCAATCTCATATATTCCCCCACCCTGGATTCGACTTCACTTTCCCGATTAAAATTCCCTTCATCCAACTCAATGTGTACTTCGGCCCCATTTTGTAAAACTGAATCAATGTCACTTTGAAATACTGCTCCTGGTTTCAAATACTCATTTCCCAGTACATCAAAACTGTTTTTAAAAATTCCTCCAATCCCCTTCAATTATTATTTTCTCGTTTTAGTATTCTCTTCCGATCTCGCATGAATTTCCTTTTCAAATAACTGTTTCAAATCGAAATCCCCTAAATTATAATTCGCAACTTCGTTCAAAACCGGCATTATTGCTTCTACGTCTCCTAATTCACTTCCTACTTTTGAAACCATTTTCTTTTCAAATGACTGATTCAAATAAAATTCATTCTGAGAGTTTGAGTCTCTTGCTTCCTTTTCAATTTCTGCCATTATTACGTATTTATTTTCTACGAATCAATACGCGATTTATCTTCACCAATATTATTGCTTATTTTCTGTTTCTTCTACATTGTCTTAGAAATCGTTTTCCGAATCTGTTTTATCTTCTTCTTCTTCTTCTTCTGCTTCAAACAAAATAATAATAAATCGGTCTTTATTATTTTTCTCCTCGCCTATATAATCTCATAATTTACACTATAAACTTTACCCATGTACAGCATATTTTTTCTGGTTGAACATCCCACCAACGTCTATCCTGGTTCATACTGGCAATAACCTGGCAATATTTCCTCGTACTGGCAATAACAACTATTTGTGCAATTCTAAAATCTTCCATTTATGTCGTTTTACTTTAACGGCAGTTGTTGCATCTGTGTAACATGTTCGCCCACTTTTAGTCATTTCTAATGTATCCAGTGCTTGAGAAATCTAAAACGCACTTACTTCTAATACACAGACTTTAAGTCGATTACTTTTATCCCTTAATGTGTTCTCTTTTTATACAACGTGTCCCAAAAATATTGAAACACGCTTTAATTCTTTACCTGTTGGAGATAAGTGGGCAATGTAAATTGCAAAATTATTGAAAATAAGGTAGGAAATAAAACTAATGAAGTAGTCCTCCCATTCATTTTCAAAAAGTTACACTTTTTTAATTTTTATACGATCCCCTTAGACAAATTGGGTCAATCAGAATTTTTTTTATTTTTAATGCAACAATATCATTAAAAAAAAACCCGATTATATGTATTTTTAAAATTGAGCGAGATACATTTAATTGAAAATTGAACATGGTGAATGGGGACCATATATCAAATTCGAAATGTAAATTTGTGACATATCACAAAAAAGATAAAACTGGATGACAATGCATAGGATACCCAACCGCGTAGTGAGTCCCACTGCTTTATATGATTTCTGTCTGTGTATTTCTTAACATGCATTTGTGATAAAAAATTTTGACACATATTAACGTATTTTTGATCTAAACTATTTCTATCGCCAATTTGCTTATGATCCCTATTTTCACTGATGAAACAGCCTTTCACATGGTACGGAAAAGTGGCATAAGTCATATTTTTTCCTTTATCACAATCCAGTTGATTTTGAAGATACAGATATGCTGTTTTTTTAATGATCTTGTTGCATTAAAAGTAAATTTTTTCTGATTGACCCAATTTGTCTAAGGGGGTCGTATAAAAATTTAAAAAGTGTAACTTTTTGAACATGAATAGGAGGACAACTTCATTAACGTTGTCTTATTTTCTACCTTACTTTCAACATTTTTGCAATTTACATTGTCCACATATCTCCAGGTAAAGAATTAAAGCGCGTTTCAATCTTTTTGGGACACCCTATATATCTGGTAATCAAACTTTAAAATATGACCTCTATTCGGTAAGGGAGGGGGGGGGGTCGTTGCGATGTATGTAGCTGTTTTTCTTAAAGGCTGGACATATAAAAATGACACAACTACAAACGTTTGTCTTAATTCAAAATTGGCTTAAGGCCAATGGAAAACACGCTGACAAAAATTTTCAATCTAAACTATTTATTGATGACACATAGAACTGATACAGCAGTTAACTGTAAAACTATAGAAATCTGATCTGTATTTAAAACAGACATTAAATTGCATATGCCCATATAGTGACTGAATATGAATACTGAGATAAATTCGGAGCTTGGTAATCAAATGAATGTTGAAATACTCGCAAGTTATATAATAAAGGCAATGTCTGTCTGTCTGTGTGTTTGCCTTCTAAACTATAGGCTCAGAGACAGCGCATCGCAGAGTTATGAAATTTGGAAATCGCAGACCCGGGGGGGGGGGGGGGGATAGGTGACACGTGAAAACCGATTTTTAAAATTCGATTTTTTTTTTGTTATTTAATGTTTTATTCGATTTCGACCGTTTTTCCCAGTTTTCTCTCCACCATCCAGACGTTGTAGAAAAAAACAAATCACACGACCGGAAAGAGCAGACAATTGCGAGTAAAAATATATCAATTTTAAATTTCTAATATTTTTTAAAGATTTTAAATCTAAAGTCACTTTCGGCTAAAAAAAATGAACTTTCGTTTTTAAATCCTCGCATCGGGAAAAATACCGACAATTTCGACTAATAATTTACGGTTTTAGAAAACACAAAGATCAGGCTTTCTTACAAGTCCAATCTGTTCGAGAAATAAGAAAAAGTAGCCGCACGATCCGAATTTTAAGGAAGTAATGATTTTCAATTTCTCTACCAAACAGCGAAAGCAGAGACGATTTTTCACCCACATGCGCGCGCAGACGCACGGTGTTTCTATGATGGAGAGGAGGTGGGTGATGTTCTGATGTCACGGTTCTGACGAGATTGCGTCATAGAACATAATTTTTCATCTTAAAATTTCATTATTAGTTTAAACGTCATTAAACTAAAACAAACTTTGTTAACTTCACGGGGTTATGGCGCCAGCGAGTTGGCCACGGTCAGAATTTTCAGGGGAAGTGAACAGACTGGTCGCCGAAGACGGCTAGTAATAGAATACGGACGGCAAATTCTTACCCAATTCAACAGCGGACGCCTGGATATACTTCAGAAAGCAATCTTGTTTACAAGATCCTGTTGATCAAAATTGTACACCTCTCAGGCAGTACTTCTTGCTAGATCATCGATCATCCAACCGACATGGCTTCAATAATATACTCCTTTTAGAGCTCGCGAATTTGGAAATTTAGAACTACTCTACCACCTTTGGGTGGGCTAGACGGCCTGGGCAATAAAAATAAAAACTATGTACATGCCCCTGCTCAAACCTAAACCAATTCATTCTTTTTCAAAAGAACAAAACCTTTATCCTATTCTATTACACAATCGCAAAATTTGTTAATTGGCTCAGGATTGGCCTACATAATCGGACCAGTAAAAATTTATTTAATTTAAATGAAATCATAATTTAGAACGCAAAGTAAGGGAAATCATAATCAATGCGGAGAGTTATTAGTTAAAAGATCTTTGTGGCGTGGCTCCGCTGTAAAATTATCGTTAAAAATAGCCGTAGATCGAAAGTACTTCACTTGCTCATTTATCGAGCATAACTCCGAATTGAGTATTTTGAAAATGCATCATGCGATGGAATACACAATAAATACCAATAAGATTATATAAAATAAAACTTTTATTTTAAAGCATATATTAAATCCTGATAATTGATTTTAAACAAGATTCCATTTTAATAATTAAATTCCATAGTTATATTCCTTATATTAATGTGTAATATCTGGCACGCAGTCTGCAGTGGAGTGAGGGAACAAAGGGCTTACCCATCTACGACTGCAAAAGCATCCGATCATCAGACTTCTTCGTTTTTGAGATGTTATCACTTTGCCGTCTGAAATCTAACTCTTCTACTTCTGAACTTTTCGCCCAGCCCGGGAATCAGACTACGTCTTTGGCCTTCCCAAAGGGTGTCGTTTAGTCGTAATAGGTTGAGAATCCAATAATAAATCCTATGACGTGCCCGAGCTCTTCCGGGTGACTGGGTGAGCCCCTTTAAAAAGGGTTGTCGAAAATTGGGGGGGGGGGCTTTAGCACATTTGCAGGTGTCCTATCATATTTAAAAAAAACCATAGCGTCCTTTGCCACTTCTCACGGTCTGCAGCTGGTCCGCTAACTCAGGGAATTGGAATCTCAAAGTATTTTCAGAGAGAGAGAGAGAGAGACGGGGGGGGGGGGGGCGGGGCGGAGGTAAGGATTGCTAAGAGAGAAGTGGAGAAATTTCAACTCTGCCCCACGATAAAGTTGAAAACAGAAAATTTATTAGAGCCGGAGATCAAACAAATGCCAAGTTACACCAAAATGAGATACTTACTACATTTTTCGTTACAGTTGCGATTCCATTAAACTCCAAACGAATGATGTGTTTTTATTTGAACTACAAAATACGCAACATCTCTCGAACGAAGGGTGTTAAAGTTCTTTAAATTATATCCTTTAGCTACAAGTAAAACATTACATCAAACTATTTTAAGTAAAACAACTTTAAAACCTTTTCTTGATATTCTGAAAAACGTATTCCAAGTTTTAAGAGCCGTCCCATGTCTGATGCTTTCCGGAAGTTCCCCGACCTGTGTAATTTATCGATTGAAATAATTGAAGTAAATTTCATTCGATACTTTTTTTTTCGATTTTTTCGAGAAATATAGATGCTGATAATCCATATAGACATATACACATGACATAGAAACAATGGTTGATTCGTGTAATATGCTAAAAAAATGTAAATCCATCAAAATCAGGGTCGAACTTTCAACCCTATCAAAACACTTCCCTATTAAATATATAATGTATTGCAAAACAAGCTAAAACAAAGATAGAACAAGAAAGATCCATCATGCATAAACCATTGATTATGAAACACTTTCCAACTCCAATGTAATTTATTTAAACATTCCTAAAATACGATATATTTAGCGGTGATATTTTTAAAATTATCACAATGCTACAATGATTTATTGTATTTGAAAACTTGAAACTTCATCGAAAAAAAAATGAACTTTATTCAAATGACGTCATCGAATTGTAAATCGAATGGCTCGTGATGTAAAAGCAGTGAATATTTCATTCATACACTTTTATTCCATTCCTTTCATTCAGCGATGATATTTTTAAAATTGTCACAATACTACAGTAATTTATTTTACTTAAAAACTTAAAACCATGGAGGTAAAAGTACTTTCTAACTTCATGCTTAAAACTTCATCAAAAAAGACAATACTACAAAATCGTCTGCTTCTCTATGTAAAATCAGTAAATATTTCATTCATATCAACTGTATTCCAGATTCCAGTGCTAAATAATTTTGCACCAATAAATATAAATTAAAAACCACGAAATTGACATTAGGAAAAAGTTGGATGCCATATTTTATTTTGAAGTAGGTCACGGGATCTCTTCATGTAACATGTGTGTAATTATTATTTTAATTTTTATTTAAAAAACTACCGAACATTTTCTGCTGAATTTTTTTTATATATTTTATTGGATAATTTGAATATTTTCTAAAACTTTCAAAGCAATTTGTGAATTTTACATTCGTTTAAAAATGTTCGAAAAATTAAGTCCCACAGGGTTCAATGTATTTCTTTTTTTCAACTCGTGTTTAATCCAAAACTAATCGAGTGATTTTACTCATTTGCATTTCTATATGTTCCACAGACTGTATAAATAACATACTGAAATTTCATTTTGTTGACGTTAGTTTTACGGCAATTATCGTGCGAACAGACAGACGGACCGAATGAACAAAGTCCATTTAACACTATGTTGTAAAGTGTTAAAAAAGTTTGAAGAATGCTTTTGCTTTATGACATTACACTACGAACTTTTAAACAAAAATTGTTTCATTAGATATTTTTTTAAATATCCATGGTTGATACCTTTGCTACCAAACTATTTTGTAAACGTTTAATATTCGTCCGCATAAAGCGCTTTTTAAGAGTTTGGTCTGCAGGGTACTTACGACATATTGAATCGATTTATGCACGAAAATAGGCATAATTGTCCACAAAAAATACGATTTGTTTTCGATTGATTTCGGGTGATAGAAATGAAATGCAGACTTCAAGAGTTAGGTATTTCTTTTAACATATGAGCGAAAAATAAACTGTGTTCATTAAATAATTTAAACACGATAGAATAAGTATGAACACTTTTCTGTGGGCTGTACTTTTAATATACAGCGATTCTATGAAAGTTTATAAGCATATCAGTAATTTAAAAAAAAAATGTGGAGCAAATAATCGTCATGATGGCGCTATACCTACGGATATCGATCTTTACTAATTAGACAACGCTCAAAAATTTATAATTGACATATTTATGTATCTCGATTTGTTGCCAAATTAGTTATGCAAGCTTTGCACATCATCCACTATAACCTAGAATCATTTTTATTCAAGCATTGTCACTTTAAAATAGATAAACTTAACGCGTTCACTCATAAGCATTTCTTTACAATCGAATTGTGGTTTTTAAGTGATTTTCATAGAACCCTGCATGCATTGAAATAAATACGCTGGTGAAACACCAAGATGAAAGCTGTTACAAAATCAATAATTAAAGGTATTCTATGAGCTTCTTTGCTGAAGTGAGCTAAAAAGAGAGAAACCGGTCCACCGGTGTAGACGGTGCACAAGGAGCGCGATACTAAGACTTTGAATTCAGAGATGCTCAAAACGTTTATATATGTAAAAATAGTTTTAAAGATTTTATATTAGCTATGGTAGTTTTGTTAACATATTGAAAAAAATGATGTAATCATCATATGACTTTCCCTGTAGACTCAAATTCATTTTCTCTTTATTTCATCAATAATTCATTAAACTGAGTTTAATTGCACTGAATAACAAGCACAATTAATTGAAATTACACTTAATTTACACTTTTAATTCAGAATTAATTTGCACTGAATTTACAGCTTTCGTTTTCATTTGGTAACTGGACTTACTCTCAAAACCGGCATAGCAAAAATTCGAAGAGAAACTAAGTATCTCGAGAACGGCTAGTCCTAGAGTAATGGGGTTTGTCTTATTATTTTTATCGTCAAAGATTACATATACAACAAGCATTAAATTGATACATTTGAACCATTTGAATTGATGCATTTGAATTTTAAATTGATGTTTTTGTATTATATTACAGATTTTAACGATTTTTGCTGGCCATTTCGCAAAATGAAGGTTCTTTTTTTTCGAATCATACCAAAATCTAATCACCACCAGGGTAATCTACAAGTGACGTATCTACCAAATTTTGGGAATTTTGGTCTATTAGTTTTTAGCTAGAGTGGATACAATCAATTTTTGTGGGCTATTTCGCAAAAAAGGCAGGTTCTTTTATCTCGAATCATACCAATATTTAATCAGTACCAGGGCCACCCACAAGGGACTTACCTGCCAAATTTTATGAATTTTGGTCAATTAGTTTTTTATTTAGAGTGTATAAATACATTGCACAAACACACAGACGTCACGCTAAAAATCGATTTTTCATATTCTAAGGTGTCAAAACGTGTAGATTCGTCGAAAACTCGAGTTGCGATTTTCGACATGATTCCAATACTTTCCCTATACATTACTATGGGGGAAAATGTATAGGGAATTGTAGGAAAAGTAAAATCTGTTGCAATAAATATCTTCTTTGCTGTGTTTCTCTTTCCCTACAATTCATTACGTATATAATATACATATAATGGATTATGAAGAAAGAAAATTAAAGAATTTTTAATTCATTCGAGCCCCGATATCTTCCAGAAAATTCTAAAGAGGATAATTTTAACATCCTCGGTCGATTCAATGTATCTGAAAACTAATTAAATCTGAAGGAATACAATAGAAGACCCTTTGTGGAATATATAGATAATGTTGAAGATGAAATCTTGTTCCTCGATGCATGGTGTCAAAGAACAATTAATTGATTGTTCTAGGAATCAATAGAAAACAAATTTAGCATTGAGGGAGGTTTTATAATTAAAATAAGGATTTAATTTTAATAAAGTGGAGATTAGAATGTGTGTACATAAATGCAGAAGTGAACATACGTTGTGTATTATCATCATTCATTATTTAATAGTATATTTTTCAAGGATTTGTTTTGTAAATTAAATATAAAATGTCACTGCTGTCGTCACTAAAAGCGCAATAAATATTAGAGATGAAATTTGCAATGAAATAATATAAAAAAATACAAAAATATTACCATACATTGTTTAAGTTGGTGATCACAATAGCCCACTAACTCTGATACTTTGAGAATATGTGATCATCCAGCAATAGATAGGGATTCCAGTGTCTAGATCTTCACTTTTCACAAATCTAGAAAAAGAGAACATCCATGCTCATCTACAGTAGTCAAACAACCAGATATTTCCTCCACGTTTTATTTAAATTTATTATTTTGAATTTGGTGTGATGTCATCAAAAACAACGCTGATTAGATAACCATGTCGACATCAGGAAAACTGCTGATTGGATAAACATGGCGTCATCAAGGGCGAGTGCTTATTAGATCCATTTTAGTCTCGGAGCACTGGACAGCGACAATCCGATAACCATCCGTGATCAGATCACCATTTTCAGCGTGTTAATCCTACTTCAAACTGCACTAATTTTAGGGAATCACCACTTTCATTTTACAGACAATGGGTGCAGTTTTACAGGAAAAAACTTCAGTGCACCACAATGAACTCTGGACTATTATATCAACTGTCCAACTTCAAAGTTCATTCCTTTCTTCGGTCAGCTCCCAGCATGTAGTCCATTACGTCGCTTGTTGCTCCAATTTTTGTAAAAGAATAGAGTACCAAATATTACACAAATTTTTCGTTTAATAATATTCATAAAACAAAAATATGCATGAAATTTCCCAATTTTCTGGCATTACAACCGCATTCATTTATTCCTATATTGCAAATTCACACATTTTTTCATACAGAAGAAACCTTATAAAAATGCGCATCAGACTGATTTAATGTCTGGATTGTTTTGTTATTCTGAGAAGTCCGTGTACAACTCTGATATCTCAATTTGCAGAGCATTGCCGGAAATTTTGAATTTGGCATGAGCAGTAATAAAATGTATGCAATAAACAATGACAATAGAAAAAATCCGATATGACCAACAGATAATTTTCCCAACATACTATTTGCGAGACCAGAACTTGAACTCACACCAGTTATTCTGAGACAGTTTTATGTACATTATTTTCTGTGTCTGAAACGTCAGACAATACCTTCAGTCTCAATGATGCTAAAGTTTACAGCATGCTGACCCAAAGGCCAATATAAAACCATACATTTAGGGGCGCCAAGACAGAGGGGGTCGAATGACTCTTAAAAAATGTGAAGTAACGACATTGGATAAAAAGGCTAATCAATGGAGAAGACGCTTGTGGCTTCGACATGAAGGCCGACAATAGAAGCAAAAGAAGAGTGTCAGACCTGAGGCAAAAGAGCCACAACCTAAAACAGAACAAATATATAGAACGACGATATTTAGAGACAATACTTAAGAATTATATAAGAACGGAGATACAGAACGACTAGACATATAGAACGAATATGAAGAACGACTTCAACAGAGTGGTCCGGAGATAGTCCGCGATAGATGTCCTAACATGGAATTCGACGACAGTCAGAGTTCAAGGAGACTTCAACAAAATGTGCAAAAATCAGTGCATCTACAAGGAAGCAAGCGTTGTGTTTCAGGTATGTGCTTATTAAATACGGTAGCAGGTCTTGGATTATTTCGATAACAAATAGTGATCTAGTTTCACACGGCAAATCTATCACATTTTGCTCGATCCTTCGCAAATAAAAATGCAAAATGTTGTAATTCAATAATACGTATTTTATGTTGTTAATAAACGATTTATTGTTAAAGTTAAAATGATTCAATCAAATTAATATTATGTTAATCAATATTCCTTTACAGAACTCACGCTAAAGAAAATAATGGTCAGTTTTAATAGCGGCAAACAACGCAATGTATAAATTAATAATGAGTTCCACTAAGACGAATTTACGGCCGTGTCAATAATGCATAATTTAATAATTTACTAAATTAATATATTTAAAATCCCAGTTTATGTTCCCTTTTTTACTGTGCCACACTATTAAATTTAAATATTGTGGTAGTACAATAAAATGAATTAGAGCCTTATTATAAAACAATCTCACTAAAAATCAGACTCTGATAAAAACAAGCATTTTAATCTGCATGGGCGTCGCTAAGTGTTTCGACCGATATTGTTCGCTACTGTTATATTACATATACAAGGTGTCCCAAAAACATTAACCTCGGCTTTTATTCCTTAAATATTGATTTTAGACATATATAATAAATTACAAACTTAAATAAATTTAATAAAAAACGTTACGTAATTTTATGAAATCGATAAGAAATTTCAAGAGATTAAATTTAAAAAAATACAAAATTCAAATGTTTATACGGCCACAAATATTTTTATACAGTACAAAAGTATATACAATGTGTAGAAATAATAACTTTTCACAAAGATTACAAAGTTAGTTCAAAATATTTTCCATCCATGCCAATACAGAGCCTCATAATAAGCCTATGGTACATTTCTGTGTTCTGCAGTACAAAAACATTTCCAATTAGTAAAATGTGCCCCATACACTAATAAGGGGATATCAAAATTTAGTATTTTATCATAAAAAGTCCCAGAGATATGAAAAGACAAAAATGCTTGCGTCATTTCTCTCTTGCTGTAAACATGTACATTTTAATTTGTGATTAATCCCTTACCAACTTTGTTTAAACATATCTCTGGGATTTTTATAATAAAATGCTGAAATTTTGTGCATCTCCTTATTAGTGTATGGGGCGCATTTTACTCATTGGAAATGTTTTTGTACGGGGGCCATAAAAAAATTTGAATTTCTTAAAATGTATTTCCCTGAAAATTTTTATCGATTTTATAAAATTATGTACCTTATTTTTACACAACTTTGTAATTTATTATATATGTCTAAGATCAATATTTAAGGAATAAAACTGAGGTCAATGTTTTGGGACACCCTGTATATATATATATATATATATATATATATATATATATATATATATATATATATATATATATATATATATATATATATATATATATATATATATATGTATATATATATATATATATATATATATATATATATATATATATATGTATATATATATATATATATATATATATATATATATATATATATATATATATATATATATATAATATATATTTAAATGCAAGTAATAATGATTTTAATGCTGCAAACTTTTTGGATTTAAATTTAGGTATACAAAAGCATAATCTTGCTTTTAAAGGGTCGCGAATATCAAGAAAAAGGCAAATGTTGGCGAACTTTATGTGATGTACATATCTTTTAAATAACAAACTACATATAAAATGTCAACGTCTATAACATTGCTAACAAGATAGATCAATCATGCATAAAGCACTGATTGTGAAAGTCTTTCCAACTGAAATGCAATTCTATTTAAACATGTCTAAAATGCGATACATTCAGTACTGATAGTTTTTAAATTACCACAGTACTGCAATAATTTATTATACTTGGAAACTTAAAATTTCATCAGAAAAGACAATACTACAAATCGTCTGCTTCTCTATGTAAAATCAATGAATATTTCATTCATATCACTTACATTCCAGACTTCAGAGACAAATAATGTTGCTTAAAAAAATTATTCATTTCTGATACAACTCATCTTACACTCGCTTGATTTGATTACATTCAGCAGGCTATAGAAATTTGGTTTCGTTGTAGGAATAATAATGTAGTCAAATAAATAATGTAATATGCAAAATAAATAAAGTAATATGCAAAATAAATATATAATATGCAAAATTAAAACGGTTTTACGATGGATGTGACACTAAATACAAATTTATACGATCTTTAAACATCGTGATTTTTACACAGTTGAAAAAAATGGATGTTATATATTATTATGAAATAAGTCACTTGAGCTCTTCATATAATATTGAAAAAATAGGTCCCATAGTGTTCAGTGTATTTCATTTTTTCCACCCCGATTAAATCTGAAACTTATTGTGGGATATTACTCATTTTCATTCCGAAATGTTCCACAAACACTCTCAACACAATATTCAAATTTCATTTTGATAAAATTATTTTTACGGCAGTTATCGTGGGATCGGAATGACAGACAGAAAGAATGAACAAATTCATAAACACTTTCCAACGTAGATGTAAAGTGTTTATGAATTTGTTCAAAACGACTAGACGAAACTGTTAAAAACAACTAGTTCTAACGCATTTCACTTTCCCTGCAATACATGATAAGGTATAGGGAAAATATTGGAATCATGTCGAAAATCGCAACTCGAGTTTTCGACGGATCTACACGTTTCGAGATCTCTAGAATACGAAAAAACTATTTTTAGCGTGACGTCTGTGTGTGTGTGTCTGTGTGTGTGTGTCTGTCTGTGCAATGTATGCATCCACTCTAACTCAAAAACTTATGGACCGAATTTCATAAAATTTGGTAGGTAAGTCACTTGGATATGACCCAAGTGCTGATTAGTTTTTGGTACGATTCGTAAAAACAGAACTCGACTTTTTGTGCGAAATGGCCCGTAAAAATGTCATTTATCCACTCCAGCTGAAATACTATTGTAGATAAGTTACTTGTACGATACTCTGGTGCTGATTAGATTTTGGCATTATTCGGAAATCGGAAAAGAACAACCTGCCTTTTTTTTACGAAATGGCCCTCAAAAATCACCAAAATCTAAAAAAAACAAGTATGTTCAAATATATCAATTAAATGCTTGTTTTATACGGACTTTTTGATGAGGAAAAGAATAAGAACAACTCTATTACTCTAGGACTAACCTTTCTCGAGATGTTTGAGATTTCTTTCATTTTTGTTACTCCGATTTCGGAAAAATGTCCAATTACCAATAAAAACAAAAATTGAATTAAAAATGCAAATTTAGTATTATTTGGGTCAATAAAACGCATTATAATGAATTATTAAAAAAATAAAGAAAATATGAATTTGAATCTGCAGGGAAAGTCATGTGCTGCCCACATCAGATTTTTTTCATTTCGATTATGGAAAACAAACATTTGAAAACAAATATTTCGATTTTTGAAAGCAACAGACAATGTCACTCTGCTATATAATTTAAAGAATATGGATGTAATCATTTGAGCGTATTTTAATATTTTCCCTTACTTTTAGTATTGTATAATACTACTTGCATGACTAAAATATCTAATGTGGGTAGTGCATAACATTTTCTATATAATGCAATGCCATTATTTAATTGGCAGCGATATATTTGTATATTGTATACAAAATTCACTGAAGACTCTTTTGTGTATTGAATTAACATTACGTAAATTCAGATTGGGCGTTTTTGGCAACTTAGTCCAAAATAATGTATTCATACTGTTGCAAATTGGCTTCGCTGGAATATTTTTTGTATAGCTTTCCTTCTTTCTTTTCCGTCTTTCATGGCTTTAATCAAAGCCGTCATCCCTTTCAAGTGTTTCTCCATCGCTTTCTAATCACTACTTGTATCCGCTGGTCAAGTTTACAGAAATCCCACTTCTGACGCCAAATTGTTATGACGTCACCCTTGAAATCGTGGGTGTACGTTCAGGATACAAGAATGAGTCCACAATTCTGTATAACTAACACGCTTGTTTACAAGCACAGCATAAACAGGAACATTATACAGTGAATCAACACTTAAATACTCCACTAATTTCACAAAACGGATGATATTTTTCTCAAAACATTGACATATTTCATTTTATAAAATAGCCGCTACTGTTTTCAAAATTTTGACAAATACCATAGCCGTGTCGCTTCAACTGTTTTCCAACTGAGTCATGACTCATTCTATAGACTCTCCCTGTAGAAACGTCTAGAAATATCTTATATCTCGTAGAATATTCGTTATTTCAAGGTGCTTCTTAAACCTTCGAAAAGTGGCCAGATGTCGTCAAATTGGCGATAAATCGCAAAATCTGGAAACCCTTCCTCAAACCGAAAAATAGCAACTGTAGTTTCGCGTCACGGGAATGGATGCTTGTAAGGGTGTTTCTCCGTTTAATTTTCTAAACAAGATTCCAGCGAGGACATTTTACAAGTTCGCAACAATGCTCACATGCAAACTCCTTACTAAAATACAATTGACATTTAATAATATCCTGTAAAATAAATTATTACTACCGGATTCTTGGGGGCCAAAATGCAAAACTATTACAAAATGTATCTTCTCCCGTTGTTGTTGCTTATGATCCCTGTTTCTGCATTAGCACAAATACAGGTCCAGTGACACCAGAAGAAGGACAGAGAGAATGACACACAAGACATACAAAGTTTATTAATACATGCAAGCATCACTGACTAAGGTCTGAAGGGTGCAGCTTCTCATTTAACGAGGACCCAGAAGGCGGAAGGCATGGTTGTCTTCATCCTCAGGAAAACAACCATGCCTTACTCGGGATTCGAACCCAAGCCCACTAGACAGCAGCCGGTGACGCTATCCACTTCACCACCTGGGCGGTATCTTCTTCCGTGCATTAAACGAACTAGATTCACGACAATATTAACAAATATAGTGTATAATAGTAAACTCGATATTTGCTAATACTTACCACTTTCTTAATTTTACGTTTTTTGATAAATTTATATAAAAACTTGCAATACCTAGAGCGTTTCACTATGGCATTTTAAAGTTTGATTAGTACGTTTTCTAATGAAAATTTCCGTATGAAATGATTATTCATTTAACAGCGTTGAAGGCTAGTTTTTTATTATGATTATTTTCAAAAATTCATTCTAAAATTAGTGAGTCTTCCAATTATTTTATCATGTCTAAAATTAATAGGTCTCCAGTATTCATCGATTGCAATAATTGTAGAAAATTATTTTTGAAAATCTCTTCATTTGCAGTTCCCAGACTCATGGACACTAAAATGGCGGACACACACACTAATATATACATACACACAGACATCCCCTCAAAAACATTCGACTCGAGATCAGGGATGTGAAAATTTTGTACTTCTACCAAAAATTCAAATTCGAATTTTCGATCCCGTCACAATACTTTCCTTCTACAGTATGTAAGGACGTTAATATATTAAAGTAACTTTACATATGAATTCTTATACTAACAAAAGTAATAATTTGCAAATTTCAAAATCTGACACTTGGGTCTTGAAACTCACACTCAATCATTATTATGCCACACTCTCGGTTCTCGGAGCAATCCAATCGTGCTGCAGATACTTGAGTTCCGCATGTGCAAAGGAAACACTTGTGGTAATTGCATTTGGTGGAATAAATTGAGCGGTCGGCTCGATTACTGCAGCTCATTTGTAAACAGAAACTTTGCTGTTAGTTTGCATCTGAGCTTAATAGCGGTCGTTTTTGCTGGCTATGGACATCATTATATATCCGTAGCTGTTTTATCTCGAAGCCTTATGAGTAATGTAAAGATTAGTGCCAACAATGATGTTCAGACTGTGAGTAAAATTTAACAAGAAATTAATGATGTTAGAATTTTTTTTTAGAAAATTCCGAAAATATATAATTTAGGGATACAGTGATGCAGTGTTTGCATGATATTTCATTTTTTCAGTATAGTTCGTTAGAAAGTAAAATAAAAACTATACATGTTATCCCTGAAAGATTGAAACGCGCTTTATTACTTTACCTGTTGGAGATAAGTGAGCAATGTAATTTGTAAAATTGTTGAAAGTAAAGTAGGAAATAAGACTACGTTAATGTAATAGTCCTCCCATTAATTTTCAAAAAGTTACACTTTTTAAATTTTTATACTACCGCCTTAGACAAATTTGGTCAATCAGAAAATTTTCATTTATAATTCAACAAGATTATTTAAAAAAAAACCGCTTATCTGTATCTTTAAAATTGAGCGAGTTACATTTAATTAAAAATTGAACATTGTGAATGGGGACCCTATATCAAATTAGAAATGTAAATTTGTGACATATAACAATGAAGATAAAACTGGATATTAATACACTGGAGACATTTTTGCGAATTCCGCGTAGGCTCACGATGCAATCACGGATTCTCAGTAAGTACTTTTCACATTCAGACATGCCATTTTTTATTCGAAACAATTAAAATAAATAGTAAACAAATGCAAGTATTATTTGATTTTGAAATATAACATGATTTTTCATAACGAAGAATATAAGTCACAGACGATTTTTTCTTTCTTTAACCCTAATTTAGCCATTTCAAATATTTATTAGTAAAATAATTAAAAAAAAACTGAAGAATGAAATGAAGACTATTTATTTTTTAATTTTCGTATTTACTCCCAGTATTATTTCTGTTAAATACAACTGAACTTTTTTTTAATAGTATACCAAAACGAAGCAGATTAGAAATAATTCATTGAATCGTCAGCATGCCTAATTCTAAATTGACGAATTAAGAACACGTAACTTGGTTGTGCATTATGGTATTTTTAACAAAAAACGAGCTTTTCGAATTAACAATGATTTATGCACTGTGTAATAAAAATACTGCAGAAACTGCTCGGGACATTGAACGGCGATATACAAACTTGCCTAAAATTTCATGTACATTTGTTTATCGGATGATGAGGAGAATAAGAACTACCGGTTCATTTCATCCAAGACCAGGCCCTGTAAAAAATCGTTTGTACACGGAGGACCAAGAAACTGATGTCATCGCATCTTTTTCTTTCAACCCACGAACAAGCATTCAAAAAACAACCAAAACTTTGGGGCTACCTAGGATGTCAATTGTGAAAACACTTGGAAAGTACCAGTAGCATCCATTTTGTATTTATGGACTTCAAGCACTTCATCCCTCTCATTTTGACCGGCGTGTAGCATTCTTTAACTGGTTGTTAATCCAACAAGACATCAATTCGAACTTTGTTAAGAACATTCTGTTGGCTGATGAATGTTTGTTTATGGAAGATGAAGCAATCAATACTCACAACAGTCATTATTCTGATAATACGAAACCCTTTTTTGTCCGTGAAATATATCACCAGAGAAAGTTTTCTGTGCCTGTATGGGGCGGAATTTGGAATGGAAAACTGATTGGTCCAGTGTTTTATGAAAGGACTCTTACAGCTGAAAATTACAGGCGACTTATTTTAAACGGTACTGTAACGGATTTTATGGAGACCACAACATTATCGCTTCTAAAAAAAACTTGTATTTTCAACAAGATCATTAAGAACAACAAGATCATTAATCAGGATATGGTAACGCCAGTGTGATAACCCTGACGTCACTACTAACACTTCTTTAGTTGGTTCGGTTTATATATTTCTTTGACATCTTGTATAGAGAATAAATAACGAAATAGAACACAACTGCACAAAATTGAATTGTGGAATGCATACGATTATTCCGAAAACACGTGATAGATTTTCTTCTTCAGTGAGAGTAAGTCCAGTATCTATCAAACATATGAAACAATGTAGAGAAAGCCGCTTTAATAAGCATAAATACGAAATTGTTTGGTAAAAAAATTAATTAGTTTAGAGAGAGGAAAAAATAGACAAACCCTTGTAAAGGAAGAAAGGTAAAGAATTTTCAGGAGAATGGGGTAGTAATTAAGAAGGAAGTAACCAGTTTCGAATGATAATTTCATCGATTAAACTACTATAATATCAGTAAAGATTAAGACTGGATAAATAAAAAATAATGTAACACAGAAAGAAGGCAGAACCGCTTTCAGAAGCTATATGAGCTAATTTTATAAACGAAAAAATGGTTTTCCAATCGATTAGTCTAGGCAAACATATCGGTGAATGTGACTGGAATTAGAAAGGGAAAATCAAATTGAAAGAAAAACAACCGATTTGAGATGCTATTTGAGTTAACTTTTAAAATCAAAGCATTGATATGAGATTTAACGGACTGCATAAATACGTAATACTTGATTGGCTACGAAGGTGTAAAGAGCTGCATATTTATCAATAACAAGACTATTAGAGATCAAATAAAGACTCTTAGTTAAAAAACAAGGAGAGACGCAGCGTGTGGAAATAACAGGCTTTGTATTGCTGCAATAGTGATATCCTGAACTGTATTTGAAGAACCAACACTACTATAAAAAGTATCAATGTATGATACAGATTCTAAAAAAATAAACAAAAAATAAGGAAGCAACCGGTTATGGAAGCTATATGAGCTAATATCTGAAATGACGAATATGTATGGATGATACTTTTCCAGGCTATGGAGACGTAAGAAACTGTTGATTTATCATTACAAGGTTATCAGAGTTCAAGTTGTGAGACCAGAAATAGATCTCACACTTTGGTGAGACAGTTTTATGTACAATATTTATTGATCTGAAACTTCGGACGATACTTCCAGTCCGGATGAAGCCAGGTTTTACAGCATGTGAACCCAGAGGTCAGATAAAATCATCAATTTAGGGGTGTCAAGACAGAAGAGGGATCTAACCCTTAAGAAAATGTGAAGTAACCCGACATTGGATGGAAAGGCTTGGCAATGGAGAATGTGCTTGTTACGTCACCCTAAATACTGCAAATCAGAGAAAAGGGGAATTGACACCCCCGAGGATAAGAGAGCCACAACCTGTGACTTAAGAACGACACTTGTTCTCAGATATAAACGTCTGCGCCATTATGATATAAAGATGATACTAGAATACGAATTCGAGATCCTGATAATAAGAACGATGACTTAGAAAGTATAGCACGACGACTAGAGATGTAGAGTGTTCCGTAGATGTTCCAAAATAATGTCTTGATGTGTGCAATACAAATCAGACGCACGACACGGAGCCAAACACCCTGAGTTATGGCCGGTACAAGTTACTGCTGCAAGCATTATGCTCTATGTTCAAAACAGACTTGAAGGTTTGTGCCCATTAAAAAATGATATCTGGTCCTAACCACCACATTTTAGGCATTTTCGTACTCACATGTTTCCGCTGCCGAAATAATATGATTAATTGTTGCAATTGAATATTTAAGTATTTATGTTTGTAATAAATGTTTTATTGTTGAAGTTAAAATGGTGTGATCCGTCTAGTACTATCTTAATTAAAAATTCTTTTGCAGAACTCGCGCGAGAGTTTAATAACTGGAGGGTTTTAATAGCGACACAACAAAGCAATGTACAATTTAATAAATAAGTACCACTACACAAGCAATTTACGACCATGTGAAATTAGCAGTAAAATATATAATAATATAAATTAATTTTATAAATGGTTTCCCACACTAGTAAATAAAAGTTACTTCCAAAACTCAAGGTCAGATGTGTTGCGAACATGAGCTATGATTTTTCCTTTGGAAAATTGAAATAAAAGACTAGTGTAGGGAAATGAAGGACTTTGATGTTTCTTGCTTAACAACCATTCTAGAATTTTGTTTGCTACATTCCTCAAGAGCCTTCTTTATCTGGCCGATGTAGGATAAATTACAGTAACAACTTACAGAATAAATAACACTTCTATACAAGTGCGGAATAAAAGTTGTTGGAGACTGGAATATATTGGCAAGTCAAAAAATAACTTTAAAATTGGATCTTGATACAACATTAGAAATTTTAAACCTTAAAGATTAAAAAGACAGATAAATTTTAAGAAAGACAGAGGATTTAGAAATTTTAAACCTTAGAGTTTCAAAAGACAAAACTATCAACATTTTAGGAACAAAATTTTTATCAGAAGAAATAGTGTATAGTGGATCCTGCCTGGTAAATTTTAATAAAGTTTTATATTTAATAGACAAATTAAATGACATGCTTTTATCTAAAGATTTAAAGGAAATTTAAGATGTTAAAGAAGTTCAATCAGAGCAAATGTGAACCGCGCGGTACACATATAGCAGCCAATTTATTTAGAGGAGGGTGGTTTAACAGAAAACGTGGAAGCATAAAATCAGCGAAAAGTTCCAAAACTAAAAGACGAATCCTTTCCATAAACAATAGCATTTAAAAAGGAAAGTTGATTGTTCATTTCATTTTATGCATAAGTTGAGCACATTTTATGCATAATTTTATGTATAATTTTATGTATCATTTTATGCATAAGTTGAGCACAAGCTCAATGGAATGAACAAGGTTAAGAAGAGAGTATGGATAGTATGAATTCTGCACAATAAAAGTAACATTCACATACCGAAACCAGCATTTAAATATACGTTACCGAATAGCGTTTTCTCAAAATAATGTATGTATAATGTAAACAAAAATCGGCGACAAAGAATTGCCCGTTGCGATTCCTTCTCTTTGTTTAAAATAATTTCAAATGATAAAAAAGTGGTTTGTTCAATAAGTAATTTAGGCAATGTCAAAAATTCATTAACTTTATCATTAAGGTTCGAGCCTTTTAAATCGCATGTCTTACATTAGTGGGATTTGGCTTTTAAGTGTATTTTTCTCTGGAGAATTCATTTATATAATCAAAAATGTGCCTTTATAAAAGTTCCGTATTTTGTTCAAAAGTTAGTATAAAGACAGCTTTTTATTCTAATGAAAATTAGCCTTTGATGTCTTAACCTAATTTTTACTTTTCTTTATCCAAACTAAAATTAGTCGGAAACCAGAAATTTCGTCTTAAAATATTAGTCTCGCGTGGATTATTGGCATGGAATTTTAAATTGACGTTTTCAAAGAGAAACCTCTTCTAGGTAATAAACTTAATATAATTTTATGGCAATCTTCATGATACGATAAAGTTACGAAAACCGTAAAAGTGAAAGCAAAAACTTATGGAACACAAAGTTGAGTAAAATTACTGATTAGTCGCCCATAAAATATAAAATTTTCCTCAAAACTATTTAAATATAATTACAAGAAAACCCAGTTTTGCTGCGGAACTAGTTGTCATAAGAATTGGAAGAAATTCGGATAATCTGAAAATTAAATATAATACACTGTAAAGCATTTTGTATTTTTATCGATTAGAAGACAAAATGCGGACTATATTGTGAAAAATTAGTTAATGTTTTTTCTAAAGTAAAACGAAAGTGCTAAGGAGCGAAACTTTGTATGCATACAAAGTGTATGTTTACATACAAAGTGTTTGTATGCATACAAAGTGTTAAAATATCAGTCTACGAATTATAGCCAAAAATATCGAGATAAAAATCGTTATTCAAATATAACGTCGTATCTTCAAGTTTCATTTTGGAATGAAGCAGTAATTGAGATGACAATGAAATGAACTATATAAGAAAATATATGTATACTATTGTCGTAATTTGTGGGTATATATTTTAACCCTTTAAAAAAGCACCCGCGTTCAAAGTTTTGTAATTGCACTTTATCGGTTTTGTTTTGTTTATTTTAAAAGAAAATGAACCTGTTTTTCATAATGCGAGCAGCAGTTAGCTTTTAAAATATTTCATATGTTTTCACTAGTCAAAGTCGATGTGTTGTGAATGTATGTTTAAGTACAATGTAGTGAGAAATATATTACACGATATTCCGAAATCTATAGTGTTGTGCACAAACAAAAACGAAGCTAAACTTAACATTTAAGAAACATATTAAGCATGACCACTGATCGTAAGTAGTATAACATTGCATTGTGCCGCTTTAAAACCCACCATAATAATATTTAATACGAGTTCCTGGAATAAAATATATTAACATAAAACTTCACAATTAACTTTACCAATTTTAACTTTAAAATACGTATTTATTAAGCGCCTTATAATCATAATTATATTACAACAACTATACTTATATATTTACGGAGGAATCTGGACATGTAAGACCAGACATAAAAAAATTCCTAAACTATGACCATTTTATAATCTGATTTGCACATACCTTCTTGTTGTCTTTAGACGTTTGGCATGCATTGGATTGAAAATCGAAACATGTTTGTTCACCATCTCTATGTGACCACTGCTTTTTATTGATGTATATCCGCATCTCGCCTGTTGCACCTGTCTGCATCTGTGGGGAACTTAATACATTTCTATTCTGACTGTACTGTATATATCTTGATTCATCGCTTTATGCACATATGCCGAACTCCCGACTCTAATTGCTATCACCAACTACATTCTCATCTGTATATGATCTATCTCTGAAGAAATACTTATTTTCATGTCTATTATCGAGTCTAACTGCATTTTCTCATCTCTATTGATATCTCTACATTCTCATCTCTATTGATCTCTCTATGTTCTCATCTATATTGTTCATCTCTGTAGAACTCTTTGCATGCTTACTATCGACTCTTACTCTCTCTCTGACTATATTCTCCAACACTGTTTTACATATCCAACTTGACCTGCCTCTGTGTGGATCTTTCTGTCGGTTGTCACCGCTTTTTGCTTGAGGTCTAGATACGCTTCTTCGACTGTCATTAGTTGACCTCAGGGCTATGCGACTACATAACTTCCTTATTGGTTGAACATTGAACCAATCTCGAGGATTCATCTTTAGCCCTCTTTTTCATGGCTTACTGACCTCTCGGGTCAGGGTCGCTGCAAAACTAGCTTCAACCAGACTGGGCCCTTTGTCTGGCCTGTTAGATATCATAAAAAATCATATAAACCTATCTACGTGTATTCTGGTCTTACATATAGGATTCAGGTGGTTAAAATTTATAAATCCACAGATTTTAAAAATAAATTTTCGAGAATGTTAACACTAGTTAACATGGAATTAGAAATGCATGATTTATAGGGGTTAATAAAGATCTCCTTAACGGCTAATTCAGGATGAGGATGAAAACAAGAAAAATAAAAAATAATTCTATGATAATCATATTCAAATACCGACCCACTACGAGATATGAGAAAAAAACGATGCGACGCTGCAACAACAATCCCAGACTACCAGGGCCGTCGCTGAGTCCAGCGATTGTAGCACAATCCCCCACACCTCCCCAGGCTACAATCTAAAGCCGGACCCACGGCCATCGAGCAACACCAACGACAGTGAAACACGAAGTACCGATATACAAGCAAACCACCTGTCTGTAATGTAAAAAACTCAGATGTGGGCAACACATGACTTTCCTTATATAATGTAATGCATTTACTACTTTTACAGTAAAAAAATAGGTTTTTCATATAGTAGATACTAATATTCTTTCCAAGGCATTGAATTTTCGACAATTAGTCGTCATTTTCATTGATTTAGCGTCATTTTCATCCATTTGGCGAGATTTTCGTTAATTTGGCAACATTTCAAAAAGTCGCCAAGTTGGCGACATTCCGCCAAACTCTCGCCAAGCGTTATGAACGGAGAAATAAGTTATTCTTACATCAGATAAATGACTATTGGCGTTCAAATACAAAAGTATTACTCAGAGTGTCTTTTTTCATGAATGGAACGAGCTAGATTCACGAGAATGATGTCACCCAATTTATCGCATGGTATTCAAAAGTGAACATGTTTATCAATAGGAAATGTATTTTTTTTTATTTTATATGACTTTTTGATATTTTTTTTAAAAAATGTACAATATCTCGAGAACGGTTCGTGTTAGCGTTCTAAAATTTATGTCAATCGTTTTCTAATGAAAAATTACATAAGAAATGTCTATTTGCGTAACTTTATTAGTGGTTTTGATTTTTTGACGATTTTTTCAAAATTTCATTCGAAAATTTAGGGGGGTTCTGAACATTCGATTACGCATAAAAACAATAGGCTTCCAGTGTTTACGAATTGTGATTTTTGTACCAAATTTGGTTCAAATCGGTCCATTCGTTCGTCAGTTATCGTCTCCACAGGCCCACTGACACACACACACACATACTTTCACACACACACACACAGACATATCTTCAAAAATGTTTGATTCGTGATCAGGGATGCTTGAAACGTGCTCTCCCGTCGAAAACTCGAATTCGAATTTTCGACCCCGTCACAATGCTTTCCTTATACATTATGTATATAAGGAAAGTAATACGAATTAGTTGAGCTACAGCCGCAATTTGAGCTACAGCCGCAAAACTCAGCATGCAAATTTCGTTTTATGAGCAATGCAAATGACCGAACTGTCAGCACCGATGGTGCTATAGGCCTCTGCAACGTGCATGAGAAATACGCATGGGGCAGTATTTCAAACGACCGGTGTTCCCACTCACGTGTAATTGGAACTGGATTGTCTGCTTTGACACAAGTTGTGTGCATCTGTGTGTGTTTGTCTTCCTTTGTCGGTTACGGTGCTTGTGTTGCCTGGAGGTGCTTCCGACTTTGGTTCTCGAGGGTCTGGTGAACAGTCCTCCCGTCGCTGATCCTGCTCGTGTGTACGCCAGGTGTTCGGCCCTGTCGTAATAACGTTTCATCTTGCCGTATACTTTTAAGGAGGTGCTTTTCTTCTGGATTACCAACACGACAACGCTCGAACACATACTGCACGACTTTCTTAACAATTTCTTAGATAAGTAAATAACCTCTCATGGTCATCCAGATTCCTAGACCTACCACAAATGGAAGACATCTGGGACATACTGGGAGGACAATTACAGCCTTCTGAGAATTTCACTGAATTAGCTGACAAGTAGTATTATTGGTGGCATAAACTTCCAGAGAAGGACATGAACAACTTAATTTACTCTATGCCGGAACAAATATCGACTTCTTCGACCCAGACCGTCCGACCTTCCCGAAGGTGTAAGGTATCTGTTTGGACGGTAAGTACTACCCAATTTAGATTGGAAGCCAAAGGAGGAAGCATCCACAGGGACCATACCTACCTTCTCCTACCACTAACCTCTCGGAAGGACTTACGTATCCACATGGTTAACTTAATCGTACTCCGCGTGAAGACGTCGACAGTTTTGGCAGAGGCGGGAATCAAACTCGGGTCTTCCGAGTGCAATCCCCGTACACTAACTACAGGACTGTCCCGTCCCACCCACCCCTAATATCGGCTACCTGGGAAGGATAAACCACTTACTAAACTGTTATATTTTTGTTGCCACCATTTCTCAAAAACGTTTTTCTCCTGCGCCAAATTCTAGTCATTTGAATATCCTCTCAAACATGCATGCCGAGGTTTGAGTCTGTGGCTGAATTTCTTATGGGTACATTTATTTATTTATTTATATTTAACAGACTCAAGGAGAGACTCGAGGATAAGACTCAAGGAGAGACTTATTGGAGCATCTAACAAACCCGAAGGGTTTGCCTAAATCTTCGAACATAAAATAAAGGTTTAAGAAAACAAGGAAAAGTTGTAACAGAGTGTATATAATGAAATATTTGTTTTGATCGTTAATATGTGTCGATAATATTTTAATAAGATATTTTATATAAAAAATGCTTTCGTTTTTATCAATGGTCATTTATTTCAAATTTACTGCTCAAGAACGCTGCTCCGATTAAAGGATGTAGCTAGATGAAAAAATGTAGACAATCATTCTGGGACTCACTGTTGTTGTTGTTGAGACCCAGACCGTCCGACCTACCAGAAAGGTGTAAGGTAACTGTTTGGACGGTCGGGAGGTGCCACCTAATTTAGACCGGAACCCAGTGGGGGAGCAATCCACAGGAACCTTTCCCTCCTTCCCCTACCACCAACCTCTCGGAAGGACTTACGGACCCAAATGCTTAACGTGATCGTACTCCGCATGAACACGGCGGCAGTTGTGGCAGCGTGCAAATCCAGCGCGCAAACCACCGAGCTACCGCGCCCGAAATGTGCCAACAGCACGCGGTGTTCCCAGGTGGTCACCCACCCAAGTACTGTTATGAAATGCATGCCCTTGTTTATTAATTATTTTCTTTCAAAATTTAACTTTCGGCGAATTCTAATCTACTTTCGATTCTAAAACTTGTTCTTGAAAATTTATTCAAAATTAATAAAGCGCCATTTCTGTATTCGGCCTTTATGGATATTTCCCGCCAGTTTTGGTAAACCTTGGCGTTGGGTTTTGTTCCCGCGCGTCTGGACGTGTACCGCGCATTTGCATTTCATATCTTTTAACACGGGAACTCTTTCTTTCGTCATGAACTTGCACAAGTATATTAAAGACGCTTCGGCGTGGGTTTTGTAATTAGCCTCAGCTGGCAATGTAATTCCAAAGCAGTCGGGCGTGTTCTTGCCCGCGGGGCAAAGAACAGAATGCATTTTAAATGATGTATCTAAAATTAAATTAATAATTAAGTAAATTGTTTAAGTCGCGTTTTAATGTAATTTCGGAGTGTCGTGAGATTTGTTCATTATAGATTGATTATTCGGAGATGTCTAACCGGCGCAAACAACTATCTCATCCGCCGTTGTATTCAAGGAATATTGCTCTGTAATGTTGGAAATCTAAGTGTAACTTCAAATATCATCGTCAATAAATTCGATGTCTAATACTCCTTGTTGTATATGATTTGAAACATGATAATTTCTCATCAAATAAAGAAAAAGGTAAATTTAAAGGATTCAAGTCATCATTGCTATCTTCTACTATCATCACGCCGTCATCAGCTCCAATCGGCGTATACAATGTATTGATACCCTTGCCACATCAGCGCGGGTCTCCCATCTTCTCCGATGCCTGTGAGAAACCGCCAGCGGCGATCGCGCTCCAGTTGCTTGTCGTGCAATCTTATTACAAATGTCATTTGCAATTCTTATACAAAACGGTGGCATTTCATCTTGTTACAGTGCCGTGAATTTCTTCTTATTACAAACTTTCCCGGTGGCTTTTTTTTTTTTATTACAGTACTATCCGCGCCCGATGCTGCCTGACTTCGGTGATCTAACGAGAACCGGTGTTTTCAGCACGGTGCGGCCGTTGGCTCTGGGACTCAATGTTGAAGACCCAGACCGTCCGACTCGTCCAGAGGACTAAGACTGGGACTCAATGTGTAAAAACTTAATGCAATTAAGCATAAAAATCTGATGTGGCCAACACATGACTTTCCTTATATAATGCAATGAATTCACTACTTTTACAGAAAAAAAATAGGTTTTTCTTATAGTAGACACTTATATTCTTTTCAAGATATTGAATTTTCGACGATTAGTCGTAAATTTCTTTGATTTAGCGCCATTTGTATCAATTTGGCGAGATTTTCGTTAATTTGGCAACATTTTAAAAAGTCGCCAAGTTGGCGACATTCCGCCAAATTTGTCGCCAAAATCTCCCCAAGCATTATGGAAAAAGAAATAAGTTATTCTTATAGCAGATAAATGACTATTGGAGTTCAAATACAAAAGTATTACTCAAAGTAACTTTTCTCATAAATGGAATGAGCTAGATCCACGAGAATGATGTCACCAAATTTATCGCATGATATTACATATGAAAAGTAAACATGTTTCTCAACAGTTAATATTTTTTTTATTTATGGGATTTTTTGATAAATTTGTTTGAAAAATGTTCAATATCTCGAGAACGGTTCATGTTAGCGTTCTAAAATTTATGTCAATCGTTTTCTAAGGAAAAATTACATAAGAAATGTCTATTTGCGTAACTTTATTAGCGATTTTGATTTTTTGACGATTTTTTCAAAATTTCACGCGAAAATTTAAGGGTGTTCTGAACATTCGATTGCGGATAAAAACAATAGGCTTATTTACGGATTGTGATTTTTGTACCAAATTTCGTTTGAATCGGTCCATTCGTTCGTCAGTTATCGTCTCCACAGACTCACTGACACACACACACACACATACTTTCACACACGCACTCATACTTTCACACACACACACACACACATACTTTCACACACACACTCATACTTTCACACACACACACACACACACACACACACACACAGACATTACTTCAAAAATGTTTTATTCGGGATCAGGGATGCTTGAAACGTGCTTGTGGCAATACGAAATTACAAGTCACTTTTAATTATTAAATTCATTAAAAACATGGCCGTTGATCTCATAAAGTGGAATTAACATTTAAACGTACATTCCTCGTTGCTGTGCCGCAATAACCCTCCAATTATTTTTACCTTTTGTGTAAGTCCTGAAAAGAATTATTAATTAATATTAAAAGATTAGACTGTTTAAAACTTAAACAATATCATTTATTAACAGCATCAATTTATCAAAATCACTAATTTTCATCAATATCAACTTTCAACTATTATCAATTTTCATTGAATATTTTAGCAAGGGGAGATATGTGACCCGAATTAGATTTGCAATAGTGTCTAGCACCGGTAACATCAGAGCACATACCTTCCAGTTTAGTCTTGGGCTCATCGTTCTGAGGCTTGCATCAGCCTTGTACTGCCATAACTCTGTGGTGTGTGGCTCCTCCTCGTATTACTAATGCACTCGCCATTTGATCTCCCTCCATTAATTTGGAACATCTCTTACTCGTAAGTCATGATAGTGCAAAATACTTGTACTCTAACTGCAACTCCTAAGTCAGGTCTGCTAGGTCATGTTCACTTCGCTCCTTTCGTAAAACTGTTTTTTTAGACTTGTGATTCTTTCGGCAGGGGGGGGGGTACCATTTGTTACCCTCGGTCCGTCCAGTTTTCCCGGACATACGAGGCCCCGCTGCTGACCCGCCGCCGCCACAGCGGGCACAAGCTACATGACTGGACGCAACGACGTTCATGCCAAGGGCCACCCCAGGGATGCACAAACTCCAAATCCTGCAAACATCACCCTAATCCAAATGCCGCCCCCAGCAAAGCAGCCACGAATCCATACAACGGCCAAAAACAAACACCACGAATTTCGAACCTCTGAAACTCATCCTCTGTCTGGAATCACAACAGTCCCTACTTGGTCTACGACCTTTATGCATTTCAACAGAGACTTACAAAAAACAACTAAACTCTAGTTGCAAAACAAAATACAAATCTATTTACATTACATAATTTACATTAACATTCACATTTAGCACATTTCACCATATTACAACAAAACAAAAATTAACCAAACTATGGTTAATAACATAACAACCAGCATACAAACTATAAAACACAATACAAATTCATTAACTCTTTCACAATTGCACAAATAGCAATCCTAGCTTTCTCGTACTTTATCAAATCTTTAAGACAAATATGAGCAAAATTAATAGGAAAATATTTAATTCTATAGGCATCAAACATTTTACAATGATATATATAATGCTCCACATCACCAACCATATTATCACTCTTACACATTTTTGATTTTCCAAACATATTAAATTGATGGTTTGGGAAAATCCCATGACCCGTAACAATTTGATTGAAATAGAAATTTGCAATACATCTGCTATTTTTAACTTCAGATATTAGCCCATGGGTCCATCTTCCTTTTGTAGAACTGTTCCATTCTTCTTGCCACTTCTTCTTGGCTTCTATCTTCATTTTAGTCTTGACCTGTACCCACGTCAATTTAGTTTCCACATCCACTTGCTCTTTAACTGTGGCTTCTTTTGCAAGTTCGTCTGCTCGTTCATTTCCTACATGACCCACATGGGCCTTTATCCAATTCAGCTTGACTGATTTCTTCCTCAACTTCAGATCATATACATATTTCTTGATCTGTTCTATCCAAATATGTGTGTTTTCCGTCTTCTGTAAACTTTTTAGGCAGCTTTCACAATCACTGAAAATTTGAAATTCTTCATTTTGAAGTACATTCCTATTACTTCTAATCCACTTAATGGCCTCCTTTATGGCCAATAACTCTGCCAAATAAACCGTTGACTGATCTGATAAACGAAATTTTCTATTTCCAATTTCAATTCCATTATAATATACGACATATGCCGCCCCAACTCCTTGCACCATTTCCCCCATCTTTGAACCATCTGTGAATATTTCATAACTTTTCCCGGTTATTTTCTTCTTTTTATATTCAATACTCTTGAATCTGTAAGGATCCACAATCTGAGTGTATTCACTTATTTCTCAGTATTTTATTTTTACATCATAAAATTCCAAGTCTTTCTTCGCCTTTTTACTTTCATAAATGCACTTATGCCATTTCGCCCTTATCTGTATAGGTAAAATGCCCGAAATAACATACAACGCATCAGTTGATGTAGTTTTATAACATTTCGTGATTAATAACAGGCAGCTTCTCACAATCTTAGTGAGTTGGTTCAATTGCCTACATTGGCCATTGTACCATATTTCGCATCCATATAAGATCATTTTTTCTATTGCTTTAACATAGATCTGTTTCAGAACTTTGCCATTTAGTCCCCATGTTTTTCGGGAAATCCTAATGAGTTTGTTTGTGAAGTCAAAGACTTTTTCCTTCACCTTTTTTAGGTGTTTATTAAATTTAAGATACGGATCCAATTTAATACCTAGATAGTCCATTTCCTCTTTGTTCATAAATGTACTTCCCTCCAATTATATTCTGAAATTAGTTCTCAGATCCGTCTTAAGAGGAACTATCATCAATTGTGTCTTTTCCACACTAAGAGTAAGTTTGTAGCTTTTACTCCACTGGCTAATATACTTTGTGGCTTTATCAATCTGTTTTTTCAGCGTTGTTCTATTTCTTCCTGATACTACAAACAAGAAATCATCAGCGAATGCCAGCAGTTCCATATTCTCAAAGTTTTCTCTGTAAAAACTTTTTAACAGAGTATCCGCTACAATTAACCACAGAATGGGTCCAGAATTAGACCCCTGTGGTAAACCACAACTATTTTTAACCTCAATTTTAATATCACCTTGGTTGTATACCACTTTCCTGTCTCTAAGGAAGTCATTTACTATATCCGAGAGCCTATTTGATATTGGTAACTCATTTACCAAATATTTAATACATGTCCAATCCACATTATTGAACGCACCTTTAATATCAAAAGATATTAAGGCCGTATGAAGCTTTTTATTTTTATTTTTATGTACAATATTTTTCATTTTACATAAAGCGTCATTAGTGCTCCTCCCCTTTCTAAAACCAAATTGGTTGTCGTTAAAGTACTTTTTATTTTCCAACTGGAAAAGAATTCTATTCACCAAGATCTTATCAAAGATCTTACCCCATACCGAAAGTAAACAAATCGGTCTATAAGATTCTACTTTGTCTTTTTCTTTCCCCGGTTTGTCCAGTAACACTACAAGCGACTTCTTCCAAGTCCTTGGGAACATCCCCATCAATAGGCATTTGTTAAAAATACCTGTGAACCACTCTTTGTTGCCTTCAAAAAGGTCTCTAATAACTTCCAAAGGTAGTCCATCAGGACCCGGAGCTTTGCCCTTTTTCATATTTTCAATTGCATATTGAACCTCCTCCATCCCAATCGCTTCTTCTCTTTCATTTGAGTATTTACTGCAACTTTCCTGATATTCCCTTTCAGGGAAGTGATATTTAACTATAGTTTCTATAGTTTCTTTCATGTTCTTCGTCTTTTCCCCGTTTGTCTTCCACACTGTAGCATATTTTATCAATCCACTTCTAGGGTTTATAATATTCTTGCTTTCTATACTGAAGCAGTTATTTTCATTTATTTTTTCCAAAAATTGAACTAGAGTTTCTTTTTTCGCTTTCACTATTTTCCTCCTCAATACTGCCAGTTCTTTTTTATATATCAATTTCCACCTATTTCTTTCTTCCAATTCTTGGATTTTTTTATACTTTCGTCTTAGCGCTCTAGCTTTAGAACGTTGAATTTGAATGTCCAACGTCCACCAGGGCATATTCACTATTCGTTTGATTTGACCATTTTTATTCATCCTGCAATTTTTACAAGCATTAATCAATAATATTGTTACATATTCTACAAATTCATTCATTTCATTTTTTGAAGTAATCATTTCATATTTTACATTATAAATTTTATTTAATTCATTTTTGAACTTAAGCCAATTTAAGTTCTTATATTTGAATTCTGTTACATTTCTACTTTTAACCATATCACTAATATTTACATCCATACTTATATATTTATGATCACTTAGCGTTATTTCGTCTAACACTTTCCAATTTACAAATTCATCAATATTTACAGCTTTTACAAGAATCAAATCCACCCAACTTCTACCCCTGACACAGTAAAAGGTAGGTGGGCTATTTGGATCATTCATAATAGTAAAACCATTTGAATTTACAAAATCCATGACAATATTGCCTCTATTGTCAGTAGGATCGAGTCCCCACAGGGTAGACTTCGCATTGAAGTCTCCCATAATTACAATGTTATAATTATTATATTTACAAATAATTTCATATAAAATTTGCATATTATCATCAAGATTTTCACTAGGAGAATTGTACACACTAATAACTACATATTCCACACTATTTACATTAATTAACACAACAACAATATCCCTATGTACAAATAAAATAAGAGGTGAAAATTCACCATAAACTAAAATAGCCGCTCTTGGGCTATTAAAATAATAAATCAACTTAATATTTTTGCTAAATCCTGCAATATTCTGACCATAAAAATATGGTTCATTTACACTGATAATGTTAACATTTTTATTTACAATAAACTGTGATAACAAAAAATTTGCTGCTTTCGTATGGGCTAAATTACAATGAAGAAAAACACATTTTTCCTCAGCCATAATCAATTCGAGAGCGACTAAACTCCAATTCCCTTTCAAAACTCATACATTTCGAATCTGCAGCACTGTGTTTTACATCATAGTTTTTCCTGTATACATTATTTGCATGCAAGCAATTAATACAGCATAAAGCATTATCACATTCTGGACTTTCATGTCCAGTCTTACCACATTTAAAACATGTTTTATCGTTTTTACAATTTTTACTAATATGGCCAAATCTATTACAATTATAACACCTCATTTCTCTGAGAAACTCTTTCACATTCAATATCTCCCACTGGAGATATAATCTATCCCTCTTCATTATTTTTTTGAACCCACTTGGTTCAACCTCCAATACCCAATGAAGTGTTTTTTCATTTTTGCTTTTTATGGAGAATAATGGTTTAACATCTCCAATCAGTACTTCTTCGTTTTGTGCTTTCAATTTTTCCACTAATTCTTCTAGATTCATTGCTCTATCTACATTATAAAGGATCACCCTTGGATTCCTTTTCTTAGGTTTTACCACATTTACAATTTCCCTAAGATTTTGAGACAATTTTATTGCCTCCTCAAAAACCTCAATATCGTCCAATTTTTCACAAGTTATCTTGACTCCTCCACTCTTGACTTTTCTGACTGATTTGACCTTAACTTTAAGGTTCGTTGGATTCACATTTTTAACTATTTCATTTTGGACAGTTTCTGAGCTCATTTCTTTATCCGTTGGATAAACCAATAGAATGTGATCTTGGGTTCGTCTTCTGCTGCTACTCCTATCTCTTGTAGGAGCAGAAACTGCATCAGCATAGCTCACCTTGGTTGACTCTTCAACCACCTTCAAAACTTGCTCGTTTTGTTTTAAAGCTTTTTGCAAATTAATATTTACTAAATAATAATGTAAAAACAAACTTTGTACTTCATTAAAAATGACTGCCGAATCTTCCTTGTTCAGCTTATTCCTCTTTGAATTGAGGACCTCCATAATATTTTGGAAACTGTTCCACACTTGTGGTTCGGTTTCATTTTTCAAGTTGTCAGCCAAAGAGGCTGACCCTTCTTCTTCCACTTCTCCTTCCGACATCACCTCTTGTGATGTCACAACTTTCAAAGTTCAATCAAAATGACAGCTGAGTTTTACCCACAATAAAGTTGCAACAGAGTCGGTCTAGCACCCAAAAATATAAAAAAAAAATTGGGTGAGCCCCCCGGCTTCGTCAAAGCACCGACTCTTTGGGACCAGACTAGCAAGGTGCGAATTATACAAATTTTCACAGAAAAAAGAAACTGCAGCGCAATAGCTATTTCACAGTTTTAAACCAATATTAACAAACTTTAAATTCACTGGTCCCCGGGGGGGGGGGGTAGCTCCGCTCTTCTTCCCCATGGCGCTCATTGTTTCCTGTGAACCCAATGGCATCACTTCACATATATCAATGCCCCTCTCAGCCCCTTTGGCCTGGGACACCCAAATTTATAGTATATGACCTAAAAGTTCACGTTGTTGTAAACACCGGCGCCAGCCAGACTCGAGCTTTGTTAACCGTTCTAGGCACCATAAATATTGAAATAAAAATGTCTCATGTGAGGACATATTCTGGCCTCACAGTGCTCTCCCGTCGAAAACTCGAATTCGAATTTTTGACCCCATCACAATACTTTCCTTATACATTATGTATATAAGGAAAGCAATAATTACAGTAAAACCCCTATAATCGAGACCGGGGAATGCTTGGATTAAGCGATTATTTTCCAGAGGGTGTTTAGATGGGAACACTGTGTGTGTGTTGTTGTTGAAACCCAGACCGTCCGACCTACCAGAAAGGTGTAAGGTAACTGTTTGGACGGTCGGGAAGTGCCACCCAATTCAGACCGAAACCCAGTGGGGGAGGCATCCACAGGGACCGTACCCTACTTCCCCTACCACCAACCTCTCGGAAGGACTTTCGGACCCACATGTTTAACGTGATCGTACTCCGCATGAACACGGCGGCAGTTTTGGCAGTGGCTGGAATCGAACCCGGGCCTACCGAGTGCAACTCCAGCGCGCTAACCAATGGGCTACCGCGCCCCACTGTGTGTGTGTGTGATAATATTCTCAAACTTTAAGAAACCGATCCCTAGACTGTTTCTAAATTCACACAATGACTTTTCCCATGAAATAACACTATAGAGGGTTCCACTAAAGAAATATTAAAATAATTGTTAGCTATAGACGGGTAGAACAGTCAACTAAAGAGGACGGAAGAGGTACTCCCTCGCTGGAGCAGATGTCACTAGACCAGTATAGTCTCAAGTGACGGCTTTTACGCAAATCGCTATTTTGACACAAGAGTAATTTTCAAAAATATTGTTCCTTTTGTTAACCCAAGAATAATGTATATACTAGGAATAATGTATACGCTAACACTAGAATATGCTGGGCGTTTAGTACCGAAAAACAAATTACATTCAATGTTAATTCACTATAACACAAATAAATATGCTAGTTACTTTCTTATCAAGTTTAAGACATAATATTTTAATTCGAAAATTTTAATATTTGCAGCATTTATACAGTTAAGCAAATTAATGCAATATTTTCATGTCTTCTTCCAAAAATGTAGGTGTCAAACTCTTACACTTTCAAGAATGCACCAACATGCAAATAGAGATAGCAAATTTATCGGCTAGTGAGTGGTGTGAAAATTAACATGGGTTGCACATTGAGTGTTCGGGTTATAGAGTAAAATATGTCTTTAATGCTACTTAACTAAAAATGTAGCACTCTTCGGTTTGATGTGGACGATGAAGGCGCTAGAATTGCACACTGTAGAAATGGTTTATGTCCCCGCCACCCGAAAATGTCACCATGTCTACGCGGAGTTTGAGCACGTTAAACCTGTAGGTACAAAAGTTTAACCAAGTGGTGATTGGTTAGGGGAAAGATGGTACGGTCATTATGATTGCCACCCCCATTGGGTTTCTGTCTGAATAGGATGCCACTGTCTGTGCCGTAATAAACAGACCGTCGGGGAGGTCGCGCGGTCTAGGAACTGGAAAAACTAATTTAAGAGGATCAAACTTGGGTTCGATCCTCGACGACGCTCAAAACTATCTTCACGTCTACGCGGTGTAAGAGCACGTTAAACCCGTATGTCCAAAAATTCAACCGAGTGGTGATAGGTTATGGGATGGATGATATGGTCGCTGTGGTTGCCAACTCCCATTGGATTCCAGTCTAAATTGTTCCTGTCGCCCAAACAGTTACATTACACCGTAGGTCTGACGGTCTGAGTAGAAAAAAAAAAAAAAAACTGTTGGAACGAGATAGCCAAGTAGTTAAGGCATTGTTATCGTACACGGTAGACTCGGGTTTGATTCCTGCCGCCAAAAACTATATCAGTGTCTATGGGGAATATTAGCACGTTAAATCTTTAGATCCGGAAGCCTATCCGAGAGGGGATGGGTTAGGGGTGTAGTAAACAATCTTAAGAGGATCACACACGGTAGATTTGGGTTCGATTCTCGATGTCGCACAAAATTATCTTATTCTCTACCCGGAATATAAGTATGTCAATTCTGTAGGTCCGAAAATCTAACAGAGCGGTGGCGGGTATTACTGTACTCGCAAGTATTACACACACAATTTTTATCTGACCGTGTTCAGCAATTAATTCAGCTTGTAAAATATTAAGTTACACAGTATATTTTCAAATGTTAGAAAACTTGATAAGTTTTTGTGGAGTTATAATTAGACAATGAATATCAGTAAAGGTTACGTGAGGGCAGTTCGCAAAAATTTTTATAACTACAACACCAAATTTATGCAACAAAATCTGTAAAACAGTTATTTACACCATGTGTCCAAATTAGAAAAAAACATTTAGATTCTAAAGATTTATCGTTGCATGAAACTTAATGAAGCGAGGGTGCGAAATGACTAAGCAAAAAATACTTATGTTAAAATTTTGTGAAAGAGAATGTGGGATCTCTCAACTCAAATAATTCAGTTTGTAGAGCACTTTACTCTTTACAATATTGCAAGCAAAGCAACAAATTACAAACTATTGAGAACAGGAAACAGATATACTTGTAAAGGTGTATTGAGATTAATAAAATCAATAATAATAAAATCAATAAATTAATAATAAAATCAAAGATAATTATAATAAAATCAATCGGATAATCATAATAATATCAATCACACACAGTATATTTAACATTTATATTATACATATGGGTACTACATATTATTGCAAGGAAAGCAGAAGAAACGCTAAAATAAATAATCTCCCATTTTTCTTTTCACTTATAAAGTATAAAAAAATAGACATTATAATAAATTTCTGCCTAATTAAGATGCCATCTAGTAATTACAATTCCGAAAAAAATATATGTGCTAAAAATATTAACACATTATAATTGACAAATGGAAATAAATATACAAAAGCAATTAAAAATGAATTAATTACATAGTGCGAGTGGAAATTAAAAAATTAAATCAAACATAAAATTTGCATTGGAGTCAGATGATGAAAACATTTTACGAACAATATTACTGAACTGATAAGCATAAATGAAAGTTACTAAAAATTCTGCACATGTAATGTAATAAGTTTGAAACAAACATGGGGTAATACAATATTAACTTTGTAATACTTTTAATTTTTTTCACTCCTACTATAAGTATAATACAGCATGAGTTAAAATGTTCATAAATGTGTCATACCTTCAGATTATGTGGCTAACATACTTTTTATACATTACTTTTTCAAAATATATATCTTCTTATAAAATTCTTCGAAACATTAAAAAAAATCTATACATTTAATGTAAATAGCTATTTTGTAATAATCACATTACTGAACGAAAAAATTCTGATGTGGGAAGCGCATGCCTTTCCTTATATAAAGCAATATTTCTTTGACAGTGAACAAATGATGTTTAAGATCCATGTACTCGTAGTACTGTATTTATAACGTTGAATTGTACATTTGGCATTTTCCAGATGATAACATGTAAAACTATTTTGAAGTATCCAATTCACTTATATTTCGCGCAAGTGTAAATTGAAAATAATCAATATTGATATCACCCTCAACGAGCAATATAGTCCATATATAAAAATACTTTAATAATTAATTAATTTGGCGCCATTTTCATTCACTAGGTGTCATTATTGAAATTTTTATGCTATTTTCGTAAATTTGGGTCGAAATATCGCCAATTCAAGATTTGCAACCCATTACCTCCCATTCGGCAATATTTTCGTCAATTTGACAACATTAAAAAGTCACCAAGTTGGCGGCACATCATCAAATTTGTCGCGAAATTTTTTACCAAGTGTTACCAGATGGCTGGGCGGAGTGAGTAATGGGTTATTTTTATGGTCGATTCTTATGTTATTTCCAAGACATTGAATTTTTATCATTTAGTCGTCATCTTCATTAATTTATCGTCATTTTCATCAATTTTGCGACATTTTTGTCAATTTGACGACATTTAAAAAGAGTCGCTAAGATGGCGATATTCTGCTAAAATCATCGCCAAATATTAAATATTCATAGTATGTAAGCCTACTACCTATCAAAAATAGTTTTAAAATCTGCTACTTCCTGTACTTATAAAAAAAACTTAGAAAGAAAAGTAATTGACAATTAAGTTATGGAAAGTTATAGTAAGTTGGTGGAAATTTTCGGGAGTGGGGATTAACCCCTCTTGGCAAAGGTCAGGTATTACTTTGGCTACGGTCTTGGTAAGAATCTGTAATTAAAAAATTAGAAAGACACCACTAGTTATTACTCTTTTAAATTATTTTGAATGTATTCACTTACCAAAAACAAAAAAAATATGCTGTTTTGGAGTTGTTAGGAAATCTTCGCATTGGGCAAATGTATAGTCTCATTTAAGCAACATAAGACATACGCAAACTAAGAAAATAACATTTCTATACTTATTCTGAGCTACACTTTTACACTTAGTACTTCCCAGTCCCTCATGCAGTTACTCTAATCCTCCGGGTGAGTCGAACAGTCTTGGCTTTCAATAATTAGTACTTCCGTTTGTAATCAATATTGATATATATTTCTACACTTCGGTTTAATATTAATTATTACTAGCTTACTGTATGGTAATCCTTTTGACAGACAGGGTGCGAGGGAACATTACATTTTCCACATTTATATATACAAACCGACGGCCGCAAATTTTGCAGCGAGTATTACGCTGATCATCTTTTATTGTCCCATAATACTCGATCATACCTTTTGATATCTAAAACTTCATTCTCGAAATCTGCAATTTTGGGCTAGGATGTTTTCTTTTAGAACCACGGTAAGACCAGTATGTGGACATCCAGGAGTCAAACCGACTCAGGATGACAGTTTTCTGTGTCTACAAGCACAATACCACAGGTCAATCACTGCACATCAGCTTATTTTGACCTTCCAGCGTCGGCAAGAAAAGTGATATCTCGACAATCTGTTTACGGATTGCTACATGCTGGTAAGCTGTATAAAAGATAACTAGTGATGTGCGTCCCACTGACACCTTCCTACAGCGGAACCAGCTTAAACCGGACTCGAGATCGCCGCAACGAGACTCCATAGTAATAGGGTACTTCAAAGATGAGTCACGGTTTGGTATAAAGAGTGATTCTCCACGGTTGTTGGTCTGAAAACGCCTGGAACTCGTAATCACGCCAGTAAGATTAGCAAAATGCACGCATACATAGGCGGTGGTTTGCACAGGATTGCAATTGGCGCCCTCACTGATTTCCACACCTTCCTTTGCGGTAGATATGGCATCCTTACTCAATATTTTCGTCCATTTCTTGCGGCCATCGGTTCTCAAGCCATTTTAATGAACGATAATGCACGAGTTCATAGGGCTCGCATTGTTCGCCAGTACTTAGAATCGGAAACACTGGAATGGTCATAGGTATAACCCGATTTGAATCCCAAGGAAAATATATGGGACATGATCGGGAGACTTTTAAGTTCACTCACTGATCCTTCTTGGAAGCCTTACCAGCTAAAAACATGTCTGTTCCGTGAATGTGTACAGATATATCAAACCACTATAGATGACCTTATTCTTGGCATGAAACGACGCTGATTTATTGATAATTGCCTTTGTATTTTCCCTTGCTAGTGTGTTTTGTTATACTCCATGATCTGGAAAAGTTTCAATGAATTCTAATAAATACTTTTCTTTTTATCCGCTTTTTTCACTTTATTTCTTAACATTTAGACGTGGGTGTATCAATACAGCCTGTTTCAGTTTTTCTCTTGACGTAATGGGTGGGCTAGTCTGTCTTATCGATCTGCGTTGATATGTGTATGGTCGCGGTCTTGACTTCAATATATGTTCTTAAGAGAATACACTGTTTTTGGCCTAAAGAAAAGACCTATAAAACTCTCTCGAAACAATCGTAGTCACCTCGTAAGGTCGCTGGTTAATTTTTGTTTTAGTGGTAGTCATGTCGACAGTTATTTGTTAAGCGCTAATAGATAACAATTATTGCCCCACTGAGCATGAGATTGCTAAAAATATAATAATATCAATAATATCTACCGATGAAATTTTAATGATATATTTTATATAAAAAACGTTTTTTGTTTAATCTGGAACTAATACATAGGTTCCGCGGCTCATTAACGCTGCATTGAACAAGGGGTGCAGCTCGATTATATAAGTAAACAACACATAATACAATTAAGTCTAAGGTAAAACTACTCTAATCCAAACTAAAAACGACCAATGTATGTACGGAATGAATTGGACATATTAAGCGGGATTTTTGAGAATTTTTTGTAATAAAAAATTACCTGACGTTTGCTCCTCATGGGAATGTTAGTCTCTACGTTTCTCCTATCATTGCTCAGCCATTTTCACAAAAATGAAACCATACGCCTTATCTGATCAGCTGACCAAAATGTCACATTGCGATTATCAAAACTTTACTGACTGCGGCATTCTGCGTGTCTTTAGAATCCATATAAAATGAATGTGAATTTGATAAAAGTTATATTACTGATCAAGGGTCAGTGATGTCTCGTATAACAGGGACATTCGTTCTGGAAATGACTCTAAAATATATGGAGTAACATAGTAAGTGTGGTAATATTCGGTGATATCTTATGGAACGCTAGAAGAACATAGCGGCTTCAGCCCAAATTTCTGCATATAAATAAATGGTAATAATTCCAATAATGGTTACGTTAAAAAGAGTAATGTTCATTGGTACTGTGTTACCTTTATTTTGTTTTAAACATTTTCTATACCGCATTATCTAATTATCTTATTCACTGTAGGTACACTGAATGTTAGAAGTTCACAGAAAACATACTATAAAAACCACAAATGAAGATTGTTTCAGTGTTCTCACATCTCCAGACAATTACAAAAAAGCTTTTTGATTTTTTTTTCCCTTGAACTGTTCAATATATTCTAAATTTCAGATCACCGAGGTTCAGATCGCATTCGAGGAATTTTAGTGTGTACAAGCTGTTTAGAGAATGCATTAAATCTCATTTTTATTTTATTTTGTTTTGTTTATGAAGATTCACGTTTTTGCAAATGTGGTTTATCGTTCAAAAATCTGATGTGTGTGATTATACGACTTCCTCTGTTTTATTCAAGGAATTTACTTCTACCCAGTGAAAAAATGATTTATAAGATCCACTGCATAATGTTTCTAACTTTGAATTGCACAATTGGCGCTGTGTACAAGCTGTTTATAGGATGCATTGAATCTCGTTTTTGTTTTATTTTGTTTTGTTTATGAAGATACGCGTTTTTGCAAATGTGATTTATCGTTCAAAAATCTGATGTGTGTGATTGATTATACGACTTCCTCTGTTTTATTCAAGGAATTTACTTCTACCCAGTGAAAAAATGATTTATAAGATCCACTGCATAATGTTTCTAACTTTGAATTGTACAATTGGCGCTGTGTACAAGCTGTTTATAGGATGCATTGAATCTCGTTTTGGTTTTATTTTGTTTTGTTTATGAAGATACGCGTTTTTGCAAATGTGATTTATCGTTCAAAAATCTGATGTGTGTGATTATACGACTTCCTCTGTTTTATTCAAGGAATTTACTTCTACCCAGTGAAAAAATGATTTATAAGATCCACTGCATAATGTTTCTAACTTTGAATTGTACAATTGGCGCTGTGTACAAGCTGTTTATAGGATGCATTGAATCTCGTTTTGGTTTTATTTTGTTTTGTTTATGAAGATACGCGTTTTTGCAAATGTGATTTATCGTTCAAAAATCTGATGTGTGTGATTATACGACTTCCTCTGTTTTATTCAAGGAATTTACTTCTACCCAGTGAAAAAATGATTTATAAGATCCACTGCATAATGTTTCTAACTTTGAATTGTACAATTGGCGCTGTGTACAAGCTGTTTATAGGATGCATTGAATCTCGTTTTGGTTTTATTTTGTTTTGTTTATGAAGATACGCGTTTTTGCAAATGTGATTTATCGTTCAAAAATCTGATGTGTGTGATTATACGACTTCCTCTGTTTTATTCAAGGAATTTACTTCTACCCAGTGAAAAAATGATTTATAAGATCCACTGCATAATGTTTCTAACTTTGAATTGTACAATTGGCGCTGTGTACAAGCTGTTTATAGGATGCATTGAATCTCGTTTTTGTTTTATTTTGTTTTGTTTATGAAGATACGCGTTTTTGCAAATGTGATTTATCGTTCAAAAATCTGATGTGTGTGATTATACGACTTCCTCTGTTTTATTCAAGGAATTTACTTCTACCCAGTGAAAAAATGATTAATAAGATCCACTGCATAATGTTTCTAACTTTGAATTGTAAAATTGGCGCTGTGTACAAGCTGTTTATAGGATGCATTGAATCTCGTTTTTGTTTTATTTTGTTTTGTTTATGAAGATACGCGTTTTTGCAAATGTGATTTATCGTTCAAAAATCTGATGTGTGTGATTATACGACTTCCTCTGTTTTATTCAAGGAATTTACTTCTACCCAGTGAAAAAATGATTTATAAGATCCACTGCATAATGTTTCTAACTTTGAATTGTACAATTGGCGCTGTGTACAAGCTGTTTATAGGATGCATTGAATCTCGTTTTTGTTTTATTTTGTTTTGTTTATGAAGATACGCGTTTTTGCAAATGTGATTTATCGTTCAAAAATCTGATGTGTGTGATTATACGACTTCCTCTGTTTTATTCAAGGAATTTACTTCTACCCAGTGAAAAAATGATTTATAAGATCCACTGCATAATGTTTCTAACTTTGAATTGCACAATTGGCGCTGTGTACAAGCTGTTTATAGGATGCATTGAATCTCGTTTTTGTTTTATTTTGTTTTGTTTATGAAGATACGCGTTTTTGCAAATGTGGTTTATCGTTCAAAAATCTGATGTGTGTGATTATACGACTTCCTCTGTTTTATTCAAGGAATTTACTTCTACCCAGTGAAAAAATGATTAATAAGATCCACTGCATAATGTTTCTAACTTTGAATTGTAAAATTGGCGCTGTGTACAAGCTGTTTATAGGATGCATTGAATCTCGTTTTTGTTTTATTTTGTTTTGTTTATGAAGATACGCGTTTTTGCAAATGTGATTTATCGTTCAAAAATCTGATGTGTGTGATTATACGACTTTCTCTGTTTTATTCAAGGAATTTACTTCTACCCAGTGAAAAAATGATTTATAAGATCCACTGCATAATGTTTCTAACTTTGAATTGCACAATTGGCGCTGTGTACAAGCTGTTTATAGGATGCATTGAATCTCGTTTTTGTTTTATTTTGTTTTGTTTATGAAGATACGCGTTTTTGCAGATGTGATTTATCGTTCAAAAATCTGATGTGTGTGATTATACGACTTTCTCTGCTTTATTCAAGGAATTTACTTCTACCCAGTGAAAAATGATTTATAAGATTCACTGCATAATGTTTCTAACTTTGATTGTACAATTGGCGCTGTGTACAAGCTGTTTATAGGATGCATTGAATCTCGTTTTTGTTTTATTTTGTTTTGTTTACGAAGATACGCGTTTTTACAAATGTGGTTTATCGTTCAAAAATCTGATGTGTGTGATTATACGACTTTCTCCATGTTATTCAAGGAATTTACTTTTACCCAACGAAAAATGATTTATAAGTTCCACTGTATAATATTTCTAACTCTGAATTTTACAATTAGCGCTTTTTCTCAAAGACACACGCAAAACTATTTGGAAAAAACGTATTCACTTATCTTTTGCGCAACTATAAATTGACAAGTATCAATATTGATGGAATCTCAAATATAATTCGTATATTAAAATATTTTGGTAATTAACTAATCAATTTGGGATCATATTTACAATTCTAACGATAGAAAGTTGTTCGATTATATACATAAATAGATTAATACGTAAGTTTTATAATGTAATATTATAAGATTTGCGTATTTTTATCATTTAACCCCTGTACAGAAATTATATACATATATAAAATAATGGATAGCTAAATATCATATACTACCTTGAAAAAAACTAAACACTTCCCTTATACGTAAATAAAATCCCTTAAAAATCTATTCCATTTCTTCACACCCAATTTAAATGATTATAATTAATTTCTATACACCGATCGATAGCAATTCTAATCTGATTTCCAATTTTAACAGTATTCAACTAATTCATTTCAGACAAGTCATTTTGAAATTAGCATTTGCAGAGCCAATGACACACTCATTAAATTGAACACAAAGATTCAAACGCAAAAAAATAAATTGAGAGCCTTTATTATCGATTTCCTTAATTAAATCCGTGCAAACCACTCTATAAAATGCTTGAACTTAATATTCAATGACAGTGTTCAATTCTTAAAAACTGATGTAAGTTGTACAAAGTAAAATTTGACTTACTGGGTTTTTATTGACATTCAGTGAAATTATACATATTCATTTTATGGGCAAAATAAAGTATAAAATAGTTAATATTTTTAAGTTGAATTTTCATTTTTAATTTAAAATACAGCTTTTTACTTAATGCCTTGTTAACATCCCTGGTGCTAACCTCATACGTGAATATATATATTGTTACAAATAAAGCTATGGAGCCTATTCCCCCCCTCACTTTCGCCTCCCTTCAAGACCAGACGTAAAATATCCCACACAGAGTCCTTTCCCCCTGGTGTGAATGTAGGGTTACCATATGCTGAAATCTAAAGAAAGGTTGCAAGATTTAACGATTTACCGCCAATTTGGAGACTTTCCGAAGGTTCGAGAAGCACCTAGAAATAACGACTATTCTACGAGATATGAGAGATTTCCAGAAGTTTCTACAGTGAGGCTATAAGAGCAGTCATCACTTAGTTGGATAGCAGTTGACGAGCTGCGATCCACATTGAACTGTGACTTACGTCAATGTTTCGAGAATAATATCGGTTGTTTTGTGAAATTAGTGAAGAATTTAAGTGCTATTTTACTGCATATTGTTTCTGTTTACACTGTGCTTGCGAATAAATGTGTTAGTTTTCCAAAAATTTGGACTCATCTTTGTAGCATGAGCTCACACCCACGATTCCAGAGAATGCGTAGTAACAATATGTCTCTTAGTGCTCTCCCACTATGTAAGACGTTAATAGACAACGACTAGCACTATGATTACTTAAATCAGACCAATCAAACCATGGAGGTAAAAGTACACCCCCTGGTGTGAATGTAGGGTTACCATATGCTGAAATCTAAAGAAAGGTTGCAAGATTTAACGATTTACCGCCAATTTGGAGACTTTCCGAAGGTTCGAGAAGCACCTAGAAATAACGACTATTCTACGAGATATGAGAGATTTCCAGAAGTTTCTACAGTGAGGCTATAAGAGCAGTCATCACTTAGTTGGATAGCAGTTGACGAGCTGCGATCCACATTGAACTGTGACTTACGTCAATGTTTCGAGAATAATATCGGTTGTTTTGTGAAATTAGTGAAGAATTTAAGTGCTATTTTACTGCATATTGTTTCTGTTTACACTGTGCTTGCGAATAAATGTGTTAGTTTTCCAAAAATTTGGACTCATCTTTGTAGCATGAGCTCACACCCACGATTCCAGAGAATGCGTAGTAACAATATGTCTCTTAGTGCTCTCCCACTATGTAAGACGTTAATAGACAACGACTAGCACTATGATTACTTAAATCAGACCCATCAAACCATGGAGGTAAAAGTAAGGAGATAAATCTTCATATTAAGAAAACGCCAATATCGTTTGAGACAATAATTCAGGTGGCGCTCGGATAAGTTAAATAGTCCTGTATTATATGCATTTCTATGGCGAAAGAGCTAAAATATTTATTTAAACTGTCAATTGCGTAAAAATTAATTATTAGTACAACGCAAAGAATAACTGAAGCAATAACGAATATTTCTAAGTATTCAAAATTATTTTACTTTCCAATTCATTTCTATCTCCACATATTCTATACTCTATCCTGCTATGAAAAAATACTGGTTAATTATACTCATAATTAAGGAATCCTTAATGTAAAAATTACTAAAAATACATATAATAAATACTACGCTTTTCTATAGTGTCAACTAACAATAGAAACTACTTTACAAACACTAGTAGCGACACCTAGGTATAATTCTCAAAACATTATAGCATTTTCAAGCGTTTCATCTATAAGAGTTTTATATCCTCCTTTCTAACTCCATGGATCAAAGCAATGACTGGCATGGAAGAAAACAGCTAATTTGAATCGTCACGGCTAGCGATAGACATTAAGAAATTGGCATTGTTCAAATTGTACAGATATAATCTGAAATAGATCTTATTTCACTGGATCCTATTTCTTTCACACACAGACAGATAAATAGTAGAAAATTCCTATGTTTCGCAATGCTAGAAGTCCAGGAGAATGATATTCCTCTCCATTTCTCTGACTTGCGTGGTTTTGACAAGAAGAGCTAACATCTAAAAGAAAAACGGTAGTATATCAGAATTTAAATAAATGTTTTAAGTGAACAAATAAGAGCAAAAACACAGTTTTATAATACGCTCTTTTATTATTTGTATGTAACTTAAATATGTAAATTACATACATTTATTAAAATGTATGTAATTTACATGTATGAAAGACAAAGTAATACTGAAATTGGACTTTCTAAATACTGCGGTTTTCAAGTTATTTGCCAAAAACGAGTACATTCCTAAGGTGGGTCCAGGACGGGCCGATCCGAAAGGACTTAAAATGCATGAAAATATATCACAAAAGACTACGATTTACCATATTCGGAATTTCTAGTTGCTCAGGTTCTCGAGTTATTCCCCAAAAGCCAGTAGATTTTTATAGCGGACTAAAGACGGGTTACCTCGCTAAGGTTCAAAATCCAAAAAACTAAAATATATAACAAAATGCAATGATATACTAAATTGGAGCTTTTTAGTTGCTCCGGTTTTCGAATTATTTTCTAAAAACGAATACATTCAAATAGCCTGCCCAGGACGAACAAACCCAATAGTGTTCAAGCTAAGAAAAATTAAATTGTGCCACAAATGACAACGGCATTCCAAATTTCTTGTTACTGTGATAAATGGAACCCGATTCGTTAGGGCCTCAATAATCTGAATCACACTGAAAAACTAAAAAGATATAAAAGCTAAAAAAGAGCTAAGCTAAATAGTTGAAAATAAACTATGCACTTTTATGTGTCTTTTAAAGTGTGCAGTTTACTTTATTATTAATACAAATTGATTAGTGTTTGTTACTCCAAACATTTTATCTTTCTGCTTTTTGTAGCGGCACACTTTTGTTGCGGTGAAGTAAGCGTCATACAGTAAGCCCCCTACCGTTGTAGCCCATTCCACAAGAAATATATTTAGACCGAAATTCTGATTTCAGTTAGACATCACCTACAACTTGTGTATCTGTGGTTTCACCGGGAAAATCTCTGCCTGCTCTCAACAACTTAGCAAACGTATAGAATATATCACAGTTTACCTTCTACATGACTCTTATATTTCAATTTTTTTCACAAATCGTCAAAAATTCAACAACCTCTAAAAAGCATTTCTGAACTTTGAATAAAATTCCCACACTAAGCTAAAAATAAACATTAACTAAATTAATAACTTCAGCAAAAATATTATCCGTATTCCCTTCCGAAAAAGCCGAAATGTCAAGGAATAAAACTTTTATCTCACTGTCGCTTTTTCGATCATTATCAAAAAGAAACATAATGCAAACTTAATTTCCCCACTTCAAACATCATACAACTATCCCCTAAATTACAACTATCCCCTAAATTACGATTAATTCGAATTGTGACCTTCAAATGCAGCCATTTTATGGCTAGAATTAACCATGTTTTGGAATGTTTAGCACAAAAAAATGGCTAAATTTGCTAGTTTGCCACGTTGCTTATTACATAAATCCATGGATCCAACATCTTTATATGGTTAGAACAGAATGAACAGTGAGTAGAGAACAGAAAAGCTAGAATTCTAACATATTTTTATTTTCCTTATATACATAATCTATAAGGAAAGTATTGTGAAGGGGTCGGAAATTCGAATTCGAGTTTTCGACAGGAGAGCACGTTTCAAGCATCCCTGATCACAAATCAAACATTTTTGAGGTGATGTGTGTGTGTCAGTGTGACTGTGGAGACGATATCTCACGAACGAATGGAGCGATTCGAATGGAATTTGGTTCAAAATTCACAATCCATGAATACTAGAAGCCTATTGTTTTAAAACATAATCGAATGTTCAGAACACTCCTAAATTTTCGAGTTAAATTTTGAAAAAATCATAAAATCAAAACATTTAATAAAGTTATGCAAATAGACATTTCGTATGTAATTTTTCCTTAAAAAACGATTGGCATAAATTTTAGAACGCTAGCATGAACAGTTCTCGAGATATTGCACATTTTTCAAATAAATTTATCAAAAAGTCCCATAAATAACAAAAATATATTAACTGTTAAGAAACATGTTCATTTTTCATATGTAATATCATGTGATGCATTTGGTGACATCATTCTCGTGGATCTAACTCGTTACTTTTACGAAAAAATATACTTTGAGTAGCACTTTTGTACTTGAACGCCAATAGTAATTTATCTACTGTAAGAATAACTTATTTCTTAGTCCATAACGCTTGGCGAGATTTTGGCTACGAATTTAGCGGAATTTAGCGAACCAACTTGGCGACATTCTTAAATGTTGCCAAATTAACGAAAATCTTGCCAAATTGATAAAAATGATGCTAAATCAATGAAAATGACGACTAATTAAAGAAATTCAATATCTTTGAAAGAATATAAGTATTTACTATAAGACTAACATTTTTTTAAACTGTAAAAGTAGTAAATTCATTGCATTATATAAGGAAAGTCATGTGTTGCCCACATCAGATTTTTATATTTATTTTGATATAATTTAAACCATAAGCTTCATTCAAGTGGTAACCATACTGCTCGACATTCCGTTTCAACGTAGTTTTTGCTAACTTAGTCATTTTATTATTACCATTGAAACTTAATGTCACACTTTCGCTCCACTACATTTTTTTTCTTATATACATATACTAATTAAAATGTGTTACCCAGAATAAATATTTCTAGACATCGCGGATCCATACAAAAAGTCTTTCTCATTTCCTATTTCAACTTTAATGCAGAACCAGACGGCAATCGGATTTCGTGATTCCAAATAAGGTGTTCAATTAATCCCGAAATTAATTAAATCTGTAAGACACGAATATGGTATCTCAATGCGAATAATTGATGATATTAAGAACTAAGTTTTTCATTCCTCAATTATAGGTGTTAACGATAACGCTTAATTGATAGTGATTTCAATCCAAAGCATAATGAATTGGATATTAATATTATGCATTTAATTGGGATTCATTAATTCTAAATGTTGCACTTTTAACTGCACTTGTTCCTTTTCACTTTCCTTGCAATACGTGATGCAATAAAAAAATCTGATGTGGGCAACACATGACTTTCCTTATATAATGTAATGAATTTACTACTTTTACAGTAAAAAAATAGGTTTTTCTTACAGTAGATACTAATATTCTTTCCAAGATATTGAATTTTCGACAATTAGTCGTCATTTTCATTGATTTAGCGTCATTTTTATCCATTTGGCGAGATTTTCGTTAATTTGGCAACATTTCAAAAAGTCGCCAAGTTGGCGACATTCCACCAAATTCGTCGCCAAAATTTCGCCAAGTGTTATGGACGAAGAAATAAGTTGTTCTTACAGCAGATAAATGACTATTGGCAAATACAAAAGTATTACTTAAATTATCTTTTTTCATGAATGGAATGAGCTAGATCCACGAGAATGATATCACTCAATTTATCGCATGGTATTACATATGAAAAGTGAACATGTTTCTCAATAGGAAATATTTGTGTTTCATTTTATATGACTTTTTAATAATTTTTTTGAAAAATGTGCAATATCTCGAGAACTGTTCATGTTAGCGTTCTAAAATTTATGTCAATCGTTTTCTAATGAAAAATTACATAAGAAATGTCTATTTGCGTAACTTTATTAGCGGTTTTTATTTTTTGACGATTTTTTCAAAATTTTATTCTAAAATTTAGGGCGGTTCTGTACATTCGATTACGTATAAAAACAATAAGCTTCCAGTGTCTACGGATTGTGATTTTTATACCAAATTTGGTTCGAATCGGTCTATTCGTTCGTCAGTTATCGTCTCCACAGACTCACTGACACACACACACACACACACCCAGACATCACTTCAAAAATGTTTGATCCGTGATCAGGGATGCTTGAAACGTGCTCACCCGTCGAAAACTCGATTTCGAATTTTCGACCCCGTCACAATACTTTCCTTATACATTATGTATATAAGGAAAGTAATAATGTGTTGAAAGAAAATTCCAACTCTCGGATTAGAATTAATATTTTGCATTATTTAAGCATACTGTAAAGGTTCTGTTTATTTTTTCGAAAACCATTGAAAAGTACTTTTGTATTTGGTTGCGAAATGCAATCTAAATAATGCCAAGTAAAGTTGCACAACTCCAAACTTTAGTAATAATTGATGCAAAAGACCTCACGGCCAGCGGAATACCACGCTGATTCAGGAATTAAACTTTATACATTTCAATGTGTACTCAGTAGTAATGCATACCAAAACTACCAGTATTACACTTTCCTGTCATTAAAAAAAAGTTCAATAGTGGACTATAACGGGGCCTGGTGATATAACTATTTTTACGTAATCCGTGGAATAAACCAAAATAATTGATGCTTACCAAACTGCTTCGTTGGACATCTAAATCTTATCCTGGACAACTAGAGGGTACTATATCCTCCTGATTATAGTCATAAAAGCAGTAGTAACCGCCATCGCGGACGTGCATATTACACTTGCTTCGCGCCCACAAAGCAACTCAACTACCAAACTCACAGCTCATCTAGCGAACGAACTCGACTTAACCTCCACCTCAAAGTATTTTAACATAAATTCGGGCACCCAGTCCAGCAACCAATGAAATATTTGTTAGCTTGACGTAATGGGAATTAAGTTTCACCATTCGTGATATCATTGGTCAGATTAAACTTTGAAAGGCGTTGCTAAACCCAAACAGTTTTTACATTATTACAGTTAAATATTGTTTGTAAATTTTGAAGTGTAATATCCAGACATAAACAACTTACGCAAAGATTTTAAATTATGCTGCGTGTGATTGAAAGTTAGTGACCTCGTTGGAGTAAGATAACAGCCGCATTTAACAATTTCGGTCAATTTAGAGAGCCCGAGAACAAAATCCGCGCGTTCTTAATTCCCATGTTTTCACATGGCGAGCCCAAGTAAACATAATGAAGTCTGGCATGCGCCGTAACGAGCACCCCTACTCGATTTCACTTGACTTTTTCCCCACTGAATTTTTTTTTCACGATCCAAATTTATCCTGACGAAGTGCAGGACCGCAGATTTTAACCTAGCTCATAAATTGGTCTACATAACCGAATCAGTTAGAAGTTGTTAATACAAAGTCAAAAAAATTTGATGTGGGCAACACATGACTTTCCTTATATAAAGCAATGAATTTACTAATTTTAAAGTAAAAAAAATAGGTTTTTCTTATAGTAGATACTAATATTCTTTCCAAGATATTGAATTTTCGATAATTAGTCGTCATTTTCATTGATTTAGAGTCATTTTTATCCATTTGGCGAGATTTTCGTTAATTTGGCAACATTTCAAAAAGTCGCCAAGTTGGCGACATTCCGCCAAAATCTCGCCAAGCGTTATGTACTAAGAAATAAGTTATTCTTACAGCAGATAAATGGCTATTGGCGTTCAAATACAAAAGTATTATTCAAACTATCTTTTTTCATGAATGGAACGAGCTAGATCCACGAGATTGATGTCATCCAATTTATCGCATGGTATTACATATGAAAAGTGAACATGTTTCTCAATAAGAAATATTTCTTTTTTTATTTTACGACTTTTTGATATTTTTTTATAAAAATGTACAATATCTCGAGAACGGTTCATGTTAGCCTTCTAAAATTTATACCAATCGTTTTCTAATAAAAAATTACATAAGAAATGTCTATTTGCGTAACTTTAATAGTGGTTTTGATTTTTTGACAATTTTTTCAAAATTTCATTCGAAAATTTAGGGGGGGTTCTGAACATTCGATTGCGTATAAAAACAATAGGCTTCCAGTGTTTACGGATTGTGATTTTTGTACCAAATTTGGTTCGAATCGGTCCATTCGTTCGTCAGTTATAGTCTCCACAGACTCACTGACACACACACACACACACACACACACTTTCACACACACACACACACACAGACATCACTTCAAAAATGTTTGATTCGTGATCAGGGATGCTTGAAACGTGCTCTCCCGTCGAAAACTCGAATTCGAATTTTCGACTCCGTCACAATACTTTCCTTATACATTATGTATATAAGGAAAGTAACCAGGGGTTACATAGACCTCACAATGCATGAATATGTAATACTTTTTTATGCTTACGTGTCTGACTTCGATTTTGTCGAACAAATCCCGATTTATCACAGTAATTACTTTCCTCCTTACACAGTATAGTGTATGGGGAAAAGACTGTGATAAGTTCAAAATTCGATTCCAGTTTTGGGCGGAAAAGAACGTTGTCGAATGTTTTTGAGGTGATGCCTGCATATGCATGATTGCGTTTGTGTATGTCTGTGTATGTGCGTGTATGTATGTTATTATGCGTATCTGTGAGGACGTGATATCTCACAAACAAATGGAGCGTTTCTAAAATTATTTGATGTGATTATTAAAATCGGTGAATAATGGAACGAGATTGACAAAACTCTACCAAATATTCGGGAAAAAAATCTAATAACCGAATGAATTTTTTTAAAAAATCATTAAAATTATAAATCTTTAGTACTATTTAACAAGCAATCACTGTATACATAAAGTATTATTAGAAATCGAATGACATGAAATAGAAATGAATCCATTTTAGAATGCTAGGATGAACCATTCTCGATGTATTGCGAGTTTCCCGAAGAAACTCATCAAAAATTTAAATAAAGTTTAAAAGATAGTATCATCAAAAAGCTTTATTTTTCCATATGCAGTTTTATGCAACAAATATGTTAACATAATTTTCGTGGATCCAATCATGAGAGAAGATAATTTTGCTAATAGCGCCCAATTTCAATTTACGTGGTGTTAAATTAATTTAATATACAAAGACATTGTGCCGTTGATATTGAGTCACATTATTTAGCAGTGAAAGAAGCAAGGACATTTCATTATATAGTGTTGATATGCCATGTGCTGCCGACATCAGACTTATTTTGTTGGTATAATAATATAAAATAATACCAAAATGAGGCAATCAATGTTACAAATATTTGTTTTTAAATATCGAAAAATTATTACCAAAATAATTACTTTGAAATATGTTCAAGAAGTAATTACTACTTTCCTTATATACATAATGTATAAGGAAAGTATTGTGACGGGGTCGAAAATTCGAATTCGAGATTTCGACGAGAGAGCACGTTTCAAGCATCCCTGATCACGATTCAAACATTTTGGAGGTGATGTCTTCGTGTGTCTGTGTGTGTGTGTGTGTGAAATTATATGTGTAGGTATGTGTGTGTGTCAGTAAGTCTGTGGAGACGATAACTGACGAACGAATGGACCGATTCGAACGAAATTTGATACAAAAATCACAATACGTGAATACTGGAAGCCTATTGCTTTCAAAATTAATCGAATTCTCAGAACCCCCTAAATTTTTGAATGAAATTTCGAAAAAAAATCATCAAAAATCAAAACCATTAATAAAGTAACGCAAATAGACATTTCTTATGTAATTTTCCCTTAGAAAAGGAGTGACATAAACATTACAACGCTAGCACGAACCGTTCTCGAGATATTGCACATTTTTCAAATAAATTTATCAAAAAATCCCATAAATTAAAACAAAAAATTAACTGTTGAGAAACATGTTCATTTTTCATATGTAATATGCGATAAATTGGTGACATCAATCTCGTGGATCCAACTCGTTCCATTCATGAAACCAGAAAGATCAATCATGCCTAAAGCATTGATTATGAAACACTTTCCAACTTCAATGCAATTTTATCTAAACATCTCTAAAATGCAATACATTCCTAAGTAATATTTTAAAACTTATCACAATACTACATTAATTTATTATATTTGAAAACCTAAACCTTCATCGAAAAAAATGAACTTCATTCAAATGACGGCATTGAAATATAAATTGCCTTGTTTAAACATCTATAACATGCGATACATTCGTCGGTAATATTTTTAAAATCATCATAATACTACAATAATTTATTATATTTGAAAACTTCATCGAAAACAACTGACATTCATTCAAATGACGTCATAGAAAAAATAACACGCTTGCCTCTCTCTATAAAAGCATCATTTCCTTCATAACATTTTCCCAATCATTTCATTCATCACAGAATTAAAATAATTTATTTTATTTAAAAACTTAAGAATATGGAGCTACAAGTAATTAAACTCTATGCTTAAAACTCGCTTAAAACTATGCTTAAAACATCGAAAAAAATCGTCCTTCTCTGTGAAAAATCAATGAATATTTCATTCATATCAGCTATGCAGACTCCCTGAGCTAAATACTTTTTCGTTTAAAACATACAGCAATTCTTATACAACTCATCCTACTTTTTTTGCTGTTTACATTCTACATAAGTGAAAAATAGGCTTCGTTGTAGAAATAATCAAATTTGGATGATCTTTTAAACTCAAATATATTGTCATTGCGTTGTTTCAGTATGTAGATGCACAAAATTTAAACAAAAATAAAGCGGTTTTAGGAAGAATACAACACTGAATATGAATTAAAAAGAACTTTAAAAATCACGATTTTGAGACAAGATGGATGCCATATTATATTTTGAAGTGGGTCACGTGATCTTTTCATATCATGGTCACGTGATCGCTGCATATAAGAGGTGTAATTATTATTTTAATTTTTATTAAAAAAACTACTGAATATATTTTGCTGAATTTTTTTTATATATTTTATGAAATAATTTGAATATTACCTAAAATTTTCGAATCAATTTGTGAATTTTAATTCCGCTTCAAAAATGTTTGAAAAATTAGGTCCCATAGGGTTCAATGTATTTCATTTTTTCAACCCGGGTTCAATCCAAAACTAATTGGGTGATATTATTCATTTATATTCCCATAGGTCCTACAGACCGTCTGAACAACATACTAAAATTTCATTTTGATTAAGTCATTTTTACGGCAGTTATCGTGCTAAAGGTCAGACAGACAGAATGAACAAAGTCATAAAAACTTTTCAACTTTGTTGTAAAGTGTTAAAAAGCGATTTTGAGTAATAATTTTGTGTTTGAACAGCAATAGTCATTTACCTGCTATAAGAATATCGTATTTCTCCGTCCATAACGCTTGGCGAGATTTGGAGACGAATTTGGCGGAATGTAGCCGACTTGGCGACTTTTTTAAATGTTGGCAAAGGAAATCTCGCCAAATGAATAAAAATGACGGTAAATCAATAAAAATGACGATTAATTGTCGAAAATTCAATATCTTGGAAATGAAATAAATATCTACTACAATAATCACCGATATTTTTTACTGTAAAAGTAGTAAATTCATCGCATTATATAAGGAAAGTCAAGTGTTTCCCACATCAGATTTTTGAATATATAAAATGTCATTTAAAATCGAATACATTAAATCAAAAGTCGTTAATTGATAAAGTCATAAAAATGTCTTACACATTATCCACAAAATAGTTTCGGTTAAACATTTATTGTTTGAATGAATTTGCTGCCGTACCATTGTCAGATAGATCATCTCTCATTTTTTGACACTTTATGTAAATTCCGCGAAATATGAGATATTTCCATAAGCTTGTCGCGAAACATGTCGCCAAGTGAAAGCACATGTGTAATGTCACTGGGTAAAAAACGTTTCGGTATGAAGGGAAACTAACTTTACAATAAATATGAAGATTGTATCATCGGGAATTTGCTATCATCTTTTCATGAAGTGCAGAAATGTACTGCCTTCCTAAAAATATCCCAATTCGAGATTTCAACCGAAAATCACATTTTAAAAAACCATGACAACATTCTGAATACTTTATGAATTATTACACTCTGATCTATGCCTGTGAGATGTGTATGCATAATTACTGAGGAACAGATGAACGTATCGCTGTGAAAACGTATTTTTAAGTACATTATGTAAAAAACCAAATCTTGATAGGATCTATTGTAATCCTGATTAGAACTCATATTCTTAATTAAAAATGTGTAAAGTATGATTTTATTTCCTAGCGAACAAAACAGGACACTAATAATTTGAAATCCGTTATGCATATAAAAGTTTTTCAAGAGTTATGCTTACCCTTTCGGGACGGCGGCATTCCGGAGCTGTCGCGGCCCAAAAGACGAAGCGCTTCGCTTCCGAAAGGGACGAAAGGACGGCGCATTTTTTGCGCTAAGCCTAACTCTCGAAAAAATTCACTAAAAATCACCTATTCAACACAGAAATCTACTTTTTTTCAGAAATAAAAGAAATATTTATATTCTATTTGATGTATAATTTTCATACAAATCTGAATACAAAATACTCGTTAGTTGCTCCCATTCTTTTATCCGAAATAAACGAATAATTTCACTGCCTCTAAAACCCAAACAAAAAAAAAATACTCTCTTATATTCCTATGATTCACCAACGAAATCATAACGCTGAAATAAAAATAAAAACCGAAACTCAATTATAAAATTGTTGATGCTACGAGAATTACTCTGTTTATGTTACAAAAAGATTTTCACCGCTCCAAATGGAGAAATAATCCATTCGATCCTCTTCTGCCAAGGTCATGCCTCTGCAAAATACATTGAAGTTAGTTCCATGGACAAGTAACGCCATCTAGCACACAAATTAAAACATTCCGCGTGGTGGCACTTATAGATGCCACTATCCGCTTGCGGTAAAATTTCCTCTGGCCCGTGTGAGTGCCGTTCGTCCTTGAATGCAAGTTCGCTGCTGGCGCGTATGCGTGCCGGTCGTCGCGAAAGGGTTAACACAAATGAGCTGAACGTATCAAACTTACTAACTTGTCTGATTGGTTGTCAATAGAGCTCGTAGGAATGTCCTTAAGTGAAATTTGGTACACAAGTACTTCAGGACTCAGGAAAGTGTATCTCGGCGTTATTCAATTTAAAATTCGAATTAGTTGTTAGCTATTTGAAGTTTTAGCCCCCCGATTAACACACAAATTGGTTCCTTATCGACCGAAAATCCACTGCTCATAATTGAAATCACAACACCATAAAGTTATAGGTGTAGCTTTATGTAAATCAGACAATGGAAACAGCAAGGCCAGATATGCAAACGATCACAATTTCGTTACTCATGGTGACGCAACACCTTGCCTAGCACCGTAAAAACGTCAGGTCAAGGAGAAGCGATTTAACAGTTAAATTGTAGCGTCATTGGTTTCAGGTTGACAAATCATCACAGTATACCAAGAGTACGTTGACGTACCGCATACGTTCAGTTGTCGTCAACGGAACTGCAACAAATCATTGTTTTACACGAAGGTGGATTGAGTCATCGAAGGATCTCTGAACTTTTGGGTCGTGATGTGAGCACAGTTCAACGATGAGTGTTACGGTTCGGGAGAGACAGCGAAACAACACTAAGATCAGGTAGTGGAGCTTCCAGGTGCACCACACCACGTGAAGATCGTATGCTTCTGAGAAACATTGCGTGAGAGCTGTTTAACACAGCAATCGTGTTACAACGACATATATCCCACACTACAGGTAACGTGGTTTCGAAGCAAATAATTCGAAACCGTTTGCATGACGCAGGACTCCGAGGGAGACGACCTTTTCGACACCTACCATTTCAACCTCTTCACCAGTTTCGTCGCCTCCAGTGGTGTCAAATGAGACGCAATTGGATGAAAAAGTGGTGAAACATTCTGTTCACAGATGAATGACGATTCTGTTTTGTCATGCAAGATGTTCGTACTTGCGTATGGCGGAGCTTTCAACAACGCCACCAGGAAGCTTTTTATATCGGTCGTTACACAGCCCCCTTAAGTGGTAACATTTCTTGGGATGGTATAACATTTGCTGTACGAACACCTTTGGTCCACGTTTCTGGAAGTATCACGGCAGAACGATACGTCCTTGACATTGTGAGACCCGTGGTACAGCCGTATCTGTAAACCAGGTCTGGACTGCAGGATAATGCCAGACCACTTACTGCACGGGTAACTATGAATAGTCTACAAGGTTTTGATACCCTGCAATGGCCAGCATATTCTCCGGATTTGTCGCTAATTTAGCATATATAGGACATCATGGGTCGCCGATTAAGAGAACTTCCAATTTCAGCAAACCATGTTCAGTTACAAGCCTAATTGCATGCTGTGTGAAATACCATCCCTCAGCACACCATTGATCTTCACATTGACGGAATACCTCTTCGTATTCAATCCTGCATATTATCTAATTTCATATTGATACTATTCCATATTGATCTAATGTCAATAAAGTTTCATGCTTTCATTTGTCACGTATGATTTTTTGATCATTTGCACATCTTCATGTTATAACTATATTTTGTAAATTTCTTAAAAATACATCAATTTCTTCATGGTGTTGCGATTTCAGTTGGGAACAGCGTATTAGCACAGAGTTTCCATCTTGACTTCACTGGAAAGCACGAAGAACGTACTTTCCGACGGTTGTGACGCTGAATCCGTAGGATAGTTCCTTCACATTATTTTTTTTTTAATTTGCATCGAAATTTGTACATTATATATATATATATATATATATATATATATATATATATATATATATATATATAAAATATATATATATATATATATATTTATATATATATATGTATAAATATATATATATATATATATATATATATATATATTTTCAAAATGAAAAGAGGTATGGATGGAAACAATATACCAAAAGATGGCCGGTGTGAGTTGTGACCCCCTCACCCCGGTTACCCCCCCCCCGGGGGCGGGCCACCCAAGATGGTGGTTTCGGATGTTGGCTCTGTAGCCTTGATCCTCCAAACTGGGGGGTAAATTAATCCGGGGGTATCTCAACCTCGCTGCTGATGACTCACGGATGCAATCGCGGAAGTGACGAGGCAGTCCCCGGACTCTTCCAGGTGGCCGGATCACGGGACTGTGGCTATTTATGCCCTGAGCCCAGGTCTGGCCGGTGACCGGAGTCGGGCCCGGCAGGTGCCTTCGGCCCCTGCCCGGTGAATGATTCCGCCGAGTTTCGCGACCGAGGTTGCGGCTTTGCTGGAAAAGAGATGTAGCGGTTGCGCCTCGATGTCCCACTGAAAGCTATAAACCCTAGTTGGTTAGCTGGGCTCGCAGGTATGTACTCTGTCCCTTCACCCCGGTTAACATGCTTTGCGTCGCGTCAACACTCCCGGAGAGCCGGTATATTGCAAAATAGAATACGAATGTATCAAATTTTAAGATGTAAAACAGACATCATACACAAACAAATATAAGATATAATTGTCGAGATCCAGCCTTACCAAAAATCACCAACAGTAAATGTTTGAAATATGTTTGAAGTATGCTTGAAATATGTTTGAAATATGTTCCCTAGTATAAATGAGCAAAATTACATAGCTTCTACTTAAAAAAGACTTTAAATATTGACACTTAATAGAACAATTATAACAAAGTTTATCTCTAAAACCATTTACCTGAATGACAATTAATAGCATCATACATGTAGATGTACATCCCCATACCGTATCATACAAGATGAAGCAAATCTTCCATAACGTATTATACAATAGACCCTATTCAAGAAGTCCCATATCAGTTATCACTCGCTTTACCTGTGACTATTATATTATATTTCAAGTAATATTATATTAATATTATATTTCACGGTATTTTCATATTATATATATATATATATATATACCCCAGTTTTTTTACCCCAGTAACCTTGAACTTATTGAAACTGTAGAAAATAATGGTGAAGTGGTATTTTTGGATATCTCAATATATAGAAATCCTCAAGATCATCTATGTTACAGAATGTATGATAAACGTAAAAGTTTCAACTGTAATATTAATTACATCACTCCTTGGAGTAGTAATATGAGTATTGGCGTAATGAGAAATTTGATTGTTAATCATTTTGTAAGATATGGTAAATTAAATTCTACCAATGAACAGCGAAATATATGTGAAAGACATTTGATAAAGGAAGCATTAAAGAACGGTTTTCCTATAGGCTTTCTAAAAACTTATTACTTAGCATTTTGTAAAAAACTGCGTAATGATGATGTAATTTATGCTAATTTCCAAGACTTGTTGCCAATTGACTATTTGGAATCTTTTCCTTCACTGTAACTTTGTGCTTTTAATTCTTATATGTGTATGGACTCTGGATCCCCTTTTTCATTAGGGAAATCCTATGATTCTTATATAGTTTCTCTTTTGATTTTATGGATTTGATATTCCCTTAGGATTCTGTTTTTCCTGTGCGCACGGATTGGTGCTGCTTCGGGCGATTGGTTGTTTCTGGGAGTGTTTCCCGGGAATAAAAGCACGCTTTAACCAGGTATAGGGGTCACAATCCCCCTAGACATTACTGATACCCCGTTTGCACTCCTTTATTTGTTTCTGTTGTTCCTTGTGGTTCATAATATTCCTTGTACATTTCCTAGATCTTTCTTTTGTAATATATATATATATATATATATATATATATATATATATACATACTGCTGGACAATTGCTAAGGATGGATGACTATAGCAACCACAAAATGAAAGGAAGCAAAATGTGGAAAATTGAATAAGCGCGGGATACAGTAAGAAGAGGTATGCGTATGCAAATTTTTCATTTTCCACGGCTGTTCGTCACGTCATAGTGTTGATAAGAGATTTTAAGGATTTGACACGTGTGGACAGTTGTTGTTTCAAATGAAAGTTTTACGGGAAAGATTTAATTGACGAACTTGAAATTTTCGGTATGTTTTCCCGAAATCATTTAGATGATTTTACGCGTGGCCGTATTATTGGAAAGATCGAAGAAGGGTGAAAAAGTAACAGATGTTACCAAGGAGTTCGACATCTCCCACAGAGTTGTTTCACGGCTGTGGCAAGCATTTAAAACAACTGGAATGTGTAACAAGCATCACGGGGGAGGTCGTGCTAGAAATACAACGCCTGCAGGAGACAGGTGCATTGTCCTACCGGCAAAAAGGGGCCGGCGCACCACAGCTCAGCAGCTGGCAAATCAGTTTCTTGCTATAACAGGACAGCGGATACCGAAAAACTGTAACCAGACGTTTGGGAGAAGGAGGACTATATGCCCGCAGACCTGTTTTGTGTCCCATGTCCAGACTGCACCGTAACGCCCGATTGCAATGGTGTCGTGAGCATAGAAATTGGACCGAGCAGGACTGGGCTTGCGTATTATTCTGAAACGTTGTTTCGTAGTTGATGAAGCACCTGGCAATACTGCCTTTATCTTCGGTCATGAGGGATTGCAGGTGTTGTGGCTTTGACATTACTTGTATGAGTCCAAATATGTCGTTGAGGATTGCCTCCAAGTGAGTATGGCGTCGTCGAATGAGCTGGCTCCAGTGCGAAGAAGCACGTAGAAGAGTCCACCTGGGACTCTGGGGGGGGGGGGGGGGTTGCTGATTTTTGCTAAAAGCTCAAAGATGTGGAAGGTTTTAGTCATCGGATCATCATTTGCTCTCAAAATTTGCATGAGGTGCCTAAGTATATTGCCTAGGTTACTGATATCGAAATATTTTTCTAACTCTTAAAAAGCTGAGAATTTCTAAGAACGCATTAGGGGTTTGTGGGGGTTTGTCTGTAACAGGCTGTGCGTGAGCAAAGTGCTCTCCGGTAATTCCTGTTATCGTCTCGGCACTTGCCAGCACTTCCTGTACGAGGGAGATGTTGTTTGAAGGGAGGGGGGAAGTTTTCCTCACCGAGGTTAGGGAGGGGGTGGTTTTAACGGTTTGCTGTTGGACTTTTTTGGCCTCCTGGAACTTTTTACGGTTCCAGGGGTTTTGTGGACAGTGCCTGAAGTTGGCAGGATGTGATCCTAAACAGTTGGCGCATTTCGCCGGGGTATCACGCGTTTTTAAACAATCTCTCGTGGAATGTCCCTCGCCACATTTTAGGCAGCGGGGGGGGGGGGGGGAGGGTACATTTGTCGGAATGATGATTCCAGAGCTGACAATTGTAGCACATTTTATGACCACGCGCTTTGAATAGCTGAACTTTAATTTGCATGGATAGCACGGATTTTACATCATAAATCCTTGCCCATCCCTCCGCCGGCTCAAGATCGACCAAGAAGATGGGAAGGGGAGTCCTGTCACGCCTGTTTCTAAGCTGAGTTACCCTGATTAATTTGAAGCCTTCAGCAGCAAGAGCGGTTTTAATATCCTCAACGTTAGTATTAATGAGCAAACCCTTTAGTGCAATTTTCCTCAGCCTATCAGTTTTGAGGATGATGAAACTAAAAGGAATCTTCTCACGGGTTAAGTGAGCTTGCACATTCCTTAAGTCCTCAGCGGATCCAGGAGTGATTCTGATCACTCTCCCCATGAGAAGACCATGATCTTTGCATTTAAGAGTTTTGTTTAAGTCCTCTATGAGGGCTCCCCAATTGCTTGCGGAGTCCACATAGAAGGACGAGACTTTTTCCTTGGGGGGGGAGGGGGCGCATCAGTCGTTTCTACTTCCTCGACGTTTAGGTTACTGAATTTATTTTTGGTTGAGATTTTCTCAACGTGTTTAGGGGTGTTTGAAGTTTTGAGCTTCTTACTTTTGGGTTGGCTTGTAAAGCCCTCTAGTTTACCAAACATCGCGTGTTTGTAGTTTAAATAGAAAACATCTACTGGTTTGGTCATCCTATCCTGGTACATATCGTGCATCAAATTATAAGTAGTCCTATTGACAAGGGTGTTATGGTTAGGGTGCTCGGCTAGCAAATTGAAATCTGAAATGGTACCTGTTAGGATTTTCTTCAACATCTTGGCTCGCTCGAAGTCGATGCCTTTCTCTTCCAGTTCCTCCTCGAGTCTGGCGATAATCCAGTCATAGATCTTGAAATGACTGTATATTTTCCACTCCATAGAATCTTTCATCAATTGGTCGCACGTGCATCCCAAAGTTCTGATGTATGCTTCTTCGTAGACGGCTGCTGTTTGCGATCCATCCTCCTCAGAGTCCTTAAGGTCTTTATCCCGGTCCTGTTCCTCCATTAGCTGGGCCCAATCCGTCTTTTTTTCCTTCTCAGCTTCCTTGATCTTTATGTTATCCAGGTTAACTGTAATCTGGTTGCTATCTATTGCATGCTTCTTTATTAGGCGATCCCATCCACTGGATCCTCTATAATGTTTTAGTATTTGCACGTCCAAAGCTACTGGCTTCTCCGCTACCTGTTCCGGCGTATGTTCACTCTGTTTGATATAATACTCCTTCCATTTCTGATATCCTCCTGTTTCCACTGGCGAAATGAAAAGTTCATCCACACTTGAAATAGTTCTTTGCTCATCCATCGTAAGTGCTTTGCACGACGTGGTCTACTAAAACTTAGTATACTCACACCTAAACTATAGCACGAAAAGTCTTCCACGTGGTAGCTAATCAGGAGCTAGCACAAACACGTCCGTACAGGACCCAGATCTGTCCCAGGTCCCAGATCGTCCTGTTCTCAGATGAGAGTAGGTTCAGTCTGTCATCGGATTGTAGGCGCCAACTGATCTGGCGTGATAGTGGTACTGCTTATCGTCCAGAAAATATGCTGGAAAGGAACCGATATCCGACATGCTGTATCATGGTATGGGCTGGCATCACGACCATGCAAGCCCCTGCATGTGGTTGCAACTGGGACTATGACCAGACGACGATGCATTGATGAAGTTCTATGTACTGCCTCATGTTCGCCTTCTCCGTGGTGCTGTCCGTGATAAATTTGTTTTCATGGACGACAACGCACCATACCATCGAACTCTCGCTGTTCAAGATTGTCTAGTCAGCGAGGGTATTCAATGCTTCATATGGCCAGCACGTTCTCCAGATCTATACCCCATTGAAAATGTTTGGTACGCTTTGGGGGGGCGACCTGCTGGTCGAAAATATCCTCCAACAAACAAGAATATCCTCATCCGTGCACTGACAGAGGAGTGGGATAACTTACCTCAAAAGCTGCTGGATAATGTTGTGCAAAGCATAACATGACGTGTTGAATGTTGCATCGCACGCCACGGTGAACATATCCCGTACTGATACATTTCTCATAGGTGCGTGCTATCGTTCATATGCATTTTTTCATTTCTCCGTACACAGCATTAAATGAACACTTTTTTCCTTTCAGATGTTTCAAAACCTTCTGTATTGTCCAGAACAATAAATTATCTTTATTCTAATGTCCGAACAGTGTGGCAACAATATTTTATCCTGCTGCCCCCCCCCACACACACACCCGCTTAATGTTGTGTTACATTGCAATTTGTGTTACGCCCTTAGTATTGTCCAGCAGTCCAGCAGTATATATATATAACTGCTGGACTGCATATATATATATATGCATATATATATATATATATATATATATATATATATATATATATATATATATATATTATCCGACGAAATTAAGATTAGTACAATTCTATAATTTGACTAAAAGTTTTGCATATATCTTAGCATACTAACAAAAATATTTATTTTCGATTTCATAAGTAATTTTAATCTTTGTAATTCTTTAAACGGTCACATTAAGGGATCTCAAAGCATATTCAGCGAAGTTCCCGCGGGCTGTACGAATTCAAACATTCTATCGATGGCTACGAAGGTTTAAGCCAAGCCTTCCTTCACATCATTATTTTATTTATTTATTTATTTATTAATTTTGTGCTGTTGCGGAGAGCACGTGGGATCTTGAGCTTGTGGCCAAATGTATTATTTAAGTAGTGGCTGCTTATTTAATTATTTACACGTAGTGGACGCTTAATTAGAATGTGTGCAATGCTGAATAATTCGTTCCAGTCTTTAATAAATCTATCTATCTACAATAAATTGACTATGTCCCATTGAATAAAATTGATTTCAGCGCTCCTAGTAGAGAATTGAACAAATTAGAAACAGGAGAAGAAAGCGAGATCTAAGAAAAATGTTAAATACAAAGTTGTAGACAACTGTCTAATTATGAGGATTCGAAATCAAGAACGTACAATATGAGTACATGAAACACAATAAATAACCGTCATAATTCATCGGCTGCTAGGTGTCTTTACACGTTGAGGCTTACTACGCTTTTAAAATACGCTATAATAGGTTTTCTTATATTCAAATGTGTATTGTCACTGACAGGATGGGGGGGGGGGGGTCCTTTCGAACATATTCTACGTTAGATTGTTGTGCATGCATGTGTTGTTTATTGCATCATTTCCGGATATTATAAATAGCCTATAAGCATATTGTGTTAAATAAATCTCCTCTGTAACTTATTTAGTATTCATTAATTTTAATTCGAAAATATACAACTTGAATTGAGATACAAACAGACTCACAAATACGGAATTTAAATATGTTTAAAATTCTAATCGAAACCCACTCTGACCTTGAAAACAGTATGAGTTAAACAGTTCCGATAACCGTTACCCCTCAGGATGCAGAGAAAAATATAAAAGTTCCATTCCATTGATACTTTCAATTAATCCCACAAAACCCAAAATCAATCGGATTTCAAAAACCCAAATGATGCTTTCAATTAATTTGGAAACTAATTAAATGCGCAAGACAAGAACTTTTAAGTATAGCAATCCCGAATTGATAATAATACGAACTAAGTCCTCTAATTAGAGGGTGTTAAAGATGGGAGTTAATTGATTGCGATTTCGATCGTGAACATATCGCGATCATTATAGGTGTGGATGTTAATATTGGATTTATTATTGGAATATAATTAAGAAAATTATCTAATTACTTTGGAGAAATTCGAAAATATGCCGGTAATCTACATATTTCCAAATATACGTAAGAAATTTTTCTTGCAACGGAGTTCCAAGCAATTTGGCTGAATTAGAGATATGTTTCGCTATTAAACTTGGTCGATAACAGCGAATGTTCGTAAATTTAGAGTGCTTTGAATAATAAGTTACTTACAGTCTAAAAATCGGCAATTCGGTGTAGAAAACACTAAAATGCGCGAAACCTGAAACCCATTAATAGATGGTGTTATTCCATGCTGTGGAAATGTCCGTTAAGAGTTCTGTGACAATATATATATATATATGGCTACTGCTGCTTCGTGGCGTTTGAGCTTAACTTTCGAATTCATAACCGCCCAAATGATTTTGCCGGTTACAACAGAGATTAGAAATATTGAAGGATCTTACAACCACTGAATGTTACGAGAATTGCAGCTGTCGTTAAAAAAAACGAAAAAATTAAAACGTCGTTTTAACAGGAACTCAAAATATTTATCAAGAAACGATAAGCCTCTCTTACAAAACTCGACCTTACCTCAGCAGCAAGGTGGATACCTTAGTAAATACCACTAGTTTCGGTTTGCTTGTGAAGTCAGTGGTTGACAATGCACATCATGATGCATGTCATTTTCCAGGGATGTCAGTAGCCACTTCCACGCAGATAACTGTTATATAAACGTGAATGAAACGAAGTGTCTGGGGCATGTATGCTGCATTCCACTGGAGCTGATCAACAGATCAAACTGACCACTTGAACTAATCTATATATCGGTTTTAATTTCTAACAAAAATAATGTAATAACAGTTTATCAATCGCAACTATTCATCCCATAAACTGTACTCTATTTTAAAGTAATTTAGAACAGTTAATTTGAAGTCTTATTTACCCGTAGCAATGTGAGTTCAGATAACGAAATATACTTTTCCTCGGTTATTGTTGAAATCAGAAGATATTGCATCACAGACAATTAAAACAGTTATGTTCGAAAAATGTGACATGAAATAAAAAATTCGAAAGCCTTTTATAATTTGCCAACGAAGCATCAATCGAAACATCTCCTAATGGTATCATATTTTAATGTTTATGAATCGATGTTGGGCTGACGGCCATCTTTAAACTAACGAACCCTGCTTCCAAGAGCGGTCTGACGAAAAATTAAACTTGACCTTTTGCCACATAGCTTTCCCTAGAGATAAGATTACTTCCGCCGACACATTAAAACAAAATCTGATGTGGGCAACACATGACTTTCCTTATATAATGTAATGAATTTACTACTTTTACAGTAAAAAACTAGGTTTTTCTTATAGTAGATACTAATACTCTTTCCCAGACATTGAATTTTCGATAATTAGTCGTCATTTTCATTGATTTAGCGTCATTTTTAAGCATTTGGCGAGATTTTCGTTAATTTGGCAACATTTCAAAAACTCGCCTAGTCGGCGACATTCCGCCAAATTCGTCGCCAAAATCTCGCCAAGCGTTATGCACAAAGAAATAAGTTATTCTTACAGCAGATAAATGACTATTGGCGTTCAAATACAAAAGTATTACTCAGAGTATCTTTTTTCATGAATGGAATGAGCTAGATCCGCGAGAATGATGTCACCCAATGTATCGCATGGTATTACATATGAAAAGTGAACATGTTTATCTATAGGAAATATTTTTTTTATTTTATATGACTTTTTGATATTTTTTTGAAAAATGTACAATATCTCGAGAACGGTTCGTGTTAGCGTTCTAAAATTTATGTCAATCGTTTTCTAATGAAAAATCACATAAGAAATGTCTATTTGCGTAACTTTATTAGTGGTTTTGATTTTTTGACGATTTTTTCAAAATTTCATTCGAAAATTTAGGGGGGGTTCTGAACATTCAATTGCGAATAAAAACAATAGGCTTCCAGTGTTTATGGATTGTGATTTTTGTACCAAATTTAGTTCAAATCGGTCCATTCGTTCCTCAGTTATCGTCTTCACAGGCCCACTGACACACACACACACACACACACACACACACACATACATACTTTCACACACACACATACATACTTTCACACACACACACACATACTTTCACACACACACACAGACATCACTTCAAAAATGTTTGATTCATGATCAGTGATGCTTGAAACGTGCTCTCCCGTCGAAAACTCGAATTCGAATTTTCAACCCCGTCACAATACTTTCCTTATACATTATGTATATAAGGAAAGTAATCGTCAGCTCCATAACCAAACAGCGAACACATTCTTTCTGGATTTGTTTAGGGATAGAGGACATATCAAATATTAAGACTCCTATGTCCTACAAATTTTCTGTTCCAAAAGCAATCGCCTCCTTCAGTCTGCCAGTAATTGATGGCGAGAGTGGCTAGAGCAGTGGTAAGTACCTCTAGTGTGAAGGAGGATCGTAAGACTTTCACTGTTGTAATCCATGAGTATTACGCAAAAATTACCTGATAATGAATGGGGGGGGGTGTAAGTTTCGCATTAAATTTACGATACTGGTAAAATGAGAGCTCCTTAGCATCTTTTTGTGTTATTGCCGTTATTTGATGAGTAAAAGAACTTTAAAGTGTGAAACTGTTCCAACTATGTTGATATAATATGTACTGAAAGCACGTTTCCACAAAAAAAGGATGGAGGTAATCATCATCTCAAAGCACAGGGGTCAGTAGAAAAGAGGCAGTTTCATTGACGGATCAAAATATTCCAGCAAAATAAGAAAGAAATTCGATTGTAAGATTAAGTATTAATTTCAATTAATCAACTAACTTATCAGTAAGACACAATCCCAATATCTCAATGTGAATCATTTATTGCATTAAGATATGACCTCTTTTTCATCATAAGATGTGAATGATTCCATTTGATAGATTTTTCGATCGATAACTAATAATGAAAATAATGGGTGCAAATATCGAGTATATAATTAAAACAGATTAAACTGATTTGGCATATTTTTTTATTTCTATGCCTCTTTCTTATTCTTTACTAATACTTAAGTTAGTTCGGTTTTGTGAAAGGCGGTTAAATTAACACTCTTAAAACTTGCTACATTTTCAAAAAGTTTTCTTTTGTTTAACACTAGAACGTCAGAAGCGGTCATTTTGACCGCATAACTGCTTTGAGAAACGAATCCTCCAAAACGGCTAATCTCAGCCCATTGAAATTTTATGACTCTTCTTATTTTCTTAAAGTTATTGAAAACACAGAAGAAAATTATTCTAGGTTTTATAATAAGAGAATAAATCAACGATCTTCCTAGAACGACGGCAGCGGTCAAAATGACCGCTAGAGAGATTTCACACGATGATGCAATTCGACTGCGGCGTTGAGCTACTGTAAGCAGTAAAATTGATTGCATCAGCTTTTTAGCATTATTCAGCACGCTTCAAGAACGAACAACGACTGTTCCCGTACTGGATATAAATTATTGCATAAAATTTTGGCGCGATGTCTCGTGGGAAGCGACTGACTACTGATGAGTGTCTAGCACTTTTGTAGCAACTTAGAGAGAATTCCAGTGATAACAGCGGTGATAGTCAGGGACGTGCTGGGACACCGGGACATGTCTCCCGATGCGCCCTCTTCTCACTGCGCCTCTCGCCTCACTGGATGTAAAATTTTCGTTCGAATTGCTTATGTAAAAAAAACAAAAAAACCCCAAAATGTATCTAAATAATACTTCAGTGCGAGACTGATTACTCCGAGAAATATGGCGCAGAAGACGGTACCAGTACTCACTGCCTTTTGTATTGCGAAGGTGGTGACTCTGCGACTAACCGCTCTGCCCGATGCTGCTGTTGAAACGCGAAACGAAGGAATGAACTTGTGCTAAGTTCTAACTCTGCGGCGTATTATGAAGTGTTTTATTGTAATTCTAGTTTATTCAAGGAAATTGAAAGACAAGGGGACGCACTGAAAAGGAACAAATCTCCCTTAGGCTGTCCATCCCGTTTCATTCACGTCCTTCAGCCGTAGCATTGATGCGTATGGTAAATTTGTGTTTTATAAATGTGTTATATTTAGTTTAATTGCTCTGTTTATAGCAAATTTTGATACCCACATGTAAAAAATAACATCACTAATTGTTTTTCGGAATTATATTTCAACAAAAAATGAGTAAATTTGCTTTTTTTCACGCTATTTTTTTTTCCAAGATGAGGCGGCCTCTAAAGTGGGGCTCCCAGATTCACCAACATGCTAATTTCGCCCTGGTGAGACTAGGGTACTTTATTTCAACTGTATTTATTTTAATGCCTAAGATTAAAGGATACTTATTAACAATCAGTATGCACCAAAATTTTGTTTTTAAATGTCAGGTTTTTTTTATTTGAAGGTCATTTTGCCTTGCTGTTTCCTTCTGCTTACTTACTTTTTAATTTTTAATTACTTATTTTTTTATTTTTAATTGCTTATTATTTCATTGTTTTCAGAATTCCAAAAGTAATGAAATGGAAGAGAAAAAAAAGAAAGGAAAGCGGCCATGAATGTAAGAAAGATAAAAGAAATAAAATGTTGCATGAATATGCTAAAACATGCCCCAAAGTAACAGCTTTTTTATCAAAATCCTCAGATTGTGAACAACGTCATCACTCTTAAAAAATGAAGTATCGAGCCAAGGAACGCAATTGAACGATTCTGTTGATGAACAAAGTCTTGTAAAAGAATTCCCTGGAACGTTCTCGAATTCAGACAATGTAGAAACAACACACGAACAATTACAAGAACCAGGACTATCAACATCAAATGCAAATCAGCACTCAAGCCAAAGAACTTCATTTAATGCACCAACAGTAGATATTGATTACTTTAAGAAACTGGGAGCAAATGACTTGCAATTATACTTGACGTTCCAACCAGTTCAGCCTGATGAAAAAGAAGTGCCTTTTACAGATAGAAAATCAATATTTAAAATCGAAGAAAGTAGCAGTGGTAACCAAATTTTTCGAAGGCAGTGCCTATCCTACAACGGAAAAACACAACAATCGTTATGTTTCATTTGTGTTGCATTTAGCAAATCCACTTCAGTATTTTGCTCTAGATTCAGCGATTGGAAGCATGTCCATTAGAGACTACAGGAGCATGAAAACTCGAAAACTCACACACAATCTGTGAATTGTTTCATGCTAATAAAAGATAAGAAAAGTTTGCCCGATCTTCTGTTTGGGAACCAAATGGCCAACAGGAAACAGGAAGTAAAAGAAAGAAGACATATATTAGAAACAGTAGTCGATGTTTTGAAACTGATAGGTAAACAAGGTTTCCTTTTTCGGGGAAAAGTAGAATCTGCTCATACTTTGGATGACGACTCAGTGAACCATGGAACTTTTTTACAGATGGTTCTCATGCTAAGAAAATATGATGTGATTCTAGAGAAGCATGTGAGCAGTGTAATTTCAAAAAGTAAAACCAACCTCCTCTAGAACAGAAAACCCGACGAAATTAAAAAAAGGAAGAAAATGCCAGTAAAAAGAGGAGATCAAGTTACATTGTTAAGAAACAACATGATTGTGAAAATCTTACAATACATGAACGCAGAAATAAAAAGAAAAATATGTGAAGAATTGAAATTGGCAGGGAATTTTCCATCCTAATGGATACTACAGTAGATGTTTCAAGTTACGACCAATGTGCATATGTCTTATGCTACGTTAAGGGTTCTGAAGTAGTAGAAAGACTGCTATCTATAAAATGTGTGGTTTACACCACAGCGAGGATCTGTTTCAGTCACTCAGACAGTTTTGGAAGATGCCGACATACAGATCAAGAACTGCGTTACTAACGCTTTGGATGGAGCTTCTAACATGAATGGTCATTTTAAAGGATTGACAGCAAGATTATCTGAAGTAATTCCACACTACATTCACACTTGGTACTATGCCCATGTACTGAACCTATTTCTCACTGACACTGCCCAATGTCTAATTGTAACTATATCATTTTTTAATGTACTGCAAGAAGAAGCTCAAGTGTTTATGAAGGAGTCACTTTAAAGATTACAAAAACCCTTCTTTTAATGTGGAAGCTATTGGCATGACCATTTGGCGGGGCCGCAGTAATGCTACGGTCAAGATACGATATTGAAAAATCTCACCCTACCAAGGTCATCTACTTATAATTGTTCAGTGCCTTGTTTAAGATATCTAGTTCTCCAGAGTTTAACTCTAAATCTGAAGGTCTTCTCATAAAGTTTACAAGTTTTGATACAATATTGGTAGCTATGTTGTTTATGAAAATTAAGATAATCACTCCTTTGTCTGATTACTTACAGACTAATAATCTCGATTTCGTTCAAGCATGGAAACTCATCGAAACTTCTCACTTAAAACTTAAAGAATTACGTCAAAAGTTTGATGAAACTTTACAAGCTGCAAGGACATTCGTATAGATAATGACTCTCAGTTTAGATGAAAGAGTAAAAAAAGATGAGCCTTTGAAAAGTATTTGCATGGAAACTGAATTGAAAGAGAAACGAAAGAGTAAGGGAAAAAAGCTTCACGGAGAAGATGCTGGTCATACCTCAGAAGTAGATGGTTTTAAAATTTCAACATTTTACAGTGTCATAGATACTCTCATCAATACTATAGAAAACAGACTTCTCCAACACAAAAACTTACCTAGATCTAGCCTGGTTTGATCCTAAGCGGTTTGGCAATAAAGAGCTCTTACCTCCCAAAGCCCTGGACAAAATAGTAAAGATTCTCCCAAGACTTGACAATGGAAAGCTTGTTGAAGAACTTACTTCATTTGCTGATGTATGTCTCCAAATAAGCAAAAAGACAATCAGTGAAGAGTATCACGAAGAAGATCCCACAGAACGTGATTTGTCTGCTGATGACTTTGACGAAGAAGAGAACTCAACATTTCAACCTTGCAATTACAATAAGTGAAATTCTTGCTTAAAGTGTGCTTACGAAGTGCTTCTTAACTATAGTATGTATTCTCGTCAGTATAATGAACTGTTCAAAGTATATAAGCTGCTCTTGACAATCCCGATGACTCAAGTAACATGTGAAAGGGTTTTTTCCAAGTTGGAGATTATTAAAACAAGATTGAGATCTACCTTAAGCAGTGACAACTTGGAGACATTATTATTAATGCAATCTGAATCAGACTTATTGAACATTATAGACAGTGACACTATAATTGATAAGTTGTGTCAATTGATCTCTGAAATGAGGCGATTGCTCAGTGTTTAACCACTTAGTATGATATAGGTATCCTTTACTTTTATATTTACCATTTGTTAAATTTTGACAAGTATCTTATAAATATTCAGTACATCAAATGAATCATGTTTATTTCAGGCGATATTAAATAAATATGCATATTGTAATATATATTATATCAACGGAAATCTTGCTCTCAATTATTTTGTTTACCTTTATTTTTATTTAAAGCTATTTTTTTAAATACATAATTTTAGGTTCTATTACTTAATGATGTTTTAAGCACTCCCAGACCCTCTCCGTAGTTGGCGCCCCCGTACCGGTATATCCACCGAACTCTTGGGGGACCCAGCACGCCCCTGGTGATAGTGATGCAGATTTTGTAATTTCTGATGAAAACGAAATTGCAGAGCACAGCGTCAGCTCCTGAGAGGAGCAAATAGACTCTGACGGTAACAATACGTCCAATTCAACTCGCCTTCAACGCAATAATTCTACTTCAATAAATCTTCGTGTCAAAGATGGTACTGAGTGGAAAATATTGGATCAAAGCACCGCTATTTCAGGGAGATTTGATTCTTAAAACGTCGTGAAAAAAAGCTGGCCCAACACCGTATACAAATGGAAATGTATGCAAGAACGCTTATTGCAAAAGACGTATCGAATAAACATTCTAAATGCTGTAACTATGATATTTTGGTTTTGATTTAAAGGCATGTTGTATTTTTTCTATGGCGGTCAACTTGACCGCTGCCTGGTAGGACCCGTTCTAGGTAGTTCAAAAGATAACGCTTTTATATTTTTAGGTTTAGCCATTAGGTACCAAGTGTACAGAAAAACAGGACTTTGGTGACAGACGCTGATGGACTTTGGTGATCACATTTTACAGAAATATGCAATTTTGTCCGAGCCGGACGAGATCACAGAGATTGCGAAGTTTCTGAATTAGCGCCCGTAACAGTATATGATTGCTTGGGTTTGCAAAAGAGTTGGTTTGACCGGAGGGTTCTAAAAACCAATGATGTTGCTTTCGGGTCAAGGGGTTACGCCCCAGAAACCAATGAGAACGTTTTCAAGATTTTAGGGGCATGCTTTAAATCTCTGAAAGAGAGAGAGTGTTTTAAAATATGTAAACTGAAAAGACGGGAGGTGATTCTGGAACGAGTGAACAAATAGTAGAAGTTCTTCTCCTCCCGACTCCTCTGGGAAAGGATGATAGATCTACCAGACTCGCCACTACTAAATGGTGTCTGTGAGTTACCTCTTTGGGACTTTTCTAATATGTTTACTTTTCTTTCTTTCTCCTTTAAATAAATGTAATGTACCGTTTAGGCAGGTAATTTTATATTTGATTACCATCTTTACATTTTAGTCTTTAAGACTAAAATGTAAAGATGGTAATCAAAAGAAGAAGATTAAGAAGATTAAGGTAATCAAAAGAAGATCTTTAAGATTTAAATTGTTTTACAACCCAATGAAGGGTATGAAGACTAATGATAATTATAACACTTGTAAATAATTTTAAGTTTTTCCGTTCAATTGTTTTATAGAAGATTATGGGATCCATCTCATCGCGTTTTGTAGCAAGAGAAAAAAGTCAATTAGAAAGTTATACAGCGAATCAAATATAGTACAAACATGTTTTTGTTCCATAGCAAAAGACGGAAAGGGACCAGGTAGCTTCCATCAGAGAATCAAAACAACGGGAAACAACGGCAAAGTATTTAGACAAAACAGCAATATGTGAATGTATAACAGACAATTTATTAGCATGTACAAAGTGTGTGCATACCCAAAACGTTGCCCTTCCGCAACGATGCACACCTGCTACAAGATAAGCACACATGCGTTTCAGCATATCCGTAACAACAAGGGAACATATAGATGTGATGTTGCAGATCTGCCGAATTTGGCGGTGGTGTTGCATAGATGTGATTTAAGATGACCCCACAGAAAACAGTCTAGAGAGTTAAAGTCTGGTGTACGTGTAGTCTACGTTATGGGACCTCCTGTTCCTATCCATCTCTGGGGAAGATATCATTTAGCCACTTTGATCACTTTGATACATGTGCGCCTCTACGTGGTTGTATCCATACGTGACAGGAACCACATGCACATTAACGGCTGTAATGGTACATTGTCTAAGAATTTATGGACATACGTTTCCAGCAGATGTAAATATCGATCAGTATTGAGAGTTTGGATGTAAAAAATAGGTCCTACGAGATGGTTTCCTCAGATGCCACAACAAACCTTTGTGAACCTCTTCACTTGGTGATGTGTGTCCCGAATCCAAAATGGAGTCTCCTGAACCCAGTAGTGTTCATTATTGCGCTTTATAACGCATCTAGTGCGACGCGGGACTCATCTATCAATAAAATTTTAGAGAGAAACCTTGGATCCTCTTCTAAAGCAATCAGCATGTAATTACGAAAATCTCGTCTTTTCTGTACATAACCAGGTAACAAACAGTGCCTGCTGCAAATGTCAGAATACAAATGCATACGGCACCTGTGGAATATTTGTATTATGCACTGTTGGCTTAATTATCTTTCCTGGACAACTTCACTTGTGCTGAAGTGGGGATGAGCAAATGCGTAGGCCAGAATATCCGCATCATCCCACTTATCTCTGTACGTGAGGGATGTCTCTTAATAATCATGGAACATCGTTGAAGGACTAAATATGTTATGGCTTTAGCATCCAGATGTCTGGCATAAGAAAACTAGTGTGCATAGAGTCATACCACTGCACGAGCAATCCAATTTCATTTAGCAAACATCAGTACCAATTCGCCCAACTCATCGTTGGTAAACGCAGACATTTTTTAATCTACTTTCTGGAGCTTAAAGATTTAAGACAGCTTCTAGCTACCTTGCAAACTCATAAGTTCGAATTAAAGGAACGCTAAAGGGTAAACTTTCCCCCCAAATCCTGCCAATAGATCTTGGTATGAAATAAAACTCAGTTTAAATAAACATTTAATATATAAGACTTTGATATGAATAAATGTAAAAAATAATTAGTTATAATAATGAAGTGTAAAAATGAAAGTGTAAAACTTCAATCATGCATTTCATAGCAAACTCATAACGTATCGGTAGTACAGTAACAGCATAGTATGTCAACTAAGGGTAACAAACATTCCTCTTTCCTTAAGTACGCTTACAGATGGAGAATTCGCATTAAGTGTGTAAGCAATCATCGAATAGGAAATATGTATGCAGATGGTTTCGACGTGCATAAGTAGCAAAGCGTTTGATTCCCGTGTTGACATACCTCCCTAGCATGTCATTTGTGTACTCTCTGGAATCAGCATAAAGCACTACATTTAAACTTTATGTAAATATGCCCCTGACACAGTGAATAAGTGAACTTTCCGCTTCATTGCATTTTTAGTGTCGCTTTTCACCTTTTGTTATGAAGCCAAAATATATTTCAATTAAATTTGACTCATTCTACAATTTTAATTGACCCTTTTCTCCTATCCCCCCATAGGCGTTTCCTATACAACGGCACAAGAAGAACATAGATAGCTGCTATTGCTAGTGAAACATAGGCCTGAGTAAGATCTTTCCTTGTAATCTTATAGTATCTTTTCATAGATTTATTGATCCCTTTCTGTTTGAACATCGATAGTGATATCTACCCAACTTAACAATGACGATAACTTGTTTCAGTTGTACCACTTTTAAAGCATGGGCACGAAATATTCTAATTACAAAATATTTCATGTTCAGATTTATTTCTACACCACTGAACAAATATGGAAATAACTGAACGCATTACTATGCTTCATTTTTTCTTTTGCTTATACAGTATTGAGAGTCAAATGCATTTTATAAAAATAAATAATTTAAAACATGGCTTAGCAACGATGGTACATATAATATCAAATAAAAAAAAATTGAAATGATGAAATTCCAATTAATTTTTCTAAACATACCGACAAAAACTAATTATATTTTTATACGCAAATTTAAAACATCGCTAATTCACGATGGTAAATATAAAAACAAAATTCAAAATTAAATTAATCAAAATTCCAATTAAACTCTTTACATATACAAACAAAAACTAATTACATTTTAATGTGGAAATTTACATTTGATTGAAGATTAATTTTAATGACAATTTTGTTTCGTTTTAATCAGACATTTGCTCAGTATCAGTGAAAGAAAGCCTTTACAGATAAAGAAAAAGTATCTCATACCGCCAATATCGACAACTTTCTTGGAAGATATTCTGAAAGAAAACTGCATGATATTTCATTTACTTACTTTGCATGAATTAGTAGGAAATTGGTAGGAAATAATAGGAATTGGTAGAAAAAATCTAGGGGAGGTTATGAATATAAGCTACCAATCGAACCTGTTGAAGCTCAAAGTTCTGATCCCACTTTAGTAGTTCACCAATCCAGGGTCATTTAAACAATATGAATACTAGGATATTTAATTCTTATTCCCAGATTGCAAAAAAAAAGGATTACATATAAGATTAATTAATTTGAGTAAATTCTTATACGGAGACGTAATCTTAATAAACGCCATGTTGAATTCTACAACTCAAGCGTTCTTTTCGATGTTACTGATTACAATCGTTTCAGCTTCCTTTTGAAATTGTACGAGTAATTATTAATAGGAAATGTAAAACTATAAGTGATGCAATAGACGTTAAATTTATATGAACTGGAATCTTCTTAACGCGGAATTTTTGGTTAAGATAAAACGGATCGATATAGACATACAAGATAGACATACAATATTAATTGTTTTGAGTAAATTCCTATATGGAGAGGTAATCCTAATGAACGTCATCATAAATTCTACAACTCAAGCGTTCTCTGCGACATTACTGGTTACACTTTTTCTACTTCCTTTTGAAATTGTGCGGATAATTAATAATGAGAAATATAAAACTATACGTGATGCAATAGAAGTTGAATTTATTTAAACAGAAATCTGCTTAACGCGGAATTTTTGTTTAAGAAGATACAGGAAAATTTTTGATTTTCCATCTGATCATCTTTGAGGTCCATGTAAGTAAAAGCATCATATACTAACCTAATATCATATATTAACCTAATATGAACAAAATACATCTCCTTACAAAAAGACTCAAATTGGGAGTAATAAAAATGTTTATTAAAACTAAAGGTAGCGAATGATTCAGGTAGCCAGCAAAACAATCATGATTGTGATAGGGTGACAATATTAAATAAGGCTCATAGTGGTAACAGTAACAAACATGACTCAAAGTAGTAATAATAATAAACAGGATTCAAAATGGCAACATAAATAAATATGACCTAAAATGGCGGGAATTTAGCAAATGAATCAAAATGACTGCAGCGACTGATTCAGCACAGTAGATTTGCGAGTTACTACCCCAATGTTGACTTATTTCGAGCTGCAAGAAAATGCAGCTCAGTAAAATAGTAGCATCGTCCGAAATAATTTAAAAGGGGGGAGGGTAACCAAATATTTTATTTCCCACTTCCCCAAATATCATTTTTCCGAACTTTAATGGAATCCTGTGAAATAATTCCTTCCACAACTTAGCGATTTTACTGCCATAAAATAACTTATTGTCACATGATTTAGTTTTATCACCACACAGAAATTTGGTTATATTTTGAAAATGGGATTAACTGTTGAATCATATTTTTTTTTTCTTTTGCAACGCATTATAGGGTAGTGTTCAAAGCATTCATAGAACAGAGCCTGAATGTAAGATTACGATGCATTTTTACTTTTCCTGCAATACATGGTAATGTATAGGGAAAGTATTGGAATCATGCCGAAAATCGCAACTCGAGTTTTCGACGGATCTACACGTTTCGAGACCTCTAGAATACGAAAAAACCATTTTTAGCGTGACGTCTGTGTGTGTGTCTGTCTGTGTGTCTATCTGTGTGTCTGTGTGTCTGTGTGTCTGTCTGTGCAGATTTTGTATCCACTCTAACTAAAAAACTAATGGACAGAATTTCACAAAATTTTGTAGGTAAGTCACTTGTGGGCGGGGCTGGTGCTGATTAGTTTTGGGTACGATTCGGAATAAAAGAACCCGCTTTTTTTGCGAAATGGCCCGCAAAAGCTTGTATCAACTCTAGCTGAAAAACTAATGGACCGAATTTCACAAAATTCGGTAGATAAGCCACGTATAGGTCACCCTGGTGCTGATTAGATTTTGGTACGATTCTGAAAAAAATAACCTGCATTTTTTTGCAGAATGGCCCGCAAAAATTGTCAAAATCTAAACTAAAAAGCTACGTATGCTCAAATATATCCATTAAATGCTTGTTTAATGGGTAATTTTTAACGAAGAAAAGAATAAGACCAACCCCATTACACTAGGACTAGCCGTTCTCGAGATATATTAGTTTTTTTCGTATTTTTCTACGCCACCTTTGAAAATAAGTCCAGTTATCAAATGAGAACGAAAATTGAATTAAAAGTGAATTAAATTTAATTGAAATAAAGAGAACGTGGATATAAGTTTGCAGGGAAAGTCATGTGCTGCCCACATCAGATTTTTACTTTCCCTGCAATACATGATAATGTATAGGGAAAGTATTGGAATCATGCCGAAAATCGCAACTCGAGTATTCGACGGATCTACACGTTTCGAGACCTCTAGAATACGAAAAACCCATTTTTAGCGTGACGTCTGTGTGTGTGTCTGTGTGTCTGTCTGTGTGTCTGTCTGTGCAGATTTTGTATCCACTCTAACTAAAAAACTAATGAACCGAATTTCACAAAATTTTGTAGGTAAGTCACTTGTGGCCGGGGCTGGAGCTGATTAATTTTGGGTACGATTCGGAATAAAAGAACCCGCCTTTTTTGTGAAATGGCCCGCAAAAGCTTGTATCCACTGTAGCTGAAAAACTAATGGACCGAATTTCACAAAATTCGGTAGATGAGTCACGTATAGGTCACCCTGGTGCTGATTGGATTTTGGTACGGTTCAGAAAAAAATAACCTGCCTGTTTTTGCAAAATGGCCCGCAAAAATTGCCAAAATCTAAAATAAAAAAACTGGGTATACTCAAATATATCCATTAAATGCTGATTTAATACGTAATTTTTAACGACGAAAAGTATAAGACCAACCCCATTACACTAGAACTAGCCGTTCTCGAGATATTTTAGTTTTTTCGTATTTTCTCTACGCCATCTTTGAAAATAAGTCCAGTTACCGAATGAGAACGAAAATTGAATTATAAGTGAATTAAATTCAATTAAAATAAATAGAACGTGTATATAAGTCTGCAGGGAAAGTCATGTGCTGCCCACATCAGATTTTTACTTTCCCTGCAATACATGGTAATGTATAGGGAAAGTATTGGAATCATGCCGAAAATCGCAACTCGAGTTTTCGACGGATCTACACGTTTCGAGACCTCTAGAATACGAAAAAACCATTTTTAGCGTGACGTCTGTGTGTGTGTCTGTCTGTCTGTGTGTCTGTGTGTCTGTCTGTGCAGATTTTGTATCCACTCTAACTAAAAAACTAATGGACAGAATTTCACAAAATTTTGTAGGTAAGTCACTTGTGGGCGGGGCTGGTGCTGATTAGTTTTGGGTACGATGCGGAATAAAAGAACCCGCCTTTTTTGTGAAATGGCCCGCAAAAGCTTGTATCCACTGTAGCTGAAAAACTAATGGACCGAATTTCACAAAATTCGGTAGATGACTCAGATATAGGTCACCCTGGTGCTGATTAGATTTTGGTACGATTCAGAAAAAAATAACCTGCCTTTTTTTGCAAAATGGCCCGCAAAAATTGCCAAAATCTAAAATAAAAAACTGGGTATACTCAAATATATCCATTAAATGCTGATTTAATACGTAATTTTTAACGACGAAAAGAATAAGACCAACCCCATTACACTAGGACTAGCTGTTCTCGAGATATTTTAGTTTTTCGTACTTTCCCTACGCCACCTTTGAAAATAAGTCCGGTTATCGAATGAGAACGAAATTGAATTAAAAGTGAAATAAATTTAATTAAAATAAAGAGAACGCTAATATAAGTCTGCAGGGAAAGTCATGTGCTGCTCACATCAGATTTTTACTTTCCCTGCAATACATGGTAATGTATAGGGAAAGTATTGGAATCATGTCAAAAATCGCAACTCGAGTTTTCGACGGATCTACACGTTTCAAGGCTTCTGGAATACGAAAAAACCTTTTTTAGCGTGACGTCTGTGTGTGTGTCTGTGTGCCTATCGGTGTGTCTGTCTGTCTGTCTGTCTGTGTGTCTGTTTGTCTGTGCAGATTTTGTATCCACTCTAATTAAAAAACTAATGGACCGAATTTCACAAAATTTGGTAGGTAAGTCACTTGTGAACGAATCTGGTGCTGATTAGTTTTGGGTACGAATCGGGATAAAAGAACCCGCTCTTTTTTGCGAAATGGCCCGCAAAAACTTGTATCCACTCTTGCTGAAAAACTAATGAGCCGAAATTCACAAAATTCGGTAGATGAGTCACTTATGGGTCACCCTAGTGCTGATTAGATTTTGGTACGATTCGGAAAAAATAACCCGCCTTTTTTTGCAAAATGTTCCGCAAAAATCGTCAAAATCTAAACAAAAGAACTAGGTATACTCAGATATATCCATTAAATGCCCGTCTAATACGTAATTTTTAAGGACGAAAAGAATAAGACCAACCCCATTACACTAGGACTAGCCCGTCTCGAGATATTTTAGTTTTTCGTACTTTCCCTACGCCACCTTTGAAAATAACCCCGGTTACCGAATGAGAACGAAAATTGAATAAAAGTGAAATAAATTTACTTAAAATAAAGAGAACGTTAATATAAGTCAGCAGGGAAATTCATGTGCTGCTCACATCAGATTTTTACTTTCCCTGCAATACATGGTAATGTATAGGGAAGTATTGGAATCATGTCGAAAATCGCAATTCGAGTTTTAGACGGATCTACACGTTTCAAGACCTCTAGAATTTGAAAAAACCATTTTTAGCATGACGTCTGTGTGTGTGTCTGTGTGTCTGTCTGTCTGTGTGTCCGTCTGTGTGTCTGTCTGTGTATCTGTCTGTGTGTCTGTCTGTCTGTTCAGATTTTGTATCCACTCTAACTAAAAAACTAATACACCGAATTTCACAAAATTTTGTAGGTAAGTCACTTGTGGGCGAGTCTGGTGCTAATTAGTTTTGGGTACGATTCGGAATAAAAGAATCCGCCTTTTTTGCGAAATGGCCTGTAAAAGTTTGTATCCACTCTAGCCGAAAAACTAATGGACCGAATTTCACAAAATTCGGTAAATGAGTCACGTATAGATCACCCTGGTGCTGATTAGATTTTGGTATGATTCAGATAAAAATAACCTGCATTTCTTTGCAGAATGGCCTGCAAAAATTGTCAAAATCTAAACTAAAAATCTACGTATGCTCAAATATATCCATAAAATGCTTGTTTAATACGTAATTTTTAACGAAAAAAAGAATAAGACTAACCCCATTACACTAGGACTAGCCGTTCTCGAGATATATTAGTTTTTTTCGTATTTTCTCCACGCCACTTTTGAAAATAAGTCCAGTTATCAAATGAGAACGAAAATTGAATTAAAAGTGAATTAAATTTAATTTAAATAATGAAAACGTGGATATAAGTCTGCAGGGAAAGTCATGTGCTGCCCACATCAGATTTTTTACTTTCCCTGCAATACATAGTAATGTATAGGGAAAGTATTGGAATCATGCCGAAAATCGCACTCGAGTTTTCGACGGATCTACACGTTTCGAGAATTCTAGAATAAGAAAAACTATTTTTAGTGTGACGTCCGTGTGTGTGTCTATCTGTGTGTCTGCCTGTATGTCTGTCTGTGTGTCTGTCTGTACAATGTATGTAACCACTCTAATTCAAAAACTAATGGATCGAATTTCATAAAATTTGATAGGTAAGTCACTTGTGTGTGACCCTGGTGCTGACTAGTTTTTAGTACCATTCGGAATAAAAAAACCGCCTTTTTTTGCAAAATGGCCCGCATATATTGCCTGTATCCATTCTAGCTGAAAAACTAATGGACCGAATTTCACAAAATTTAGTAGAAAAATCGCTTGTAGGTTACCCTGGTGCTGATTAGATTTTGATATGATTAGGAAAAATAACCTGCCCTTTTTTGCAAAATGGCCCACAAAAATCACGAGAATCTAAAATAAAAAACTACGTATGCTCAAATATATCTATTAAATGCTTGTTTTATACGTAATTTTTAACGAAGAATAGAATAAGATCAACCCCATTACACTAGCACTAGCCGTTCTCGAGATATTTTACTTTTTTCGTATTTTCTCTACGCCAATTTTGAAAATAAGTCCAGTTACCAAATTTAAAAGAAATATGAATTAAAAGTGAATTAAATTTATTTAAAATAAAGAGAATTTGGATATAAGTCTGCAGGGAAAGTCATGTGCTGCCCACATCAGATTTTTACATTTGTAATATATATTATACGTATAAATACAAATGTAAATATTTCTTTGTTGAGCTCAACATTCAATATCTGTCATATACACTGTAAACAAAATATTTGATGGATTTATACTGTAAAATGATTTCTAAATTTCATACATGTATAAATAGAATAATCTTTAAAAAATCCTAGTGTTTATAGATATGTCCATGAAATATTTAATGTGTTGCAAATACCAAAACAAATTAAAGACATTTTTCAAGCTTCTAAGCTTAGGGTGATATAACAATTTTACACATTTCTAAAACTTTAAAATAAGAAATTCGTATAAAAATGGCGTTATGTGTAAAATAATTATATGACTGAATTTATTGGCTTGCAAATACAACATAAAATTTTATGCACCTTTTTAAAAATAAATGTTAGTTTTTCATGTGTTTAAAAAATATACAGTGTGTTTCAAAATGATTATACCACCAAATAGATTCTAACTTAAGAAATACTTTAATTAAGATAGGCTGTCATCGTATGTAAAATTGTAATCATATAACGTATTTTAGTCAATTAGCATACAATGTAACAATTTCCACAAACCTCCTAGAAGAATATTTTTAAACTATTAAATTAAAGACAACCAATCATAGGTTTAAAAAGTCATTTAATAGAACCACCATCTTTCTTGACGTATATAAGTTTACAAAGTCAAAGCGCTTTCGGGTATCCGCATGCCCTTCATCAGTGGCGAAATGAAAAGTACAGCGCCAACAAATGCTTAACATATAGGCTAAATCGGCAGGCAAAATTTACATATTATTTATTTACTTTTTTACAATAATCACATTGTATTATTTTATAAACAAGGTATTTAATATTTAAATAATTATTAAATACAAATACAATAAAGAAGAAGGTTCGGGACCAAAAAGTATGTCGTGTTGAAGTACAAATTACAGCCAAAGGTAAAGTCACAGAAAACTATGTAAAGTTTTGACACGCAGTCAAACGACTTCCCGGCCGTCCAAACAGTTACCTTACACCTTTCTGGTAGGTCGGACGGTCTGGGTCTCAACAACAACAAAGCAGTTAAACGAGTCACGCAGTCAGTCGGGAACGAGTGGTCAAGCATAACTTAGAGTCTGAACAAAAATTACAAATAGAATCACGGTACAGATAAATAAGCAGGGATTCATAAAGTAAAGTATTTCGTAGGTTATTGCAACTAATTAAAAGGAAGGATTTTTCAAACAAGGGCTGAAAATTATCATTAATAACATACTGGGTAAGAACCGTAGATAGTGTACTATTTTTAACATCACTAGCATGTTCAGCTAAAAGCCGACAGTACGTTTTGTACTACCAATATATAATTTGAAGTTATTATCAGGAGATAAAAGGGGGACGACCCCTCTTATCTCCTGATAAAGAATCTTATCTCCTAAAAGAATAGTTTTAATTATAAATATATTTTCCATAGCGTAATTGGGAAAAAATATTCCATTGTCATGCGATCAAAATTACCCAAGATTTAATTAAATTAAATTTGTATTTACAATTTTTGACAGATAATTTGGGAATGTTAAGATATTACTAAATATAGGAACACATGTAGATTTTCAAATGATAGATTTATGTAATGAGATGCATTTTTGTACCACCCCTGAAATCTATAATTTCTAAGCTTCTTTTGATCATGTTATAGTGGTTTAAGTCCTATAACTTTGGCAATTGTTAGACGTTTTGAATAATAGAGGATCAGGTATTTTGTTTCAAAAGATCTTTTAAATAAATAAGATCTAATTGGAACTGCTTTGGAGCGTGCCGGTATAAAAATTACATTTTGTACATTTTACTGAAACGTGTCACGTGTCCAAAACGGCCGTACTCTGAGAGTTTTATAAGCTTTTCTTTACTTAGAACCAAGGGGTTTGCGACCAATCAGTTAAGAAGTATTTAGTAGTGCAATCTTTATGGAACAATCTGTAAATTAAGAATTTGAGCATAAATAAGGTAATAATGCAGCATACAGATGTTTCAAGGATATGCTGGATCCCCTTCGTAAGTTCAACAGACCCAATAACAAGGACTAAATGGACGCAACTAGGAGTGTTTTATATGCCCATGTCCTGAATTAAAAGTTCATTTGAGAGAGCCAATTAGAAAGCAAAATGAAGACAATTCCAGCCAATCAGAAAGCAATATGAAGGCCAGTCCAGCCACTCAGGGACAAGAAGTTGACACCCGCCAAAACACAACAGGAATATCCCTACTAGACGAGTCAAGTCCGAATAAGAATCAATTAGACCCTACAAGACGAAAAATAAATTAACAAGGCATACAAAAGCCTAAAAAGTTAATAAATGGAACCCCCTAAAGAAGAAAATATTGTAAATTTTAAATTGCGCACGTCTTCATTTCGAACTATCTACCAGTACACCAAATTAAAGTCTCTATCTCATCTCGAAGCATACTACTTTATCATCTCCTCTTTTGAACGTTTTTCTGTCGAGCACACAAATAAATGAACATTTTTGAAAATATCTGCTGGCCTTGGGTTTCTTATTAGATGATTAGCCCATATACCAAATATCAAACCTCTATCACATTTAAAGGAAGCGTGTCTCATTTATTCCGGAAATCGAACATATTGGTGTTCGGCACCCCTAAAGTTGCAAATATTGGAAATCTGAAATCGCTCCCTTTCTTCTTTTCAAACTATCTACCAGTACACCAAATTTGATGTATCTATCCTATCGTGAAGCATGTTTTTCTATCACTTCATATTTCGAAAGTTTTTCTGTGTTGCACTCTCTTAAATGATCATTTTTGAAAATCCGTAATAATCGCAGGGTTTTTTATCAAATGATTACCCCCTATACTAAATTTCAAGCCTCTATCACATTGTAAGGGAAGCGTTTTTCATTTGTTCTTCAAATCAAAATTTTAGTGTGCGGCACCCCCTACAATAGCAAATAATGGAAAAATAAAATTGCCCACTTTCTTCCTTTCTAACTATCTACACTCATACCAAATTTGAAGTCTCTATCTCATTGTGAAGCATGCTTTTTCTATCATTTAACCTTTTGAATACTTTTCTGTGGAGTACCCACCCCCCTTAAATACACATTTTTGAAAAACTCCATTCTTCTTGGGTTTTCTATTAAATGATTCGCCTATATACCAAATATCAAGCCTCTATCACAATCTAAAAGGAATGTTTCTACTTCATTTCGAAAATCGAACATTTTTGTGTGCGACACCCCCTAATGTTGAAAATATTGGAAAACTGAAATTGTACACTTTCTTCCTTCCAAACTATCTAACCGTACATCAAATTTCAAATCTCTATCTCATCCCGAAGTATGTTTTCTTACCAATTCACCTTTCGAACGTTTTCCTCTGGAGGACCCCCTTAAACGAACGTTTTTGAATAACTATAATCGTCTTGGGTGTTTTTATCAAATGATTATTCTATGTACCAAATTTCAAGTCTCTATCAAATTTTAAAGGAGCCGTTTCTCATTTTTTCAGTAAATCGAACATTTTGGTATGCGACACCCCCTTAAGTAGAAAATATTGGAAATCTAAAATTGCACACTTTCTTCCTTTCCCATACACCAAATTAGATGTCTCTATCTTATGGCAAAGCATGCTTTCCTATCATTTCACTTTTCGAACGTTTTAGTGTGGAGGACCCCCCCCCCCCTCTAGAGATCGTTTTCGAAAAGTTCGTCTTTTCCAGGGGGTTTCATCGATCGATCGAGCCGTGTACCAAATTGAAAGACTCTCTCTATTCCGTGTGATAGTGCCTAAAAAAGCGTGACAGACAGACGGACGGACAGACGGACAGACAGACAGACACTTGTCAATTAGAATATATAGATAATTAAGATAAGCACGACTAAATTACTGAGTGAACAAAATATTAAAAGTTTACGTTTCAGTACCTCTTTGAGTTTCCCTACTCGATGTAATCACGTACAGAGCTGGACATCAAATAAGCGCTGGATCACAACTAGTACAGATGCTAAACTACAACAGCAGTCGCCTCATCTAGCATGGCAAAGGAAAAGTAAAATCTGAAATAGCAATTAAATGAAGAAAATTTGGGAGCACAGTGAGTTGCAGAAAATAATATGACAGAAAAAAAAGTTAGCACGATCAAGCCACAACTCGGGCAAATATGTTATCATAGGCATATCATTAACCAAGTTTTTTGGAACTTTTATTGATATAAAATGCTTCACAAGAATCCAAATTGAAAACTGAAGAGCGCATTTTGAATAAACAAGCAGTGAAAATATCGAGCCCAAAACTACTCATTCAGCTGTGATAAGCAACAAAAACTTATTGAATTCCTAATTTCTGGCATAATTTGGATAATTTCTGAAGCATTTCTTTAAACCACATTTTGTTCACCTTAGATACAAATGTAATATCCACAGGGAATTTGATAAATGACTCAATTATTGAATTTCTCAATAGCATCATTTGGGGAAGAAATTAATTGTATTGATAAGAGTGAAAAAATTTGAAATCAAACGTTTTATGAATTCCAGAAAATTGATGACTGCACTTTGAATAGAATGGAAGGCAAAAAATATTGCTTAATGTTTTTGTCGAAACATTTTTGCTCTGTGGTGTTCTATAAAATTCAGAAAAAAAAATTAATTTACAAACACTTTCAAATGGGAATTCACGCTCTACGGATCAACTTTTAAATAATGGAACTCATACTTTGACATGTTAGTATGTCATAAGGTGAGTATAAATATACTGATGGCACACTTTTAATTATGATATTGGCAAGAATTATGATGAAGTGGTAAACGACTGATTGTAAACAGTATTTACATATACGTTTTCAGAGCGAATGGTTATTGGATAATGATTTAGACATTCTCAAAAAAAAAGCAAGAAAATAATACGATTCATACGAGCAATATCATACGAGCAAGAAAATAAAATCATACGAGCAAGAAAATAAAATCATACGAGCAAGAAAATAATAATACGATTTTGCTTACAATAACCTTACTCCTATATATATTTTTGGTTTAGGTAAAGTACATTTACTTTTACCACAACTAGGTAATTCACATATATTGAGATCGTAAGAGATTCCTCAAGTACACTAAAAAGTTTATGAGTAAAGGTCAATGAGTATACACGTTGTGTCTATCTACAGTTAATTAGCCCATCGAATAAATGGAATTGCAGTGCAAGTTAGGGTAACAAAGCGGGATAGAAGAAAAGTAGCAAATAAAAATATTGTAGAGCATTGTTAAATTCATAGAAATCGACATCTAAAACGAGACGAGTAGTTGGAAGGCAATAATCATCTGCCAAAAAATCGTCTCATCAGGGATGTCAAAGTATGCTGTCATACTCTTTCTTGTATTCAAATGTGCATTGCTGCTAATAAGCATTGGCGACACGTGCATAGACACTGCGCATGCGCAATCCTATATGCGCATCCTATGTGTGCATGCGCAAGTAGGAAGCTGCACACCAGGCTGCGAGGAATAGAGCACTGTCGCTCCCGCAGTGCCTATGCAGCAAATGGTATTTTGAAGAAGCTGAATGTACATTAAAATTCTGTGCATGTAATTGTTTTTTATTTTAACATTAATGAATAGGACAAAATTCGACAATAAATATTTTATGTTAAATAAATGCCTTCTGTAATTATAGATTCCTACTCACTAGAAAATTCTCTAACTAGTGATTGCAAGTTTGGTGACTGGTTCATTTGTCTATATTACTTTGTTTCTTGGATCGTTTTACTAACTTTTTAAATCCTCCGCTAGGGACACTGCAGTCACTTTTATTCGATCTAACATGGTCACTTTACTATAGATAGAAAATGAACACTCATGGATCTAAATATACACGTATGGCGATTTCGTTCAGAATTTATTATATCGGGGTGTTTTGTTTACTTTCCTAGGAATTCTGTATATTTCCAAATCAGAAAAAAGTTGCAGTTGTTTATTACGATAATGTTTCAAATATCATATTACTACATTACACTTTTTTATACCAATTTCTGCAATCAAAGTTCAATTAAAACGTAAGGAAAAAGAGGCACATTCAGACAAGTCACATCACTTAATCATTTAAAGGTATATAGTTATTATTAAACTAAATGAGTCTTCTATAAGTTATAATGTAGACGCCAAACACTCAAGGCCATCCATTTGGACAGAGGCATTATTGTATTTCTTATCGTTGATAAATATTTGAAAAAATATCCTAATGCGTGGCAACAGTGTGTTCATGGTTCTTAGATATTCATATTTGAATCAATCGATAATTGCGATTACTAAAAAATGTTTTATTTAAATTAGATTTATTAAAAGTATTTTTCTTTATCATAGTAAACTTATAACAGGTAAAGATATAGCTATTATTACCACAGATTAACATATACAGATATTTCACTCGACCTCAGCACCCTCAACCGCCAACCAAAATATCAAGGTTGGCAGGCTTGGCGATGGTCTGTGACGGTTTTCGCCAAGACGTTCTGCTAATATAACCCTATTTGGCACTAAACGAAACACTTGGAACTTAGAACTTTGTTGCTTTGTTCTATCATCGCATGTTACTTTCGCTGCTATTTTATGGATTACTAAAAGAAAAGGAATTACGTTTAAAAGGTATGTAATTTATTTTTATTTAAATAAAAAAATTATGTGTTATCTGTCCCATATTTCATCCTATGCACGTGTTCATCATAAGAAATTGGTGCAGTATTATCACTGCCGCCTAGATTATAAATTCTAAGAAGCAATGGCATTATTAGTTAAAAAACATTTCCCGCATTTATATAAAATGTATAAAACTTGATATTTGGATAGCTTTTTCTAGAGAAAGTTGAATATAATATTGGATGTGTATATATTTTACATGCTTTTTACTAACTGACGTAATGTGGAAAATAATCCCCCCCCCTTCTAATTAACTATTGAGTTCGACACCTTTGATAATGCATTTATGTAAATTTGTTATTTAGTATAAGAATATAGTTTAGTATAGTGTATTTAAAAAAAAATATATATATATATATAATAACAGCATCGCAGAATAAATTAAGAACTAAGCAATTTAACTAACTACACGCTAGTATACTTTTTTAGGCTGAAAATATTATATAATATTTTAGTCTTTTGGGTATGTTAGCTTGTAATTTTTGGTGTATAATGATTTACAGTGATGCAATGCGTCAATTTTTTTATTTAGTTTATGATTGCATGAATTAAATATATATTTGTGTTTATTTATTTAAAGTTAAACATATTACAGATAAAAGTATTTTTAAATGCTGATCATGTTTATAGTTTAAAAAATTATAGAAGTACAGTTTATTTATTTATTTATTTTTTTTTTTGGACGCATTAACATAAAATCGCCAATTGAGCGATAGTCGCCAAATCTAGCAGTCGAGGATGGTTGGCTCATCGAACGCTAGTGTCTATGCGAAATCCTATGTTAACGATGTTACCATAGGTTCCTATGGGAGTGAACCTTCTGAATATAGTATTCTGTGATTATTACTTTCCCTATATACATAATGTATAAGGAAAGTATTGTGACGGGGCGAAAATTCGAATTCGAGTTTTTGACGGGAGAGCAAGTTTCAAGCATCCCTGATCACGAATCAAACATTTTTGAAGTGATGTGTGTGTGTCTGTGTGTGTGTGTGTGTGTGTGTGTGAATCTGTGGAGACGATATCTCACGAACGAATGGAGAAATTAGAATGAAATTTGCTACAAAAATCACAATCTGTAAATACTGGAAAGCTATTGTTTTTAAACGTAATCGAATGTTCAGAATCCACCTAAATTTTTGAGTGAAATTTTGAAAAAATCCTCAAAAACATCAAAACCTTTAACAAAGTTACGGAAATAGACATTTTTTATGTAATTTTTCCTTAAACGATTGACATAAACTTTAGAACGCTAGCATGATCCGTTCTCGAGATATAGCACATTTTTCAAACAAATTTATCAAAAAATCCAATAAATTAATAAAAAATATTAACTGTTGAGAAACATGTTCACTTTTCATATGTAATATCATGCGATAAATTTGGTGACATCCTTCTCCTGGATCTAGCTCGTTCCATTCATGAGAAAAGATACTTTGAGTAATACTTTTGTATTTGAACGCCAATAGTCATTTATCTGCTATAAAAATAATTTATTTCTCCGTCCATAACTCTTGGCGAGATTTTGGCGACGAATTTGGAGGAATGTCGTCAACTGGGCGACTATTTTTAAATGTTGCCAAATTAACGAAAATCTCGACAAATGGATAAAAATGACGCTAAATCAATGAAAATGACAACTAATCGTCGTACATTCAATATCTTAGATATAAGTATCTACTATAAGAAAAATCTACTATATTTACTGTAAGAATATAAGTATCTACTATAAGAAAAACCTATTTTTTACTGTAAAAGTTGTAAATTCATTGCATTATACAAGGAAAGTCATGTGCTCCCCACATCAGATTTTTACATTGTGTTAAGCATGCGAATCTTATATGACTAAGCTACAATGTAGACGACAAAGTCAGGACAATTTCGGACAATTTTTGGACTTTCTGTTAGATTCAAATATTGAAGGACAAACAACATACACAGATTAATTGTAGATATGTATCTCTAAAACACAGCTAAAAGCTGTCTGTCCTTATCTAAAAGAGTTAACGAGACAAAATAAACCAACTGGAAGAAAGAAAAAAAGACCCGATTATTGACAGTTCCCCCCAGAGAAAAATGTATATGAATTGGAAGCTATTGAAAAAGAAATACGTAGAAAGAAGCAGAGTCCACGAAAAAACTATTAAAATGTGAAAATAGCAGATATTTTTTATGAAAGCACTGAAAGTGCTTGCGATTATCCTCTAAGAAATTACACTAAGTGTGACATTATAAACTTCAGATTCCCTACTCGAAACCTTTTAAATCAGCCCTTCAGGATATTAATTCCCATAAAATTCAAAACTAAAAATGTTATTTGCCATGTCTTTAAAATCAAAAATATAAAAAAAATCAGGGATACATCATTTTATTTTTACGAAAACATGAGGAAGATCTTGGAATTTGTGTTTTTCCCTACAAAAGGGATATCGGCGTTAACGGTAAAAAAGAAACAACATCAGAATTTCCATTACCTATTGAAAATAGTAAAACAAGAAAGATCAATCATGCTTAAAGCATTGATTATGAAACACTTTCCAACTTCAATGCAATTTTATTTAAACATGTCTAAAATGCAATACATTCCTCGGTAATATATTAAAACTTATCACAATACTACATTAATTTATTATATTTGAAACCTTAAACCTCCATCGAAAAAAATTAACTTCATTCAAATGACGGCATTAAAATATAAATTGCCTGGTTTAAACATCTCTAAAATGTGATACATTCCTCGGTAATAATTTTAGAATTATCATAATACTACGATAATTTATTATATTTGAAAACTTTATCGAAAACAACTGAAATTCATTCAAATGACGTCATAAAAAATTAACACGCCTGGCTCTCTCTATAAAAGCAACATTTCATTCATAAATAATTTCCCCATTCATGTCATTCATCACAATACTATATACATATGTGTGTGTGTGTGTGTGTGTATTCAAAGTAATGAAATCGTGCCGAAGATCGGAACTCGAAATTTCGAAGGATCTACACGTTTTGGGACTTCTAGAACACGAAAAAACTATTTTGAGGAAGACGTCTGTGTGTGTAAGGGTATATCTGTGTATGTTTCTGTGTGTCTGTCAGAATATTACATCTACTCTAATTGAAAAACTAATGGACCGAATGTCATAAAATTTGGTAGGTATGTTTTTTGTAGGAAACCCTGATGTTCATTAGATTATAGTACGACTCGTAATAAAAGAATCTGCCTTTTTTGCGAAATGGCCGGCAGAAATTGCCTTTATCCACTCTAGCTAAAAACTAATGGAACAAATTTAACAAAATTTGGTGTATAATATGTGAATAACCTACAAGTGATTTATATAACAAATTAACAAACTTTGGTATATAAATCATTTGTAGATTATTCTAGTACGATTCGGAAAAAAAGGAACAGGCTATTTTTGCGAAATGGCCCGCAAAAATCGTTAAATATTAGAATAAAAAAATACGTGTGCTCAATTATATCAATTAAATTCCTATTTTATACGTGATTTTTGACAGCAAAATGAATAAGACTAACCCCATTACTCTAGGACTAGCCGTTCTTGAGATATTCTAGTTTTTTCGCGTTTTCGCTACGCCACCTTTGACAATAAGTCCAGCTATCAAATGAGAACCAAATTTAAGTTTAACTTGCAAATTCAATGTCATTTAAAATAACTATGGCTGTTATTTTATGCAGATAAACTCAAATTATTATTGAAGAAATAAGGAGAAAGTGAATATGAGTCTGCAGGGAAAGACATGTGCTGCCCACATCAGAATTTTTAACAATATTAGAACAATGATTTATAGAAGTGAACGGGAATTATTTGCAGGCCATTTCGTAAAAAATGTAGGATCTATATTTAAAGATCCACCAAATTTTTGTCGAATAAAATGTTCAACAAATTTAAGTTGTGTACCAAATTTTATCTCTCTAGGACGTAGGAAATTGCACTAAAAATGCCACCAAATAAGTATATTATGAAGAGTTATATAAAATGAAAATAAAAATTGCAAAATTGTTATCTACCAAATTTATTTTAAAATGTGAAGCCTCTCTCATATACAAAACAATTCATTGTTTGGAAAGATATTTATTATGTAATATATCTCTCTTTTTTTCTGGAAGATATCCCAAAAATCAGAATTTAAAGAAATTTGTATTTCTCCCTATATTAAATAATTTTTAATTACATAACTACCTAACATATTGTACTGAAATTTTTTTTATATATTTTATTGGATAATGTGAATATTATCTAAAAATTTCGAAGGAATTTCAGAATTTTAAATTTGCTTAAAAAATGTTTGAAAAATTAGGTTTTATAGGGTTTAATGTATTTCATTTTTTCAATGCGGATTAAAAAAAAACTTATTGGGTGATATTATTTATTTATATTCCCATAGGTCCCACAGATCGTCTGAACAACATACTAAAATTTCATTTTGATAAAGTCATTTTTACGGCAGTTATCGTGCGAACGGACAAACAGACAGAATGAACAAAGTCATAAACACTTTTCAACTATGTTGTAAAGTGTTAAAAAACAAGAAAGATCAATCATGTTTAAAGCATGGATTATGAAACACTTTCCAACTTCAATGCAATTTTATTTTAAAAAGTCTAAAATGCAATACATTCCTCGGTAATATTTTAAAACTTATCACAATACTACATTTATTTATTATATTTGAAAACTTAAACCTTCATTGAAAAAAATACACTTCATTCAAATGACGGCATTGAAATATAAATTACCTGGTTTAAATATATCTAAAATGCGAGACATTCCAGGGTAATATTTTTAAAACTATCATAATACTACGATAATTTTTTATATTTGAAAACTTCATCGAAAACAACTGAAATTCATTCAAATGACGTCATAGAAAAAATAACACGCCTGGCTCTCTCTATAAAAGCAGCATTTCATTCATAAATAGTTTCCCATTCATGTCATTCATCACAATACTATAATAATTTATTTTATTTAAAAATTAAGACCATGGAGCTACAAGTAATTAAACTCTATGCTTAAAACTTCATCGAAAAAAATCATCCTTCTCTTTGTAAAATCAACGAATATTTCATTCATGTCAGCCATGCAGACTCCTTGGGCTAAATTATTTTGTGTTAAAGAAAAACAGCATTCTGAGATACAACTCATTCTACATATTTCGCTGTTTACATTTTACAAAGGTGATAAATAGGCTTCGTTGCAGAAATAATCAAATTTGGATGGGCATTTAAACTCAAATATATCATATTTGCGTTGTTTCAGTATGTAGATGCACAGAATTTAAGCAAAAATAAAGTAGTTTTAGGACGGATACAACACTTAATATGAATTAAAAAGAACTTAAAAAATCACGATTTTGAAACAAGATGGATGCCATATATCATTTTGAAGTGGGTCACGTGATCGTTTCCCATCATGGTCACTTGATCGTTTCATATAAGAGGTTCAATTATTATTTTAATTTTTATTTAAAAAACTACTGAATATATTTCGCTGAATTTTTTTTATATATATTTTATGGAACAATTTGATTATTACCTAACATTTTCGAAACAATTTGTGAATTTTAAATCCCCTTAAAAAATGTTTGAAAAATTAGGTCCCATAGGGCTCAATGTATTTCCTTTTTTCAACCCGGGTTCGATCCAAAACTAATTGGGTGATATTATTCATTTATATTCCCATAGGTCCTACAGACCGTCTGAAAAACATACTAAAATTTCCTTTTGATAAAGTCAGGTTTACGGCAGTTATCGTGCTAACGGACAGACAGACATACACACAGAATGAGCAAAGTCATAAACACTTTTCAACTATGTTGTAAAGTGTTAATAAAAATCGATTTTATGGTATGTAATACAGGTTATACTTGCATACCGTCTCAATACACGTTTCATCAAAAACGGTCCGAATGTGTCCACCTCTCTGTTACATCAAATTCTATTTATAAGAGAACATGTTTTTAATGTTTTATTTTATATATTTATTATGATCTCCTCCATTATTCTGTTTCACATTACTTTTCGTTTTTACTTTCCCTGCAATACATGGTAATGTATAGGGAAAGTATTGGAATCATGTCGAAAATCACAACTCGAGTTTTCGATGGATCTACACGCTTCGAGACCTCTAGAATACGAAAAAGCTATTTGTCTGTGTGTGTGTGTCTGAATATCGTCTGTGTGTTTGTCTGTCAGTGCAAATTTTGTATCCACTCTAACTAAAAAACTAATGGACCGAATTTCATAAAATTTGGTAGGTTAGTCACTTGTGGGCGAATCTGGTGCTGATTAGTTTTGGGTCCTATTCGGGATAAAAGAACCCGCCTTTTTTGCGCAATGGCCCGCAAAAGCGTGTATCCACTCTAGCTGAAAAACTAATGGACCGAATTTCACAAAATTCGGTAGATAAGTCAATCAGGTGCAGATTAGATTTTGTTACGATTCGGAAAACATAACCTGCCTTTTTTTGCAAAATGACCATCAAAAATCTCCAAAATCTAAAATAAAAAATGCGTATGCTCAAATATATCCATTAAATGCTTGTTTAACACGTAATTTTCAACGAAGAAAAAAATAAGACCAACCCCATTACACTAGGACTAGCCGTTCTTGAGATATTTTAGTTTTTCGTATTTTCTCTACGTCACCTTTGAAAATAAGTTCAAATATCAAATAAGAACGAAAATTGAATTAAAAGTGAATTAAATTTAATTAAAATAAAGAGAACATGAATATAAGTCTGCAGTTAAAGTCATGTGCCGCCCACATAAGGTTTTTAGGTATCGGATAGATATGTTGGCATTATTCTATTTTACAGCTTCAATAATTTTCTTTAATAGTAAAGGAAGATTTTGGTCTATTTATCTGTATGTTTGATGATCAGGTAGCGGAAATTCTGAACGAGCCATGGCTATTAAATTTAGTGCAGTGATACATTAGTTTAGACCGGAAGATACCTCGGAGAAATTTTTTAAAAATTCAAATTAGATTTCAGCTATCAAATGCTGAAGTCATTTTTAACAAATTTTCACGAAAATCAGTTCCTTAGTGATCTAAAATGCTATTGCAAACTTTTCATCTTGGCACCAGAGGAAAAATCGAAACATTCTTTGTCAAACAAGCTTTGACCGAAATCAGCAAAATGATTTCTTCTCATTCGAAAAGAACGTAAAATGTATCGACATTTGAAAAGTTTATAATATTTTATAGTTTATAATAGTTTATAATATGTACATTGCAACATTTAAAAATTGAAGGCTCGCACAACTCCCATTTTTGGCACAAATATTGTGGAATATTTCGCATTCTAATATTTTCTTTTTTAATTTCTTTATTCCTGAATTTTCTATGAATTTTAACGTACACCTCTCTTTATTTCTCAGAGCTATTAATCAGAAATCCGAAATGCAATCTTACCTCTGAAAATTTATTTTTCTTTTTTGTATCACACCGGTTACCAATGGTGATGCCATTAGTGTTTGAGGATAAGGTTGGTTTTTGAGATTTCACTGCGAATTCAGGTGCAATCTTAATCAGACGAGAAACCGGTACTTAAGCGATCGAAAATTTTAACACGGGTTTTAAACATATTTTTATCTATGAAGTGTGCTGTTACATTCCGTATTTAAATGTGCACAGAACAGTTATTACGGGCGTATCAAAGCAGCATATTTAGGGCGTATCAAAATATATCATTTAGTAGCGTATTAAGCCAGTGAAATAATCGAAAACTATAGAGCGCATCGAAGGATAGTAGTATCAAGGACGTATCGAAAGAGTATTTTTCGGGCATGTTACTCGAAAAGAGCGAAATGTATATGTATTACGTAATGTCCCGTCATATTAGAGCATGGCATTTTATGTACACAGCGTATTGAAAGCGTAATATGCACCCTTGCAGCGAGTCCATAATGTGCTTAGGTGTTTATTTAGGGCATATTATGCTTACTTACCGAGCAGGGAGCAGCCTCGATCATGCTCAAGCAGCGGGGAACTACTACTTATAAAACTGTATAAGTTAATTCAATTAATCCCTATTTCATATCCCGATGCAACGACGGATATATTTTATATATTTAGAATACAAGTGAAGAAAAAAATATGTCACGAACATCCTAGAATTAACTCTCAACATTTGTTCATTTTTGAATCAAATGGAACTAATTTACATAGTTTAAACTGTTATGAATCTGGAAATTCCTAAAAATGCAACTTATGATTTTTATAGTTTATAGTCTTCGTTATAGAACACTCTTAGAACAAAGCAATTGTTCCGAAATCTTTGAACGCTGCAGGTGCGGGAAAACACTACTTGTAATTGAATTTGCTGGAACAAATTAGGCTGGCCTCTCTAATTCTGTGCCTCGTTTTAATCTAAACCTTTGCGGCTAGCTGGCGTTAGAACAGGATGATCTACCGGCGCGTTTCTTAAATGTATGAATTTATCTCGACTTGGAGGAAACATTCATTATGTGTGGTTATCGTAGCATATTTAAGTAGTAATAAAAGAAAATTAACTCTAGTGTGGCTTAACTCGAACTTCTCTTACCAGAATCAATTTGTAGTGTCGTGATTTTTTTAGCACTTTACAACAAAGTTGAAAAGTGTTTATGACTTTGTTTATTCTGTCTGTCTGTCTGTCCATCCGTCCGTTAGCACGATAACTGCCGTAAAAATGACTTTATCAAAATGTAATTTTAGTATGTTGTTCAGACGGTCTGTGAGACCTATGGGAATATAAATGAATAATATCACCCAATTTGATGTGGATTGAACCCGGATTGAAAAAATAAAATACATTAAACCCTATGGGAACTAATTTTTCAAACATTTTTGAGGCGGATTTAAAATTCACAAATCGCTTCGAAAGTTTTAGGAAATATTCAAAATTATCCCATAAAATATAAAAAAAAATCAAAATATATTCAGCAGTTTTTAAAATAAAAATAAAAATAATGATTACACCTCTTATATGAAGCGATCAGGTGACCCACATCAAATTAAAATATGGCATCCATCTTGTGTCAAAATCGTGATTTTTAAAGTTCTTTTTAATTCATATTTAGTGTTGTGTCCGTCCTAAAACCGCTTTATTTTTGTTTAAATTCTGTGCATCTACATACTGAAACAACGCAATTACAATATATTTGAGTTTAAATGATCATACAACTTTGATTATTCCTACAACGAAGTCTAATTTTCGTTTCTGGAGACTGTAAATACAAAAAGATGTAGAATGAGTTGTATAGGAATTGCTGCATTTCTTTAACGCAAAATCATTTAGCTCATGGAGTCTGACATAATAGCTTATATGAATGAAATGTTCATTGATTTTACACAGAGAAGGACAATTTTCTCGATGAAGTTTTAAGCATAGAGTTTAATTACTTGTATTTCCATGGTCTTAAGTTTTTAAATCAAGTAAATTATCATAATATTGTGATAAATGAAATGAATGGAAAAAAGTTCGGGAATGAAATACTGCTTTTATAGAGAGAGCCAGGCGTGTTATATTTCGATGACGTCATTTGAATAAATTTCATTTGTTTTCGATGAAGTTTTCAAATATAATAAATTATTGTAGTATTATGACAACTTTAAGAGCATTGCCGAGGAATGTATCGCATTTTATAGATGTTTAAACCAGGCAATTTATATTTCAATGCCGTCATTTGAATGAAGTTCATTTTTTTCGATGAAGTTTTAAGTTTTGAAATATAATAAATTAATGTAGTGTTGTGATAATTTTAAAAATATTACCGAAGAATGTATCGCAGTTTAGAGATGTTTAAATAAATTTGCATTGAATTTGGAAAGTGGTTTATAATCAATACTTCATGCATGATTGATCTATCTTGTTATTATTATTTTTTTTTTATTTTACTGGAAAATATTTGAAAAATCGGTATCGTGAGTCAAAATGATTACCTCCCTAGCGTGTTACTCATCACGTTAAAGGGCTTGAAAAAATCTTTCGATTGATATCATACTTGACAATGTATCACCGGGACGTAACTTGCTCCCTGACGGAATGCGAGCGAGTTACAAACAAAAAGAAAAGGATCACGGCTAATTTTTATAACAATGATTGAAAATAGGAAGCCTCGTCAACATTGAACTATAAATAAACCCTTTTATTAACACTTTACAACAAAGTTGAAAAGTGCTTATGACTTTGTTCATTCTGTCTGTCTGTCTGTCTGTCTGTCCGTTAGCACGATAACTGCCGTAAAAATGACTTAATCAAAATGAAATTTTAGTATGTTGTTCAGACGGTCTGTAGGACCTACGGGAATATAAATGAATAATATCACCCAATTAGTTTTGGATTGAACCCGGGTTGAAAAAATGAAATACATTGAGCCCTATGGGACCTAATTTTTCAAACATTATTTAAGCGGATTTAAAATTCACAAACTACTTCGAAAATTTTAGGCAATACTCAAATTGTTCCATAAAATATATAAAAAAAAAATTCAGCGAAACATATTCAGCAGTTTCTTAAATAAAAATTAAAATAATAATAACACCACTTACATGAAGCGATCACGTGACCATGGTATGAAAAGATCACTTGACCTACTTCAAAATGATATATGGCATTCATCTTATCTCAAAATCGTGATTTTTAAAGTTTTTTTTAATTCATATTGAGTGTTGTATCCGTCTTATACTTACTTTATTTTTGCTTAAATTCTATGCATCTTATACTGAAACAACGCAATTACAATATATTTGAGTTTAAATGCTTATCCAAATTTGATTATTTCAACAACGAAACCCATTTTTCACCTTTGTAAAATGTAAACAGCAAAATATGTAGAATGAGTTGTATAAGAATTTCCGTATTTTTGTAACGCAAAAGTATTTAGCTCATGGAGTCTGCATAGATGATATGAATGAAATATTGATTGATTTTAAAAAGAGAAGGACGATTTTTTTCGATGAAGTTTTACGCATAGAGTTTAATTACTTGTAGCTCCATGGTCTTAATTTTTAAATAAAATAAATTATTGTAGTATTGTGATGAATCACATGAATGGGAAATTATTTATGAATGAAATGTTGCTTTTATAGAGAGAGCCAGCCGTGTTATTTTTTCTATGACGTCATTTGAATGAATTTCAGTTGTTTTCGATGAAGTTTTAAAATATAATAAAATATCGTAGTATTATGATAATTCTAAAATTATTACCGAGGAATGTATCACATTTTAGAGAAGTTTAAAGCAGGCAATTTTTACTTCAATGCCGTCATTTGAGTGTAGTTCTTTTTTTTTCGATGAAGGTATAAGTTTTCAAATATAATAAATTAATGTAGTATTGTGATAAGTTACCGAGGAATGTATTGCATTTTAGACATGTTTAAATAAAATAGCATTGAAGTTGGAAAGTGTTTCATAATAAATGCTTTAAGCATGATTGATCTTTCTTGTTCATGATTACGGTAAATTTTGTCCTTCGCTGCAATGTTAAATTAACTGGAGTCTGACTTAACCCGACTTTCTAATATCATAATCCAAATTTTAGTAACATTTGTTTATCAAATTTTACAGTAAAATTTTAAAAAATCGATATTTTTGATTTAAATGATTACAATTATAGCGTGTTACGATTCACTTTAAAATGATTGATAAAATATTTCGATTGATATCATACTGAACAATGTACCCTCCGGCGGGGGAGTGACGTTCCCCGAGGAGGGCTACTGATGTTACAAGCAAATAAAAAATGTATCGCGGCTATTATTCAAAACAATGATCGAATCTATCCAGTTTCATTATCATCAAACCCTATATAATCCCTTTCATGAATGATTATGTCAAATTTTGTCCTATGCTGCAATCTTAATAACATACATAATTTCGAATAAATTTCAAATACATTTAAAAATTATAAGATTTCAAGTTTTCGCTCGAATTTAAAAAGATTCCATTTAGTTTTAGATTATTTGATACCGAATATAAAGTTTCGTGAAAAGACATTATTATTTGTGCCCGGTATTGTGTACACAAGAAATTGACCAGTAACATACAGACACACAGACGGACATCACTCCAAATATAGTCAAAACGTGTTCAGGAGGTCTCAAGACATATGGACATCAAAATCTCGAAATTGAAAATTTTCATGAAAACAGTACTTCCTGTATAATATATTACATAGTATAAGAAAATAAAAATATCATTTAACTTTTCTCTGTTCGTTGCATCTTAATTTATCAAGTTATAGGTGCATGATAAAACGAATTCTATTATTTTTCTCTATATAAAATTAAAACGTTCAGCAAATGTACCTCAATTTAATTTTAATTTTTTCTACGATATATAGTATATGTTCAAATGGATTACACAGACTAAACAATCTTTTGTTGAATCTGCCTGATGAAAAAAATATAATCTAACAGTTGAATCGTATATAGAGCATAAAAGGTTAAATAAAATATCAAGCGGTTTCAAAGGTAAAGGAAAAAACTTTCTTTATGATAAATCAAATAGTAAAGCGCAAGTTTCATCAAGAACAAGTACACGTCTATCAAAAAATAATTGAATCATGTGAACAAGTGAAGTAATTGTTGCCAACAAAAATTCGAAATAATAAAATTAAAACAAAGTAGGAGGATAAAGGTCAGTAAAAGGATTTTTAAAACTTCTTCCAAACTTCCTTTAAAAACAGAGGGAATTTCAAATCCTCCTTAGCTTTTCCTTTTTTAAAACAATTTTCGCTGGCAACAATTTCTTTTCTGGATCACAACTGCTTTTTGACAAACACGTACGGCTTGTTGTTCGTACTGGTACTCTGCCTAATTTATCCTGAAAAAGAAGGTTATTTTTTGTTCATTTTTTAAGCCGTTTGATATTTTATTTAACTTTTTTATGCCGTTTACTAACAAAATATTTATTTTTCAGATATTAAGACTAAACTTCACACGGAATTATCTTTTTCAGCGTATCGCTGTTCAATCCACTTTATCTCAGAAACATAGATTTTTCTTGAATTTATCCGTCTGTCCATTACATTTTGGTGTCAATCGGAAAAAATGAGTGGGGTAATTGTGGATCAATTGAACACTTTCTTGCTTTTAGTCCAGGCAAGGTTAAAATGTAGTTGTTATGTCACTGCAATACCACGTGGATACAGTTTTTTTAGCAATGAGCGGAGTTTCGTATATGGGCGAGGCCGGTTTTATCGCCAGTTAATTTGGCTTAAAATTTACGGTCGCCAAGGCAGATCCGTCTCCTAATCTGTCTTCCCGTTTGTCTGTCTGTCTATCATGCCTTTTTAAGACACCGAATAGATAGAGATCTGCAATGAGGTACTTGAATTCAATAAAGCACCGGTAAATTCAAATTTTTTTTTTAATTTATTTGTTGGGTACTGCTTCACCCCAAAACTTTCAAAATGTGAAATGACATAAAAACATATGGTTAATATTGCTGCTGTATACGAATACGTTAAAAAACTCGAAATATTTTCTTCTAGTACAAAGTATGATTGTTTTACAAATAAAATTGTTATATTTTGCTACAACTACAGATGACGCACCAATTTGAAATCTTGAATTTCTGAAGCTGTTGCAAATAAAAAATTGAATTGCGTAACAAAAATATAATTTTTTTACTCATAAAAGTAATATCACGGTAAAATACGGTCTAATGATTTCTTAAAGTTCATTCATCTTTTGTTTATGTTTATAATTTTAATTCGACAATGCGCCTCAGTATCAAACAACCAGTGATACTAATAAGCGTTGAAGCAACATTTCTTTAGCTATAAATGATGATCTTATCTTCGCTACATAATGGCATCTGTAAATGAAATATTTAAATTGAAATTGGTCTTTTAGGTACAGTGTACCTTGAGTAAATAGCTACTATTACATTCATGAAATAAAACATGCTTCCAAAACAGGGTTTTAATTACCATCCTAACTAAATCTGCAACGAACATAATGTTTGTATCTGCTCTATTAAAATAACTGCTGCAACATAAAATTAACAAAGCAGCTAATGATAATTCAATTTCAGTTAATGCTTAAAGATAATTTAACAAATATAAGCACATATTTTACTCTTAGAGTTGAGTTTAAGTATTTAAGTTACAGCGCTTTTATTTATGTTTTGGAATTTTTCAACATTCTTTAAAATTTCTATTAATTACTACACTGCGTTATTGTGATATTTTTTAATTCTAATAGAGAATTATACTCTTAAGAAATAAAAGATGAAGGGAATCTTCTGAAGAGTGTAACTTCGTGATTGCATACATTATTTTTAACGGTTTGAATTCGCCGTCAATTACGTTGAACATGATATAATTCTGTATTAGAATATCTATTAGTGACTTTCCAGTCGACTTTTCCATACATACATGTACTATAGTTTTTCTTTCCCAATACATCACGATCATTATCAAAGTTAGATATTGATGTTTCTTCTACAGATTTCTTGCTTAATTTAACTTTTTACACAAATAAGTAACATTTCTTTGAAAACATTTTTTTCCGATGATCCGTCAAATTTTAATGGATTAAAATATTCTATTTGACTAAACTGCGTACTAAATTTCAGCTCTCCAGGACGTAGAACAGTCTGTTTAAGAACAATGGGATTTTTGTGGATCATTTCGCAAAGAATGGCAGTTCTATTTCTCGAGAACCCACCAAATTTGAATAAATTAAAATGTTCTGCTATGTTAAGTTGTGTACCGAATTTCAACCGACTAGGACGTAATAAAGTTTGTTCAAAACGTCACTAACGAAGTTGAAACAGACAGACAGATAATTAAGTACACATCAGTCGTGACGAATTAAATAAAAACTTTTGAAATCAGAAATAATTTCACAGATTTCAACCTAAAGCCATCATTTGAATCAAGTGTACATCTGCAGTTGGAATAATCAGATTAATATACTACCTAAAGCCTAAATTCAATTATTATGACAGAGTGTCTTTCAAACTCGATGGTTAACTTATCCAAATACACGTCAACAGATGTTGAAGCAAACTCGATAAGCAATTAATGTCTCACAAAAGCGATGAAAATACGTTATGTAAACGTAGGAACTACACAGAATTTATTGTAATTTCAGATATCTCATTTGTGAGCGTTTAATTTCATTGGCGTCCTAAAATTGAACGTACATTAAAATGTTTTATGTAATATTATTAATATTTCTTATTTTTAAAAATACCACTATACATATTTAAAATGAAATAATTTTTATATCTATTACATCTTCGCAAAAATTAAACAACAATATTAAATTTTTATACAATTATAACATTTTTTTATTATATAAATACACTACCCGACACAGAAAATTCACCACCATGAATGAGCACATAGAGTATGATGATAAAGGACACACAGAGATGGTATATATAAATAAAAAAAATCCAGAGGTTTAATGCAATACAGTAATGGCATAGACAGGGTGATTAGTAGGCAGTAGGATCATCTCTTCGGCGATACAAGCAGCAACCTTTCGAAAAACAGATGCAAAGAACTTGCGGACAGTTTCCTGACGGATGGATGACCATATGCTATCAATCATCCTCCACAGGTCGTCCTCTGTTTGAGGCGGGGATAGGGCATTCAAACGAACGCCAACCACGTTCCATACATGCTCGATGGAGGAAGGATCTGGAGACAGCGAAAGCCAAGGAAGTAGCTGGATACCTTGCAAGGCTTGCCTGCTAATGGTTGCCGTGTACGGCCGGCGTTATCTTGTAGGGAAACAGCATTTTGTAACAGCTGGAGGTAAGGTAGCGCAATCGCCCACAGCACCTCATCCACATATCATCGTGCCGTCATTGTGCCTCTGATACGAACCAGAGGTGACTGGCTATCTAAGCCCATGGTATCCCCAAACCATGATGCCGCGTTATCGAGCAGCATGGCGTTCAACAGTCGCGGCAGGGTTGGATCTGTTTCCACGTCACCGCCCACAGACTCTCACACGGCAACTGTCATCCGACAAACAAAACCGAGACTCCTCGCTGAACACTACCTTGTCCCATTCAGTCGTTTAAGAGAATCGGGCCCGACGCCATTGCAATTTCTCACGACGGTATCTTGTCGTCAGAGGCAGTCTTCGTAAAGGACGGTTTGAATGCAAGCCGCTTTCGGCCAATCATCTAGAAACTACTGTCGCTGATATTGGAACATCCAATGTAGCTCGCAAATTCTGCAGAATTTCGACAGTTATCGTTTGTGCGACCGCCACCTCATGCCTTCGAATGCTTCGATCAACCCTTGCTGACGTACTTCTAGATAGACCTTTACCACTGCGATGATTCCCCAATCTATCTTCTGTACATACTTTGCACAGTGGATGCATCTAGGTACCGCGGCCCAGACCCGAGGGCTCGCCAAAAATATGGATGAGCATCTAAAATCTCGGGCCGGGAAAAAGTCGATCCCCAACAAAAAGGAGGGCCAACGGGCAACCCAAGCCCAGCGGACAAGGAAAGCCGCCGACTCCCCCAAGCGGCGCACCCACAACCCAAAAACACCCAAGGATTTATTAACAGACAGAAAGAAGGTGTCTGGCAAGGACGGTTACAAATAGCCTACAAATTCCGCACATTTTGCAGAAAAAATAAATACACCTTCATATATACTTATATATTATATATTAAACACAAAATAAGTAGGCCAAAAAGTAACAACAAAAACTTTGACCAGTTGTTTCAACAAATTATAATCAAATATTTTAGCAATTACAAAATTCTATTAAATAAAAATTTCAATAAATCAAATATATATAATATACAGTATTGATCCCAAAACAGTAACAATAATCATAGAACTTAAATTCCAACTAATTCTTTTCTCTAAGTTAAGTAATCGAGACCATTACTGCCAACTAATAAAATAATTACCAACCTTAAAAATCCTCAACAACAACTAAAATTTTTCAAACAACTACAGATCAAATACACACATCCATTCAGAACACCCATCAAAAAGATCCCAACAAAAACAAAAGACACATAAACCAATTACAAAACAAAAACCTATATAAAAAACCAAATTAATATATATATATCTATCCCAATTAAACCAATTTAAACTAACCATATAATCCAAGGAATAGACAATATTTATTTCACACATTCTCCAAAAATCAACTACCTATGTAATAAAACCCAAAACTAAAACATTAACATAAACCAAAATTAAGCCCAATATACCAAAATTACTATAAATCCCCATAATTCAATACAATCAACTCTACATATAATAATATACCTAATTAGGATGCATCTAGGTGTGTTTCAGCGGCGATACGTCGGTACGACCACCCAGCCGATTAATCACCTACCACGAATCCTCTAAAACTAATCCCCTCGGCCGAACGTCCAAATGCTGAAACGGACTTCGTCATCATCACCCAGGCATCTCTTCAACAACAGGTGTCTTCTATAAAGGAAAACAGCTCAGAAAACGGGTTTCCTTAATCGACAAACAGTAAGAACTGTTGGCTCATCTGCCGTCTTCATCCCTCTTATCCCGCGCTCTAATCACGTGACCTACTTGCATTGCAGTTCCTTTGCATACATCGGCCAGCTACGTTTGTCTCGTAATTAAACTGCTCAAACTTCATAGTGTTGCACTTTTTATGTAGTGTAATTAGAACACAGCGTAAAATATTGTGCAAATAAGTTAAAACCCTTTCGCAACGATCGGCCCGCCCACGTGCCAGCTGCGAACTTGCATTCAAGGACGAACGGCACTCACTCGGGCCAGAGGAAATTTTACCGCAAGCGGATAGTGGCACCTATAAGTGCCACCACGCGGAACGTTTTAATTTGTGTACTAGATGGCGTTACTTGTCCATGGAACTAACTTCAATGTATTTTGCAGAGGCATGACCTCGTCAGAAGAGGATCGAATGAATTATTTCTCCATTTGGAGCGGTGAAAATCATTTTGTAACATAAACAAACAGAGCAATTCTCGTAGCATCAACAATTTTATAATTGAGTTTCGGTTTTTATTTTTATTTCAGCGTTATGATTTCGTTGGTGAATCATAGGAATATAAGAGAGTATTTTTTTTTGTTTGGGTTTTAGAGGCAGTGAAATTATTCGTTTATTTCGGATAAAAGAATGGGAGCAACTAACGAGTATTTTGTATTCAGATTTGTATGAAAATTATACATCAAATTGATCATAAATATTTCTTTTATTCCTGAAAAAAGTAGATTTCTTTGTTGAATAGGTGATTTTTAGTGAATTTTTTTCGAGAGTTAGGCTTAGCGCAAAAAATGCGCCGTCCTTTTCGACCAGTTCGGAAGCGAAGCGCTTCGTCTTTTGGGCCGCGACAGCTCCGGAATGCCGCCGTCCCGAAAGGGTTAAAGCGTACCCACGTATTCGAGGCGCCTATATTGCAGATAATAGCGCGCAAAGATCTGTTTCGTGCTTATTATGCACTGGTCAGCATAGAATAATCTATATCTGCGATGACAGCAAAGAAACTTCCTGCAAGCAGTATAGTGCCTCGGGGTTTTTTATAAGGAACATATCCAACTACACAAGAAGACAAAATTATACACCAATAGCAATTGGGGGAGGTGTGTTTCACACAGAAAAATGTGGGAATGTTGTTGGAAAAAAAATGGAAATTGAAAGTTCAAAATAAGACAGCTTTATTAATTTTATAAAATATCCTAAATTTTGCATTTCCATGAGGGAGAGGGGAATACGCTTTCTTAGAAAACATAGTTATGAAATCTAAGTGTGTTATTAGACATTATAGGCATAAGGATTATTAGGCAATTTTAATACAGGCTATACAACATCAAAAACAAGCTTTGTGAGGGCTGTGTATACATGTAATAGTCTGTCCTATACAAATGGAATAAATAGTATATATTAAAATCTAAATATTAAATGAAGGGTATTTAATTTAATCATCTATCACATATTTACAATAACACTACACTAAACCCTAATGCGGCCGTGCCTTTTCTCGGCCCTCGAACAAGTATTAAAGTACATACTTAAACTGAAAGGGAGATAATAGTTTTCGCGGGTCAAAAATTACGTGTACGTAGCTGTGATATTGATTTTAATTAAAAGAACAGGGTTTTTATATTTTTGAATGGGAAATTTTATACTTTAAGATTTGTATGTTGTTAGAGTGAAAACATTGCTACTATTTTTATTTATTTCTTCTTACATAACTTGCCGGATTTTTAAACATATGAATTCTAATCTGTGACGTAGCTCAAAGAACAAGTAATAGAGTCCCCCAAAACAAGAATATTATTACTTTCCCTGCAATACATGATAATGTATAGGGGAAGTATTGGACTCATGTTGAAAATCACAACTCGAGTTTTCGACGGATCTACACATTTCAAGACCTTTAGAATACAAAAAGTGTCTGTGTGTCTGCATGTATGTGTGCCTGTCTGTCTATCTGTGCAGATTTTGTATCCACTAACTAAAAAACTAATGGACCGACTTTCATAAAATGTGGTAGGTAGGTCATTTGTGAACGAATCTGGTGCTAATTAGTTTTGGGTACGATTTAGGATAAAAGAACCCGCCTTTTTTCGAAATGGCCCGCAAAAGCTTGTATCCACTTTAGCTGAAACACTAATGGACCGAATTTCACAAAATTCCGTAGATAAGTCGCTTGGGGGTTACTCTGGTGCAGAGTAGATTTTGGGAAGCATCGGCAAAAAATAACCCACCTTTTCTTACGAAATGACCCTCAAAAATCGTCAAAATCTAAAGTAAAAATTACATATGCTTAAATATATCCATTAAATGCTTGTTTCATACGTAATTTTTAATGGAGAAAAGAATAAGACCAACCTCATTGCACTAGGACCTGCCGTTCTCGAGATATTTTACTTTTTTCGTATTTTCTCTACGTCACCTTTGAAAATAAGTCCAGTTACAAAACAAGAACGAAAATTGAATTAAAAATGAATTCAATTTAATTAAAATAAAGAGAACGTGGATATAAGTCTGCAGGGAAAGTCATAGTCATGTGCTGCCTACATCAGATTTCTTTTTAATTAAGGGCACCAGAAACAATTTTTCCTGTCGAATAATTCTTTGCATTAAACATAAAGTATTTAAAAATATTTTATAAAAAAAGCATTTTTCAAAAACCATAGATGCTAATTTTAATTCCATTCTAAATAAAAAAAATCTGATTTGGGCAACACATGACTTTCCTTATATAATGTAATGAATTTAGTACTTTTACAGTAAAAAAATCGGTTTTACTTATAGTAGATAGTAATATTCTTTCCAAGATATTTAATTTTCGATAATTAGTCGTCATTTTTATCCATTTGGCAAGATTTTCGTTAATTTGGCAAAATTTCAAAAAGTCGCCAAGTTGGCGACATCCCGCCAAATTCGTCGCCTAAATTTCGCCAAGCGTTATGGACGAAGAAATAAGTCATTCTTACAGCAGATAAATGACTATTGGCGTTCAAATACAAAAGTATTACTTAAAGTATCTTTTTTCATGAATGGAATGAGCTAGATCCACGAGAATGATGTCACCCAATTTATCGTATGGTATTACATATGAAAAGTGAACATGTTTCTCAATAGGAAATATATTTTTTTTTATTTTATATGACTTTTTGATAATTTTTTTGAATAATGTACAATATGTCAAGAACGGTTCATGTTAGCGTTCTAAAATTTATGTCAATCGTTTTCTAATGAAAAATTACATAAGAAATGTCTATTTGCGTAACTTTATTAGCAGTTTTGATTTTTTGACGATTTTTTCAAAATTTCATTCGAAAATCTAGGAGGATTCTGGACATTCGATTGCGTATAAAAACAATAGGCTTCCAGTGTTTACGGATTGTGATTTTTGTACCAAATTTTGTTTGAATCGGTCCATTCGTTCGTCAGTTATCGTTTCCACAGTCTCACTGACACACACACACATACTTTCACACACACACACGCACACACACACACAGACATCACTTCAAAAATGTTTGATTCGTGATCAGGGATGCTTGAAATGTGCTCTGGCGTCGAAAACTCAAATTCGAATTTTCGACCCCGTCACAATACTTTCCTTATATATTATGTATATAAGGAAAGTAAAAATGTATTTCTTATTTTATTTCCTCTTTTTAAAAAATTAAAATTTTCAGATTTAGTGCATGCATACTTATTAATTTAAGATCTGTATTAATTTCTAAGCAAATAAAACAATAATATATTAATAAATGAGGCGCAAAAATTTGAGAGTGAGAAGAAGTGATTTAAAAAAAATGTCAAGCTGGGGGAAATTGCATAATGTATACAAATGCACATTTTATCACTTCGTGCTTATCATGTGGTCGATTTGAATGCGGTTTACAGTAATTTAATTCTAAAAATATATTAATTTTTTAATTAAATATGTTAATTAAACTTGAAAAATCCATATATTACATGATAAAAATTACTACAACACCTTAATTTAATTACTAAATATATTTAAAGAATGAACAATATTGATACTTAACGAAATACGTAAGCATAATTAGAAAAGAATTACTGAAGTTAATTTTAATATTAGTTAAAATATTTTGTCCGAAAAGTTTAGTGTGTATTTTATACAGATGTTGAACAACATATTATCAAGAGTAAATAACAATTAGGAAAACGTAAATATATTGATTTATGTCCTTGATTTTTTTTTTTTTTTTGGAGATGAATCATAACACAAAAAAATGTAGTAAGCATTTTTCCGTAAATAAAAGGATTAAATTTTCAAGAGAATTTCCAACTTGAACTTTTCGATTTTAATAGATATTTACGACCATTATAATAAACAGATTTGATCAAGTAAAAAATATATCTACTAATCCTTAACAGCAGCACTGACATTTTTTTAAAATAAAAAGCTGCTTTTTTTTCTCACTGCACAAATTCCAGGTTTGTACTACACAAATTGTACGCTGCTGCACGTTGACAAAGAAAAACATCTAGTGTCACTACAATTTTTATTTGTTGTAGACATATTTTGTGCAGTTATTCTGTAACAATGAATGTAGTATTTGAATTTAAATGCTATTTACATTTTGGTGATATTTATTTCGCCGTGGAATAGGGGTGGTCTTGGGTGCATTGTAAAGTTCTCTAATTTAACACAATACTCGCCTTGGATAACATAATTTATATAGTAAATACAAGTAACTAGATTATGGATGAAGATAAGTAACTAACTCACAGTGTTAATTATTTTGCTTAGACGAACTAACTTTGGCTAAAATTGTCTGTGAAATAATTAAATTTAATATGCCATTGAATCATCATTTAACAGACGCGCACATGTTATAAATACAGAAAATGTTAATATTCAATTAAGACACGTTTGAAAAAAGATTATATTTGTTTTCCGTGATTATAGTTAGATACGTTGATAAAAAAATCTGATGTGGGAAACACATGACATTCCTTACGTAATGCAATGAATTTACTACTTTTACAACTAAAAAAAACGTTATTCTTATAGTAGATACTTATATTCTTTCCATGATATGGAATTTTCTTCAATTAGACGTGTTTACGAATTGTGATTTTTGTACCAAATTTCGTTCGAATCGGTCCATTCGTTCGTCAGTTATCGTCTCCACAGACTCACTGACACACACACACACACACACAGAGACATCACTCCAAAAATGTTTGATTCGTGATTAGGGATGCTTGAAACGTGCTCTCCCGTCGAAAACTCGAATTCGAATTTTCGACCCCGTCACAATACTTTCCTTATACATTATGTATATAAGGAAAGTAATATAAAGTCAGGTTTCTGCAACATGCACCCAAACTTCATACTTTATAACGTAATAATAAAGCCGGACCTAAAGACAGAATCAACTCAAACCTCCGCGGCAACCGAGATGGGTTTTGGGGGCTTGGGAGGAAGCAGGGCAAACGAGGGTGCTATCCGCCACTAAGCGTGACTACTGTAAAGGAGGGAACATGATCACTTCAACTATCGTCTCCAGTCGCCTATGAATTTGCGAATCTGGTCACAAAGGCCAGTTCCTCCACGCAACCTGAAAAGTTTTTCTTTATGTGCCCGATTAGGAAACTTCCGGGAACTGATTAGTGTATCTCCTGACAGGAGGTGGATCGAAGTCAAAAAGGCCACGCCCACAATCCGAAGCGCTATCCCCCATAAGTGAAACTGGACCTAAGGACTGTAGAAAGAGGTGTATCATTTATGGGGATCCTGATGAGAAATTATAGAGCGAACAGCCCGAACCGATGATTTTGCAAGTATAAGATAAAATTCAACTAATTACCAAGTTTCGCTTATGTGGCACTACTACCAATTTGCGCTCATCATTCACTGAACTTAGTCTCATCAAACCTCTGATCTTTTTATCCCTATTTTTTTGTGCAACCCGTGTTTAGAATGTAAACTCACAAAATTTAAGTCGCTTCACTAAAATATAAGAGCTGCTCGTCTCTGCAATGAATGCAACAGCATGTTATTAAAACATTTTTCTGACTAAATGCTTCTCCCAAGTTTTTTCAGTGCATTAGAATATTCTGCAAAAATTTCGGACTAACTACATTTTAATGACCACGTGAATGCATACTCTCACTGCAGAAATATGTCTCCCATCGCTAATATTCTTCAAACAGAAGCAAAGTTAGCGAAGAAGTTTATTTTAAACTTTCTCACTAATGGCTAGAAGTAAAGATTTGAAAAATTCTGTGAAGGTTTTTTTTTATTGTACTCGGAAGATATGCGTGATTTAAATTACAATAATTCTTTCAAATCACACCAATAAAATACCTGTGTAAAAAAAAAAAGCTTTGTATAGAATAATTTGAATTCGTTAGCAGAATAAAGCAAAATTATAATAATATCAATTGATTTTGGTAGCAAAATACGTTTTCTTCATCAGGAAGGGAAGCTATACAGAAATTATAAGGAGATCCTCAAACACTCTAATGACTTTGTAAGGAAAAGTCCGTAAGTGTACATATTAGGTTTAGCTATAAAGTGAACATACCTTATCGAATAAAAGAGATTACAGCGCCTCTAGCAGATAATTTAAAATGCTAGAATAATAAACTGTGCAACGAAGCGAGAAAGACGATAAAATCCAATTACAAAGTTGTGAAACAACGTTTAACGAGTAGGAATCGATAGGGAAGGCATTTATTCAACACAAAAAGGCAATTGTCAATTTGCTGTTTGTAAAGAATCTTCTTGTCCCAACATGGAATCGAAACCTGGATCTTTGAACTGGCTAGCCAACGCTCTACCGCTGAGATACTAGGGCAAAATTGCAAGTTCATGTAGTAGGACTCTGCATTTTCCACCCTCTAATGTAAGGTTGACGGACAACTGACAATCTGACTGACCACCTCCTGCTACTTTTACTCCAGGTTTGCTTCCTTATACTATTTTTATCCTCCAGCTTAACTTCCTGCGTGATCATTATTCTCCCCTTTTGAAATCAGCGCTTAAAATCCCAGAATCCGCTGAATCCTTGCTAGTCGGACTAGTGTCGTTTTCATAACTTTAACATATTTGCAATAATCTGCAAGATTGATTTTTTGGGACACCATTGTAAAGAATGTTGATGCCTCAACCGGCAATCTAATCCTGGACCTTCGAACTTACCAGCCGATGCTCTACCGTTGAGCTACTGGAAACTGATTTGTAAGCTGTTATTGTCGAAGTGAACTCTCTTCTGTTCAGGAATGGTCCAATAAACAATACTTACATGAACAGAAACCAATAGACCAATTTTAAACCAATAGAACCAATTTTAAAATGACTTCCTTCAGTGGCAATAAGCATTTGAATTCCAGAAAGAATATTATCGTCTACTTTAACAAACGTTGCAGGTGTCACCGTCTCATATTCCTTGATGATACCATTTTTGACAGGTATTGATTTCCTTCCATGTCGAAATTTCGTGCGTTCAAGGTGCTGAATCCAACTAATTACATAATCCTCTACAACTATGTGCTTGACCTTTCTCTACTATCTCGTTTTCTGCCGAGTCCATATCCTAACTTTATAAATTATCCACTAGGGAGGGCTGAGGTCAGTTTTATTCGATCATTCATGGTCGCTTTATAATAGATCAGAGGACTGCAAGCTACTCAGAAACACTGCAGTGCTCATGAGGCGGAATTGTTGACGCTACACGATGCTGGAATGTCCTTATGAAAATTCCTCAGCTTTAAAAATGCGTCGTTATATAATATGCCTAAAAATGATAAAGAATGGGGACTTTCGCTACAAACTGAAGTCCCTTTTTCCCGAAAAACATTAAAAAAAAATCTGATGTGGGCAACACATGACTTTCCTTATATAATGTAATGAATTTACTACTTTTACAGTAAAAAAAAAAGGTTTTTCTTATATTAAATAGTTATATTCTTTCCAAGATATTGAATTTTCGACAATTAGTCGTCATTTTCATTGATTTAGCGTCAATTGTATCCATTTGGCGAGATTTTCGTTAATTTGGCAACATTTCAAAAAGTCGCCAAGTTGGCGAAAGTCCACCAAATTCGTCGGCAAGCGTTATGGATGAAGAAATAAGTTATTCGTACAGCAGATAACTTCTGTTGGCGTTCAAATACAAAAGTATTACTCAAAGTATATTTTTTCATGAATGAAACGAGCTAGATACACGAGAATGATGTCACCCAATTTATCGCATGGTATTACATATGAAAAGTGAACATGTTTCTCAAAAGGAAATACTTTTTTTTATTTTATATGACTTTTTGATAATTTTTTTGAAAAATGTGCAATATCTCGAGAACGGTTCATGTTAGCGTTCTAAAATTTATGTCAATCGTTTTCTAATGAAAAATTACATAAGAAACGCCTATTTGCGTAACTTTATTAGCGGTTTTGATTTTTTGACGATTTTTTCAAAATTTCACTCGAAAATTTAGGGGGGTTCTGAACATTCGATTGCGTATAAAAACAATAGGCTTCCTGTGTTTATGGATCGTGATTTTTGTACCAAATATTGTTCGAATCTGTCCATTCGTTCGTCAATTATCGTCTGCACAGACTCACTGACACACACACGCATACTTTCCCACACACACACACATACTTTTACACACACACAGACATCACTTCAAAAATGTTCGATTCGTGATCAGGGATGCTTGAAACGTGCTCGTCGAAAACGAACCCGTCGAAAACTCGAATTCGAATTTTCGACCCCGTCACAATACTTTCCATACATTATGTATATATGGAAAGTACTAAAATCTTCAATTCATTATTTTTTTTTTCAGTTAGGTTAGTCTTGCAGAAATTTAGTGGACGGGGTTAATATCCATTTGACTATACCGGAAACCACATTTTTTTATCTTTTTGTAAAGAATAAAACTCACTCAATTAATTCTCCCACACTAAAAATTCACTTTTCATTTTCCAGACTGGAATAAAAAGATCATAACCGTAACTGTTTCTGAAGATACAAATCTCATGGGAATTCAGTGCGCGTGGTTATTACTGTGGCATAACATTTTTTAAAGAATAGAAAGCGAAATTCAAGCTCTCAGTGAATTTCGCTTTTCATTTTAGTGACCATCTGATAAAAAATAAATGAATTTGATTGAATTTTGTTTGAAAATTTTATCTAGCTGAAATTTAGGGGGCGTGTTTAATATCCTTAAACTACATTTTATTCTTTTAAAGAATTCTTAAAATCTATCAACTTTTAAGTAATTCAGTCGGTAACATCAAATTTAAAATTTGTTAACAATGTGTTAAATTCGATATTTCCATTATAAGTAAATTCATATAATCCCATTGAACGTGATATCCTTCATTATATTTTTTTCCTGGTAGCTATGTTACATAGCCTCTCAAAATAGTGTGGCAAAAAGTTTAAGCTACTTGATAATTATCTTAATTTTGTAAATGTGACTTGCAATAATAATAATTAAATGTTGAAATTATTTAAATAATAAACTATATTTTAACTTTATGCTTCGAATGCAATAACAAAGATGCATTGTTTCGTCTTCAACGAAATTAAAATAGTGATTAACTGGAAATAAAATTTCCAGTATTAATCATATTGAATGTATATGTATATTTGAAGGTAACGACCTTACATTTTCGCAATTAATTGCTGTCGATTCATTCAGTAATTACTGTCGATTCATTCAATAAAGTTGTTTTATCATCTAGTTCCTTCATGAACTGACTGAATACAAGCAAGGAATTATATAATACTTAATACGTAAAGTAAAAAATGAATATTTCATAGTATTAAGAATGGTAAAGTTTTGAAGTCAAATTTAAGTTAAAATGCTTATTCTGCTCTTAAAATGTCAACAAAATAATTTTGCATAATCAATATGCTTCGAAACCTGTCGTATTGGGTTATAGATCTGATGCATAAATTTAAGACTAACTTGAGAAGGAAAAAAATGTAATATTCGAAAAAATATTATTCCTAGTGTAATGAAAACTAGAGCAACGCAAATAAGCACAAAGAATCCAATAGAGTATATAGCTGTTTCGGAGATACATAGGAACCCTTCATCAGTCCAGGAGAACCACCAAACTCAAAACCGAAAGAGAGATGGACTCAAGGACTCAAGGACGGGGTTAGTGGAGTACCCAGGAGAGGAGGACTCCTCCCTTTAAACTCCAGACGAAGAGAAAATAGACATAAAGAGAGAGTAATAAAAGCTTTTAAACAACTGATAGAGTTTAATATCTAAGATATGCCTGGGGGGGGGGCGCGACCTAGGTCGTGCCCTTCCCCAGGTCTTCAGAAAACTGAAAGAGTTGGGGCCCAAGTGGGTTCCCAACAGAGAGAAAAAAGAGGGGGATAGACTGGGGCGCCCCGAGGGGCGCAGGGCCTTGAGCTTGAGCTGTGCTTAGTAGCGACGACATAAAAGGTAGCTTGCCAACGAAAAACGCGAATTCCCAAAAGCAAGGGAGGAGTACAGCATACTAGAGTCAGCATCTAAATTGAGAGCACAAGGCTAGGATGGACGCAACCGCTTTTTAGGTCGGAAGAAGACTTATCTCACCGATCTAGTAGGTAACGACCGAGGGCGCTTATAAAGAGAGATGGACGTTGAAGGAAGAAGCAAATTGGTTTTATACCCAAGGCGTGGATTAATCAAATCAGAAGGCGGCATGAAGAACGCTCCAACCAATCCGTAACAAGAAGTAAAAAGACAAGATTGGCGTTCTCTGTTGTTGTTGTTTCTAATCTCCGTGGTGAAGGAAAGCCTTGCACTACGTCCACAGACCCCTGGTCCAATGGCAAATTGTAATATGCAGCTTCACTTTAATGAGGCTACCCAGGGCAGAAGGCTGACTAAACCTCGACGTCACAACCGCCATGCCTGCTGGCAGGATTCGAACTCACAACCCGGCAATCAAGCGATCAGGCGGAAACGCATGCCCCTGACCGCTCGAGCACCGCATCGGCTTGGCGTGCTCTAAGACACGAAAGGAATATCCCAACATGACAAATCAAGTCTGAACAAGAAAAAATGAGACCCAACAAGGCGGAAAATGAGTTAAAGCGATACATAAGAGCCCCAGTGGAAAATAAAGAAAAATGTGGATTTTTTTCCCACTCTGCCAGACCGCGGACGAAAATGGAGTACTGGACAAGTCATTAATTAAATTACTAGAATTTTTCGGGAGTGGAGGGCTTCAAAGAAATCAAGATCAGAGACCGAAGTGAATTTTTGTATGATCCTTGATGAAGGAATCTCAAAGCGGTGGTCAAATTGATAACAATGCTGAGCAATTGGTGATTTATAAAAATCCTGTTTTTGACATAGCTGTCATGTTCCGTAATAATCATGTCCCTTAAAATTTTAAAGTATGTTTAGTTTAACCAATATAAGAAAGCCCACACTGGCAAGAAATACTGTTGTTGTTGTTGAGACCCAGACCGTCCGACCTAAACAAGAAATACTGCAAAAAAGTTTTAAATGCAACATTGAATTTTGATTTTTTTAAGGATTTTAGTAACCTGTTGACTGATTTTTGGATAAAATGGTAAAATGATAGTGTTATTGAAATCTTTATCAGAGGTTAGTTTGGAGGAAGGTTTAAAAAAATGTAGTATTGGACAATCAACAATCCTAGGTGAGAACACACAATCGGCAGCAACAGCTTTTAAATAATTGAATTCACGATTGAAAAAAATTCCTAGTAGAACAAACATTCAAAGCATTATGGACATACGTATTTAAAGCAGCAATTTTCTGGTTGGGCGGATGGCAGGAATTCTTTCCACACCCATTCCTCTTTTGGACTTCGGGTTTGTTGGTTCTTTTGAATTGACGAAGGGGATTCAACTTTTCCTCAAAACAACTGTATGCTTCATTGTTTGGTTATTTGTGCTTATTTACGTTGCTATAGTTTTCATTATCCTTTACACAAAATGTCTGTCACTTATTGATAATCCTAATGTGCCTATTCGCCCTTCGAGATACACTTTTGAAATTAAATATGTTATCAATTTCGATTTTGAAAGCTAGGAAAGTAACTTTGCATTGCTTTCCACTTATCTACCACTTGTTACTGTCCAAGATTCATTGTAGTGAAAATGCTTTCAAGATTTATTCCAGTTCAAAAATTCACTATCTTGCAAACAAATCATTAAAAATAAATATTTAAAATAGTAAAAGTGCCATTTCATTCAAAGATTTATACATTTCAAACTTCATCATTTTAAAAATGTCGAAATCCAAAAAACCCTTACGTTTTTAGAATTTTCAGTAAAAAATCGCTACAGTAATAATCTTAGCCCAAAATACTTACACCTCCTCACACGCATAATGCTAGTTGACTATTTTAGCCCAGTTCTGTCTATTTCAGTGATAGTTATACTATACTATTTCGCATGCATAGATATCTAGATCTGATTTTCATTGAACTAGCATTTCTGCGAAAATATAAAATCATTTATTATATGAGATATTCCATATTATTATATTACTGGTACATGTAAACGGCACGCAAAAATATTCCCGTTGCTATAGTTTTCATTATCCTTTACACAAAATGTCTGTCACTTATTGATAATCCTAATGTGCCTATTCGCCCTTCGAGATACACTTTTGAAATTAAATATGTTATCAATTTCGATTTTGAAAGCTAGGAAAGTAACTTTGCATTGCTTTCCACTTATCTACCACTTGTTACTGTCCAAGATTCATTGTAGTGAAAATGCTTTCAAGATTTATTCCAGTTCAAAAATTCACTATCTTGCAAACAAATCATTAAAAATAAATATTTAAAATAGTAAAAGTGCCATTTCATTCAAAGATTTATACATTTCAAACTTCATCATTTTAAAAATGTCGAAATCCAAAAAACCCTTACGTTTTTAGAATTTTCAGTAAAAAATCGCTACAGTAATAATCTTAGCCCAAAATACTTACACCTCCTCACACGCATAATGCTAGTTGACTATTTTAGCCCAGTTCTGTCTATTTCAGTGATAGTTATACTATACTATTTCGCATGCATAGATATCTAGATCTGATTTTCATTGAACTAGCATTTCTGCGAAAATATAAAATCATTTATTATATGAGATATTCCATATTATTATATTACTGGTACATGTAAACGGCACGCAAAAATATTCCCCTTTGGTTTTTCCCGCAATCTCCTACTTTCTGGAGAGATATTTATTTTAAACTTCGCTAAATGCTGTCAGTCTAAACGGCTGCCGTCGAATAAATTATCTTTCGACCTATCGAACTATAAATGAAACAAGAAAGATCAATCATGCATGCAGCATTGATTATGAAACACTTTCCAACTGTAATACAATTTTATTTCAACATCTCTAAAATGCGATACATTCAGCGTCAATATGTTTAAAATTATCACAATACTACAATAGTTTTTTATATTAGTAAACGTAAAACTTCATTGAAAAAATTAACTTTATTCAAATAACGTCATTGAAATATAAATCGTCTGGTTCTCTATGTAAAAGGAGTAAATATTTCATTCGTACACTTTTATTCCATTCCATTCATTCATCACAATGCTGCAATAATTTAACTTAAATACTTAAATCCATGGAGGTAAAAGTAGTTTAACACTATGCCTAAATCTTCATCGAAAAAGTCTGCTATAAAATCGTCTGCTTCTCTATGTAAAATCAATGCATGCTTCATTCATATCAGCTATATTGCAGTTAATTCATATCAGCAATATTGCGTTAAAGAAATTCAGCAATTCTTATACAACTCATCTAACGGTTTAATGTGTTGGCATTCTCCATAAGTGAAAATTAAGCTTCGTTGTAGAAATAATCAAAGCTTGATGATCTTTTAAACTCAAATATAATGTAATTGCGTTATTTCATAATATAGATGCACAGAAATTAAGCAAAAATAAAGCGGTTTTAGGAAGGATGCACGACTAAATATAAATTAAAAACAATTTTAAAAATCACGATTTTGAAGCACGATAGATGCCATACTTTATTTTGAAGTGGGTAACGTGATCTCTTCGCATAATATGGGTGTAAATGTTATTTTAATTTTTATTTAAAAAACTACCGAATATATTTTGCTGAGATTTTTTTTTTATTTTTTATGGGATAATTTGAATATTTCCTAAAACTTTCGAAGCAATTTGTGAATATTGAATTCCCTTAAAAATGTTTGAAAAATTAGGTCCCATGAGATCCAAAGCATTTCATTTTTTCAACCCAGGCTCAATCAAAAACTCATTGGGTGATATTATTCATTTATATCCCCATATGTTCCAATAACTGTCTGAACAGCATACTGTAATTTCATTTTAATAAAGCCATTTTTACGGCAGTTATCGTGCGAACGGGCAGACAGACAGAATGAACAAAGTCATAAACACTTTTGAACTATGTTGTAAAGTGTTAATAAAATGAATTTGTAATGGCCGAAAAAAATGCCAATAAGAAATGTGCACCTTTAAGTTATTCCAATTTCCGTATTTTTATTTGGATATTTTATCACCTGTACGAACAGCGAGGGATTTAGAATGAGTCCACTTGCTTAGATTTTAAATACCCCTTTCATGTTTATTGCAAGTAATCACTATTTCCATATTCCCCCAAAACTCAGAATGCTAAAAATGGGATTGGACAAAGCTGTGTATTGTCATATACAAAACTTATACAAGCCGCGGATTTTTAAAATTATCTTGTAGATAGTTCTAAATGCTTATTTTTTAAATTTGAACATAACTGTCAGGATTTTCAATTTGTTTAATTTTAACTCCTACATGAGTGATTCTTGAAAATAGGAACGTTTATGTTTCAGAGTGCTTTTTTTTGTTTTTTACTTGGATATTTTTATAAACTTCCTTTTTTTTTCTATTTTCCGCTTTTTTTATACTATAATTCTGGCCTTATAATCGTCCGAAGCTTAAATTCTGATACCACAAAAAAAGGTTAGTTCAATAAAATGTCATCTTCATGTGATTTGCACATTGCAAAAACAAAACGTTGTTTCCATTTAATTTTTTTCTACCAATGAATATGCATGTGTAAAGAATGTTATTCATTAAAAAATAAGATTAAGTAGAAATTTAACACCAAAAAAAGAACTTAAACATTGTAACAAAGATATTTGACTATCTGCATGGTTGAAAAATAGGGAATTTTTTATCCCCAAGGAAAGGGAAATTTTCAGAACTGGCAACACTGCTAAATATCAAGCGTAATAATTTTTACTTTCCTTATATACATAATGTATACGAAAAGTATTGTGACGGGGTCGAAAATTCGAATTCGAGTTTTCGACGGGAGAGCACGTTTCAAGCACCCCTGATCACAAATTAAACATTTTTGAAGTGACGTTTGTGTGTGTGTGTGAAAGTATGTATGTGTGTGTGTGAAAGTTTGTGTGTGTGTGTGTGTCAGTGAGCCTGTGGAGACGATATCTGACGACCTATTTGAACGAAATTTGGTACGAAAATTACAATTCGTAAACACTGGAAGTTTATTGTTTTTATACGCAATCGAATGTTCAGAACCCCCCCCCCCCTAAATTGTCGAGTGCAATTTTGAAAACATCGTCAAAAAATCAAAAGCACTAATAAAATTACGCTAATAATTCTTATGTAGTTTTTCATTAGAAGACGATTGACATAAATTTTAGAAGGCTAACATGAACCGATCAACATGAACTGAGATAGTACACATTTTTCAAAAATATTATCAAAAAATCATATAAAATAAAAAAATATATTTCCTATTGAGAAACATGTTCACTTTTCATTGCAATAAACTTGGTGACATCATTCTCGTGGATCTAGCTCGTTCAATTCATAAAAAAAATACTTTGAGTAATATTTTGATATTTGAACGCCAATGGTCATTTATCTACTGTAAGAGTAACTTATTTCTCCTTCCATAACGCTTGGCGAGATTTTTGCGACAAATTTGGTGGAATGTCTCCAACTTGGTGACTTTTTTAAATGTTGCTAAATTAACGAAAAACTCGCCAAATTGATATAAATGACGCTAAATCAATGAAAATAAAGACTCATTGACGAAAATTCAATTTCTTGGAAAGAATATAAATATCTACTATAAAAATTATCTATTTTTACGTTCCTTATATACATAATGTATAAGGAAAGTATTGTGACGGGGTCGAAAATTCGAATTCGAGTTTTCGACGGGTGAGCACGTTTCAAGCATCCCTGATCACGAATCAAACATTTTTGACGTGATGTCTGTGTGTTGTGTGTGTGCGTGTGTGAAAGTATGTGTGTGTGTGTCAGTGAGTCTGTGGGGACGATAACTGACGAACGAATGGACCAATTCGAACGAAATTTGGTACAAAACTCCCAATCCGTAAACACTGGAAGTCTATTGTTTTTATTCGCAATCGAGTGTTCAGAACCCTGCTAAATTTTCGATTCAAATTTTGAAAAAATCGCCAAAAAATAAAAACCGCTAATAAAGTTACGCAAATAGTTCTTATGTAATTTTTCATTCGAAAACGATTGATATAAATTTTAGCACGCCAACGTGAACCGTTCTTGAGATATTTTACATTTTTCTAAAAAGTTATCAAAAAGTTAAATAGAATAAAAAAACCACTTCCTATTGAGAAACATGTTCACTTTTCATATGTAATACCATGCGATAAATTTGGTGACATCATTCTCGTGGATCTAGCTCGTTCCAATCATGAAAAAATATACTTTGAGTAATACTTTCTATTTGAACGTCAATAGTCATTTATCTGCTGTAAGAATAACTTATTTCTTCGTCCATAACGCTTGGCGAGATTTTGGCGACGAATGTGGCGGAATGTCGCCAACTTGGCGACATTTTTAATTGTTGCCAAATTAACAAAAATCTCGCCAAATTGATAAAAATGACGCTAAATCAATGAAAATGACGACTAATTGAAGAAAATTCAATATCTTGGAAAGAATATAAGTATCTACTATAAGAATAACATCTTTTTTAACTGTAAAAGTAGTAAATTCATTGCATTATATAAGGAAAGTCATATGCTGCCCACATCAGATTTTTTGTTACCCAATGGAGTTGAAACTTGCTGTTTTTTCAGAGACTTTATGATTAGCTAAGAACGAACGCTTGCCTCATTTTCATCATAAGTGTTTTCCTTTCTTATTACAAACATATTTATTTATAAAATGCAAGTAAAATTTGAATATAAATGAATTTTTATTATGCGCTTTTACAAACCTTCCACTTTAAGACACTTGCCTGAAGTTAAGTGTAAAAAGCTTCAGGAATGATTTGCTGATAACCACTTCATCATCCACAAGCTAGATTTTTCATGTCATCCACATACCCCAATTCTAAACTGAAAAATTTCATTCACGTTATTTTGAAAGCTGTATAATTTTTCCATATTAAGAACAATTATAACATCTTATTTTGATTAAATGCCAGTATAATAGTTCTGATTTTACATTATTTACATTTACAAAAGTCTCATTATTCACATGTTCGTAAATGCCATTAACATACCCATTAAGTCAATTTAAAAAAATGCAGAAAGACAAGTAAATACAGACATTTAAATTCCGCTAATGTCTTATTATAATTAACTTTTGAAGTATTTGAGTGATTATTTATTTTAATTATTAAAACTAACTTTACATTTTGAAATTCTGTCACTCCAAATATTCCCGTGTATGTAGAATAATGTACAAAAATAAAGTACAAGACCTCCTTTATAATTATTAGAGGGAATATATACACTGTCCTCCAAAAGTTAAGCACAGGATATAATTTATGATAGTCGGATATAATTTGTGAAGTTATGTGCCGATCGACTTCAAATTTTAGTGAAAAATACTCTGATATGTTATTTAGCCATACTAACTATAGTGGGAAGAAACACGAACACTTAGGGTATTTATTTAACCCTATACTGCTACAACAGAAGGATGCATAGAAAATATTATTATGATACATAGAGGGAGCCTGGTGATACTTATATGGAATATAGCCCCCTAGGATCGCAAATCACACTTGGCACTGACAATTAATTTTCTAGTGATACAAAGTACCAGAAGGCATTAATTGTCATTCATGTATAAGGGCAGTTTGCCGATCTTGGTTGGAGTTGGATTGGGGTAGTGTAGGCGGACAGACAACTCACTCAATGGCATCCCGAATATTTCCGATGTAATCAAGATCCGGGGAACATGCTGGCTGCTTCATACTTTTCAAATATCTTTAGAAGATGCTGTGTACCCAGGACTTCTCGAAAGAAGTCTTCAAGTAACAGTTCCAGAAAGAAGTCTTCAAGTAACAGTTTGGAATTACATGTCCACAATCGAAAATGGATGGAATTGTGCCGACAAAAGTAATTTGCCACCTTCCTGATGGTTAGTCCAGCGTCAAGTATCCAACAGCATACTACTGTTATGAATCGCCATACGGAGTAACTGGGCCATGTTAAATAAAATGGCTATTCCAATTTTCTGCAAATGGATTTTTGTTGCAATAAAAGTTTTAGATAGTCTTATTCTATAGACGTAATAAAAGTCTTATTCTATAGACGTAATAAAAGTCTTATTCTATAAACGCAAACTCGTCGTTTTTACCAAACATCTAATTTGCATATTTGAAGCCAATCATTTCTCGGCAAGCGTTGCATATCTGCATATTCTACTGGAGGACCTCAGCAAGTTTCGGGGATTGAAATCTATGCATTTGCACGGCATTTGAGACTCTACATTCTGTGCTGAACTTTTGAACGGTAGAGTATATATATAAATTGTTTATAAATTTCAATAATATACTCTATAACAAAAAAATCGACACACCAAGAAGGAGTTGTCCGATTGTGATACAAATTGATATATGTGAAGAACATACATAGAAAAAGAAACGATTAAAATTTCATAACAATTTAATGATTTAGAGTGTGGCAGTATACAAAGGGAGGGAGTCAATAAGGCGTTGGTCCACCTCTGGCCTGGATGCAATATGTCACCCGGTGTGGCATGAACTGATAAAGTTTACGGATGGTGTCCTGCGAAAGGTCTTGCCAAATTGTCTTCAACGGTTGGGCTAAATCGTCAACATTCCGGGATGGTTGCAATCGCCTTCCCTTAACGTCCCAAATGTGTTCTATGGGACAGAGATCAGGAGACCTAGCTGGCCAAGGAAGTGTTGGGCAAGATTGAAGACAATTCATAGCAACACGTGCCGTGTGCGGCCGAGCATTATCTTGTTGAAAAGTCATTCCGGGGTGTCGTAAAATATACGGTAACACAACCGGTCGTAGAATGTTGTCTACGCACCGCTGTGCTGTAAGTGTGCCAGAAATGACTACCAATGGGGTTTGGCTATCAGAGGAGATGGCACCCCGAACCATACCCACCTGCAGATATACACCTGCCCAGATATACACCTGCTGAGTGCGCAGTTCCGATGCGCTGGAGCTCCCACTATTTATTCATTGGACACCAAATTTTATTCGTTTGCATGTTCGCTCAAAATGTCTTTGCATACGAAATTTCATTACAATCGCTCAACTCCTTCTTGGTGCGTTTATTTTTTTTATAGAGTGTATTATAAAAGTGACAAAATACTCAAATTAGGCGTCATTCTCCTACTGTGTATTTCTTTTATCAATGTATATACTCGTATTGTAATAGAAAAACTTACTTTTGATTTATTTTACTAAAACTTTGTTTATGCATACAACAAGTAATAAAATATTTTCATTCTTTCTGTTAAAATGCAGAAGTCCGAATGCATTTTAATTATTCTGTGAAATTATATAAAACTAATCGCACAATTTTAGCAATATAAACTCCAATAAAAAAACCCATAATTTTTTTAATTAGTATGAGAATAACGAAAAATTTTACTTTAGGATATATAAACTGAATAAATACAATATTAACCTGAACAGTTTTATTTTGTAGTCCAATAATCTTTTTGAATCAGATACTCCAAAAATTGAGATTTTTTTTATCAACGTACATTCATGGTAGAAGAATTTATTTCTGATTTATTTTACTATAACTTTTTTATGCATACAACAGACAATAAACAACGACAATTATTCAAGAAATAACCATTAGCAGCACTGTAAGAACTTGCTCGGTAACGGTTTGTGTGTTAACTGTACATATTAGACAAACCCCGTCTATGATGATAGTTAGAGGTACACGCATTTCCATGTTACCATAGTTAACGACAATTCATTGTCACTGGACTTTAATATTAGCAGACCTGATCCAGCGATGTTGTTTGCTTCACTTTAGGCAGGTATCTGAAATGTGATTTCAGTTAGTTAACTGTACATTCTGTATTTAATTGAATGTTAATGAATAGCCACATATATGGCATATATTTTTCATCACTCATGTTCTTTTACAAGCAAATCTGAATCACCCAAATTCTAAATATGCATATATGCAGCTAAGTGTCGAAGTATGCATATATGTAAGCAGGGATGTATGTATATATGTATTCATATGTATGTATTGTTACAAATTATCCTCTGGAATCGTGGGTGTACTTTCATGATACAAGAATAAATCCAATTTTTTGGATACGATTATTCACAAGCACACTGCAGACAGGAACAGTAAAACACCACTCAAATGCTTTCCTAATTTTTCCGAAACAACGAATACTAGTCTCGAAACATTGACGTATTTCATTTCACAAAACAAGTGCTACTATTCCCAAAACAAATATCGCAGTTCAGCGTTGCTCGTATCACGTCAACTACTCTCCATCTGAGTGATGATTCCCTTTCATAAACACTTTCTGTATAAACTTCTAGAAATATCTGATATCTCGTAAAATATTCGCTAATTCGAGGTGCATCACCAATCTTCGAAAAGTCGCCAAATTGGCAATAAATCGCCAAATTTTGTAACCCTACTTCGAACTTCATCACATGGCAACTCTAGATTCATGTCACGAGAAAGGTTGCTTGGGCGGGTGTTTTCTCCGTCTGGTTTTCAAACGAGATTCAAGTGATGATCTTTTACACGTTCGTAACAGTATTATAATACATTCTTTCACAAGTGCTCGCCAGAAAATTTTGAAGTCTGTTCATTTCTTCGAATGGTAAACGTTTAATAACACCTTCTATATACTTAACACGTACTCTCATGGTCCTTACCGGCCACTAACTTCCACTCATGGTCCTTAGGGTGCTTATGAACGGAAACCTGTATTTTTAAGGGTGGTAAACAAACGCATATGTAAAATTTGAAAGTAATTTCCTAAACAATTTCCTATGTATAAGAATTAGAAATATTATATTATTTAATCTAAATGCGTACTGATTGTCAAATGTCCACCATGTTCGAGAAATGAAATTAATTTCTGTTTTTGGCCTCACTCATTGAATCCAACGAATTTATGACTAGAAGAGCTAAAACACAAAGTGGTAATTTCTCATTAATATCTTTCTAAATATTACTTAAAGCATGGGCATCTGCATAACATCTCGCTGGAATGAGTTGTAATTGGATTAGGCCAACTCAAATTTTGCACGCACCCATTATTAGTCTGTTTATTCATGATGGCATACAGAGAGCAGCAAAATAAGAAACATTTGGATATTTATTGGCGGGATTTAGAATTAAATTGCTTTCGTATGATTGCTTCAAAAATACATTGTGTATATTTAAGCCATAAATGCTAAACGTTTATTGGTGACAAAAATGTTTCCATACTGATGTTTTTACAATAAATTTTCCTTGAAGCATCTATGTTTCTGGATTGGCTATAGATAGAGCTTGGATGTAACTGATATGGAATCAGGATCGAATTCCGGAGGGAGTAAGAAGCTTCACTACGTATTTCTATTTCCGGTTCTCAGGATATGAATTCCAATTCATTTTCCCTTGAAACATATATTTTTCAAAATATTTCTATAATCAGAGCCTAGATAAGAGATTCAGCATAAACTTTTGGAGGAAAATGGTGGTTTACTAAGGATTTCCGCTTTCAGTTATTTTTCCCACTTTAAATTTATTTAAACATCTATTTCTAAAACATAGCTATAGATAAAGCTTAGATGATGACTGATATGAATTCAGCTTCTGGATGAGAAGGGGAAGTCAGTAAAAGTTACCACTTCCTGGGATTTTTTGTCACTTTCGGTTAATATAATTTTCTTGAAACATCTATTTCTCAGGATCGACTATAGATAGGATTTAGATGCTAATTGATATGAATTCAGGATATAATTCCAGAGGAGTTAAAGAGTTCACTAAGGATTTCCATTCCCGGTTTTAAGGATGTCAACTTCAATTTTCATGACAATTTGTATGGCTTAACCAAATAAGTATGCAAAATATTTAGTACCGTCAGAAATTAAGTATACACACCCTTTGTTACCATATTAATACTCCTTTCTAATTTTTTGTTTAGTTTCATTTAACTTCATTATATAATTTTCCAAAAAATACTTTATTTTGTTGCCGGAATAATACTGACATAACATTAATTACATAGAAAATCAAAAATATTTCAATCAAAAACTTGTTTCAAATTTAGGTTTACTTCGGTCAAGACTTGCACAATCTTCATGAACGCCATAGGAGCACATCAGGATTCACCCCCCAACATCGCACAAAGGCTAGGCCTATGAGAGTTGGAGAGAATCATAAGCCAATGAAAGTCTAGAAAGGCGTGTTTGCTTGGAGTATGAAAGTGATGCATTTGCCAGCAAAGAAGTGTGATTTGCCAGCAGAAGAGAAAGAACGTCGTAAGATGTGCGGTTGTGACAAGACGGTCACGAATGTGCTCGCTAAAAATATCGGTGACAGCAATATCAAAAGATTGGTGATAACAGAAAGGTAGCTGATGTCTCAAGTTACGACTTGCGCCAGATTCCCGCGATAAGTCAGGTAAATCAATGAGGCAGTTCAGTGCAACTGTGCAAAGGTATGTGCCAACATTATCTGCAATCGGTCAAGTTTATTTCCTCTAAATGTTCCGATCAAAACTAGGTCTCACATTAGAAACGCCTGGGTCACTTCTTGAAATAATTAATTAGGAAGGTTTTCTGTAATTATATACTATATGTAATCATAATTCAGTGTTAAATAAATATTAATTTGAAAGGTAAAATTGTGTAATAAATTATCAATTTATTGTTTATTTTTAAATAAGGTAAGTGAGCTCGCACTTCGGTAAATGTGGTGGGTTATTGCCGCTACTACGTTGTTTTTGAGACCCAGACCGTCCGACCTACCAGAAAGGTGCCGCTACTACGTATACATACTTGTTAAATATAATTTGCAACATAACCATTGTGTACTTTTCTGCCACGGTTAATTTTTATACCACAAACTACATAAGATTATCTACAAATACTAAGATTTATCCATAATTCTACATATCTTGAACATATGTGAAATATATGTTGTGTAAAACACATGAATTTATCCACAAATATCAAAGTTTATCAGTGTTTCTAGATGTCGATGTCTTGGTCACTCATAAAAATATCTTATAAGTGAAACACATGAGTTTCTATACATGTACCAAAGTTCATCCGTATTTCTATATGATTATAGTATTAAGGCATAGGACCTTTAAACCTTCAAAAAATCAATTTTCAATTTTATTTTATTCTGAATATTTGAACATTTCTGAACACTGAGCAAAAAACGGCATTCTAAAATTCGCATTATTTCGAAAGTTATGAGCTTTTATGCAACATACACTTTTGAAAATTTTCTCATGTCAGCCATCGCCGCCATTTTTAAAGGGACATCACTGTTTGTTTACGTTTGCAGTTTGCTGATTTGTCATGTAAATCTAATACTTTTTCCACCACCATGTCTTAATTATTTATTTAATTATTTCTACAGCAGTAGGAAGGCAACTACTCACCTCTACTGAACTGCTCAGCCCAGTTTGTTTATATTCTAGCGCTGTTAACTTGTTTACAACGTGGAGAATTTCTTCTGAGTTTCGCAATTTCTTTTCATTATATTTTCTTACTTTTTACGATTGATTTTCTGCATTTATGTTGTTCAAGCATAAGAACTTTGAACTAAAATACAGTTAATCTATTTTATAAGTATACATTACAAACTTCTTCACGTTTGCATATTTATTTGTGTAAACTTCAACGTACAAGACTGTTTGGTGCAATTTTTTAATATAAACTTTTTGCTTTTTGCTTTCTAATAATGGATACACCTGCAACTAAATCTCGTTCTGGTAAAAGAACGAAAAGAAGACGTTTTCAAGGAAATATGTATGTAATTAAAAACAAAAACAATCCGAAAGTGTTCGAACGACAAAATGTTGATTCTACGCCTAAGATAAGTGCTTCAAGTAAAAAACTGTTCAGCTCAAAAGATGAACTTTCAGTTGATAAGTCACATATTTCATCTGAAGAACATGAATATAGAATGGTTAATATATCAGTACTTTTCAAGGAGCTTGCAAATGTTTTGTGCTGCAAAATATGTCATGGAACAATAAATATACGTGAAAAATCTTCATTAGTTTAGCATCCACATTTCTTGTATATTGTGATAGCTGTGATGAACTAAAATCTGTGAAAAATACAAAAATGCTTGGTGTTAAGAAAAATATTTCAGAAATAAACAGAAGAGCTGTGTTTTCTATGCGATGTATAGGACAGGGTTTATCGGCTTTATCTACTTTTTGTTCTACTATGAGTCTTCCAGCGCCTGTTTCTCAGAAATCATATAATAAAATTAATCACAGGATTTTAAATGCCACATCTGTTGTAGCTAAATCTTCAATGAAAACTGCTATCCAGGACGAAAGAGAATTATCAAATGGATCGAAAGATATTACTGTAAGTGGAGATGGCAGTTGGAAAACCAGGGGGCATTCGTCACTTGTAGGTGTGTGTACACTAATCGGAGCAGAAAGCGGGAAGGTTATTGAAACCGAAGCAATGTCTTCTTTTTGTAAAGGTTGCAACAGCTACAGAAGTAAGAAAAGTGGCCCTCGGTATGAAAAGTGGAAAAAGAATCATAAAATAGTGTGTTCAAAAAACCATTCGGGTAGTGCCGGAAAAATGGAATGTGGTGGAATGTTACGCATATTCAACAGATCAATTGAAGCCCATGGTGTTCGGTACAAATTTTATATTGGTGATGGTGATACGAAAACATTTTCACAAATATCGAATAGCAAACCATATGGAAATGTAATAGCGGTTGAAAAACTTGAATGCACAGGTCACATTAAAAAAAGAATGGGAACTCGTTTGAGAAAGCTGAAAACCCAGATGGCTGGAAAGAAGCTATCAGATGGAAAGACAATTGGAGGAAAGGGCCGGCTGACGGAAGACAATATTCAAAAATTGACTTCCTACTATGGAAATGCAATTCGTGGAAACAAAAATGATTTGTTTAAAATGCGACAAAGCATATGGGCTGTATGGATGCATATGGTATCATCTGACAGTGACCCACAACACTTTTTTTGTCCTAAGGGACCAAATACTTGGTGTAAGTACAACCATGCAGCATACTCGAACACAGTATCAAACTTCAAGCATAAGAACTCCCTCCCGAAATCTGTCATGGAGTTGGTAAAACCAATATTTAAAGACCTTTCAGATCCAAATCTATTGAAACGCTGTCTTGGAGGTCTAATGAGTCTTTAAACTCCCTCATATGGAAATATTGCCCGAAAAATATAAATGCTGGGAGATAAATTGCACAAATAGCAACAAATATTGCCAGTATAACATTCAATGATGGTGGTAACGGTATAATAAAAATTATTAATGCTTTAAATTTGAGTATAAACAGAAATTTACTAAATGTTTTGCATCTGAGTGATAAGAAACGGATAAACGAAGCAGATTTTCGAGCCTCTAGCGCTACATATGAAGTTCGAAAAGCTCGTAAAAGGCAGAAAACATTTGATTTTCAAAGACAAGAGGAAGAGGGAGGAATTACTTATGCATCAGGTGCATTTTGATGCTACATTAGATATAACGCAGAATGTATTATAAACTACAGCCAAACATTAATTAGCCGAACTGCGATAACTCAAAATTTTCCATGTACGAAAGTCATATTTGTTACATATTTTTGTAATTTTAAGCAATTTCAATAAGTCAAATTTTCTATAACTCAAATTCTTTTCTTGTCACTAGAGTTTCAGTTTATCAAAGTTCCACTGCAGCTGCTTTTCTCAGGTATGTGATTTTACAACTTGCGCACAGTATATTTTAAAATATATTTTACTAATCACTTTCAATTTTTTCTCTTACTTGTTTCATCTATATATACAATTTATACATAAGAAATTCCTCCTAAATAAGTAAAAATTTAGTAAATGTTCTTCATCTGACTGACAAGAAACGTCTACACGAAGCTGATGTTCGAGCTTCCGAAGCAACATATAAAGCTCAAATACCCCTTAAAAGGCAAAAATTTTTTGATTTTTCAAACATAACAGAAATAGGAAGGTGCTATTTATGCACTGGAGCCATTTTAAGGTCAAAATAAGATAATAAGTAACACTGAATATATTTTTAAACTTAAAAGCGGGTTTCTCAGATATGTGATTTTAACTCTTGCGCGCAATATATTTTAAAATATATGTAACCAATCACTTTCAAATTTTTTGCTCTTACTTGTTTCATCTATATACATAATTTATAGATAAAAAATCCTCATAAATTAGTAAAAATTTAGTAAACGTTCTTCATCTGACTAACAAGAAACGACTGCACGAAACGTCTGTTCGAGTTTCCGAAGCAACCTATAGAGCTCAAGTCCCTAAAAGGCAGAAAATTTTTGATTTTTCTTACATAACAGACATAGGAAGGTGCTAATTATGAACCAAAGGCATTTTAAGGTACAAAATAAGATAATAAGTAACATTGAAGTATTTTTAAATTTTAAAACTGTTTTTCTCAGATATGTGATTTTAACACTTGCGTGCAATATATTTTAAAATATATGTAACCAATCACTTTCAAATTTTTTGCTCGTACTTGTTTCATCTATATACATAATTTATAGATAAAAAATTCTCATAAATAAGTAAAAATTTAGTAAACTTTCTTCATCTGACTAACAAGAAACGACTTCACGAAACGTCTGTTCGAGTTTCCGAAGCAACATATAGAGCTCAAGTAGCCCCTAAAAGGCAGAAAATTTTTGATTTTTCTTACATAACAGACACAGGACGGTGCTATTTATGAACCAAAGGCATTTTAAGGTGTAAAATAAGATAATAAGTGAGATTGAATGTATTTTTAAACTTTAAATCTTTTTTTCTCAGATATGTGATTTTAGCCCTTGCGCCAACATATCTTGAAATATATTTAACCAATCACTTTCAAATTTTTTGGACTTACTTGTTTCATCCATATACATAATTTGTACTAAATAATAAAAAAGAATTGTGAAGAGGTTTATTTCATGTTTTTTAACACTGAAAATGAAAATTTCATTTTGTTTAAATTTTAAAAATATTAATTTTTTTTCAAAACTTTAAAAAGTATGTACAAATTAAAGATGTGATAGTTATAAGTATATTATTATCAAATTGAAGTCCATAAGTATAATATTATTTGAAATTTCTTGCGCGCGGCTGCTACATACACCGTTATGTCTGTCAAAATTGTATAAATTTAAAAAACAATATAAAATGTACATATAATTCTATGATTTCAGTAAAATTTGAATAGTAAGAAAGGTTTTCTATATGTTTAGAGAAAAAAATTTGAACACATGGGATACATCTGGTTGAAATTAAAAAATTGTAAAGATAACTCTATTTTCAATGAATTTCGACTGTTTAAAGGTCCTATGCCCCCTTAAAAATATTCTATTTGAGAAATACATGAGTTTCTCTACAAATACCAAAATGTATATGAATTTCCAAATGACTTAAGCATATGTGAAAAATATGTCAGGCTACGTCAAGTATGAGTGGCTGTATATCAATAAATAGTTTTGTGGTAACCAACTAAAATGAGTATGCCGAATTCCGTGGAACTCATTTTATTCTTTCGTGAGATATCGCTGTGTGGAAAAGCAAAAACTTAATGCCTCGAAACGGTTATATAACATTCATATGACAATGTTCATCAGTCCCTGGTTAAAGAAAGTATATTTGAAAAATGCACTCATTTAAATTGAAAGTGCACTCATTATTGAATATTGAGCATATTCAATTATTTGTGGTATTTTCATTAAAGATTGGTATCTCAAGAACGAGGAATTTTCACGGATAAGGGTATAGAAATATTTTTATCTTAAATAATTAAAAAATTAAACTTAATGTACATTTATCTAACAATTTTATACAATTACTTTTCAAAAATATTTTTCTTTGAAAGAGTAAATATTATATTATGGTAGAATTTATCTGAAAAAGAATAGTGTTATTTTGTATACTCAAGAAAAAATGGTAAAATCCTATACCGAAAATCACACAATTTCTAAATCCATTAAAATCTAATGGATGTAAATTTGACTCCAACCCAGTAGTTGTAGTTTGCATATACTTTATTCAATAGCTAACGTAAAAATTAGTTGTATTCAGAGTTGATCCTATGAGTAATGAATGCTTCCTTCAATTGAAATTATTCATTGCTGAGTGTGATAATCACTAAAACAGAAAAGGGGACTACGGATACGAAAAGTAACACATCTATCACGTGAAAAAATATAAAAACATTTTTCATTTTGAAATATATAATTAAACACGCATCTTATTCCTATCTCAATTTATTGTCAATATTTTTATTTACAGATTTATAAGCGTGACGCGCAATTTTTTAAATAAAATGTTCACTACCGACCTTTAACAAACACAATAGAAAAGAATAAAATTACATTCAACTATATAAGTTTAATATGAAATACATATTAGAAAATGCCATTGTTTAGTATATCCATAGAGAGTTAATTAACTTTTAAGCTAATTAATCAGAAATGGTTTTCAAAACATTAGCTTTGAAAGATATTTTGTGAAAATATTCTTGTTGGAATCGCTTCCAAACCTAAAAATAAAAACATTCTCCCCAGCTCATTAGATAGAGCAACTGGACATTCGTTGCGATAGTCTCGGTTGGGATATTGACTATTTACTGTGACGTCTTCACCCTGCAGGCCAGGTACAATAATTGTATACTAAGGTTTCAGATCACGGGATGCTACCTACATTGGATAAAAAATAGTGAAATGAAAGGGTCGTATAGATCTGACAATTTTTTCAATCCGAAATTTGAAAGAGGATATATGGTAATAATACCGTTTCTGTAGATCACTGGATACATCATTGGCTCACCAGCTATAGAAGTGATTTGAAAACCGGTAGGAACAGGATCTATATATAACTTATTATTTTCCCTGACATAGTAATGTATAGGGAAAGTATTGAAAACATGTCGAAAATCAGAATTCGAGTTTTCGGCGGGTTTATACGTTTTAAGCACTTCAGAACATCAAAAATATATTTTTGTCGCGACGTTCGTGTGTGTGTTTATCGGTCTCTCTCTCTCTCTGTGTGTGTGTGTGTGTGTGTGTGTTGGTCTGTCTGTTTGTCTGTATAATTTATTCTAGCTTAATCTATTCAATGAAATTTCACAAAATCTGGTAAAGAAGTCTTTTGTTGATTACCCTGATACTAATTAGTAAGGCGCGGATTTTGGTGATCTAAAATCTCACTAAAAATGTCCTAAAATAGGGAAAAAATGCCTTAAAAAATTCCCTTAAAGTTTTACATTATAATGAACTTAAAAAAAGAACGACATGAAAAATAAATTTAGTTAATTCATGATACAAATTTTGAAAGTTTTGAGTAAATACAAATAATTTAAATTGTTGAAATAAAAAAAATTTATATGTATAAATACCTGACTTAAAACTTTTATTATCTTGAACTGCGATAATTTAATTTCCCCTGATAACATCGGAGTTACATTGAATTATTAGGTGTTTCTTAATGTTCTCAAATGTAAAAGATCTTCTATTGTCGGAATATAATTTTTTATACCGTGAAAATACCTGTTTGCACCACAAAACGGGAAGAAGTGTTGCGGTCCCGGGGGTTTGTTTGCAAAGATGCTAAGACGGGAATTAGCAAAAACATCCATTGGAACAGAAAGTATAGAAAACTAAAAATGAAAAAAAATCCCTAAATATAGGAAATCTTATAAAAATGCAAAATGCCCTGAAAATGCTCAAAAATGCCCATAAAAGGCAAAAATAAAAAAAAATGCAAAAAAATGCAGATTTCATCAAAATCCGCGCCTTACTAATTAGATTTTGTTACAAACCTGCCTTTTCTGAGTAATGGCCCTCAAAAGTTGTTAAAATTTGATATAAAGGACTACACATGCTCAAATATAGCAATTAAATACTTTATGTATGCGTGGTTTGTGACGACAAAGAGACAAATAACAACTCCATTACGCTAGGACTAGTCGTTGCCGACATATAAGTTTGCAAAGTTTCTGTAGCATTTTTGCAACGTCGACTTTGAAAATATATATCCAGTCGCCAAATGAAAACGAAAATTTAAGTAAAACCGCAAATTTAGCATAATTTTAAATAATTATCATGTCTCTTATTTTATTAAGTTAAATTAAATTAAATAAATTATAAAAGGAAGGAGAAAGTGAATTCGGGTCTGCAGGGAAAGTTGTGTTCTTCGCACATCAGACGTTTATATATTTTAATCCAATTCAAGACGAAATATGCATTCAATTTGTATGGAGAAAAAACTTGTTTAGAGTGTTTGACAGAGAGTTAGATCACAGAGTTTATCGAAAGAAAGCATAGGACAACACAAAATGGAATTTTTTCATTAATGTCATTCTAAATGATATTAAAAGCTTGGCCATCTGTTAAACATCCAGTTAGAAAGCGAGCTCTAACTGGATTATGATTGTTCAAATTTTATACGCGTCCTTTGTGAGACAGAATGTTTATTCATGATGACATATGAGCGGCGAGGAAGAAATAATATTTGAGCGTAAATATTTAGTTTAGAAATTTACATTTAAATAATAGTGGTAGATGCGTTTTAAATCTTATTTGAATTTTAGACGGATATTAATATACTATTTTTCCCATGGTGTCAAGCAAGTTTCAATGGTTTCCGAACGCAATGCATCTAATATGCAGGATGTATCAAAAAATTGATTATGCTTATAACTTTTGAACTATGTTAGACACATACTTCTAACTGGAAAATTGTTTTGAATTGTAAGCAGAAATATATTGAAACACTTTCAAAACTGCGTGACGTATTACCGTAATATACGAAAAATTATATATATATATACTCAAATATATTCTGTCAATGGTTTTTAAATTCAATCGCAAATTGTTTGGTAATTGCTCGAAAATGATTTTCTCTGTCTGCCCTTAATAACTGTATTTAGCATTAAAATTGCACACTTATACTATCGAATACAATGCAGAACCTAAGTCGTATTTTATATTTTCGCTCTTGAGGGCAGAGAAAATGGGGGTTTCGAAAAGTATTTCTAAACTGTCTAATAATTTACACCGTTGACCTAGAAGACTGAATATTTTCCCACCGTTAGTATCATTTTATCCCCCGGCACGTAGCTGAGGAATTAGACATCAAATACATGGTTTTCCCTAACTGTTTGCAATGTTTGCATTTAACATTACAATATCTATACCGATTTTCCATACTTATTAATTGGATTAACTGAAATCAGCTTAAAATATGAACTATTTTTCTCAAACTAAATTAATCTGCAATAAAAATAAATATATTATCAACAGCCTAAAAAGTTGGAAAAATTTATCAACCAGTTTCAAAAGCAACAAAGAGTCTCCTTCGTCACCATAGAGATACCAATCAACCGCACCTACAAGAGGCTAGGTAGCAGTGGCGGCTAGTGTCTTCAGGAATGGGTGAAGCAGATATAGAATTGCCCCAAATCCGGGAATTTTGAGAAAAAGGAATAAATTCGAGGAGTTTGGAAGTATTGGAATATTTGATGGGAATAAACTGATTTACACGTCGCTTATATGCTCTGGCTAATCCGGTACACTGCGCAGTTCAAACCTTAAGAATGGATGGATTGCCATTTAGATGTTGCTTTAAAGAAGTTTTTTTATTGGACACACTGCAAAGTCAGTAAGTAACAAACACTTTGTGCATATGATAATCAAAGCTAAAGTAACGTATTTAAGAACAAATAAAATAATAAAATAGCATACAGCTGTTTCGAAGATACACTAGATCCTATTCGTCAGTGCAAGATCACCAATACACCCGAAGCCAAAAAGTCGAACTGGACAAAAATAGTAAAGCAGAATTGTTTATATACGACCTAAATTAAGAGCTCACCTAAGAGAGCCAATTAGAAAGCAGAATGGTGAACAAGCTAGCTAATACAAAACGATAAGTAACACACTAAAATTGACGTGCACCATAATTCTACATAAATATTCCGACAAGACAAGTCAAATCCAAATAAGAATAAATGTTCCCCAGCAAAAAGAATAATTCAAAATGACACATAATATCCCCAAAAGTAAAGACACGGAACAAAAAATAGAGTACTGGACAAGTCATTAATTAAATTGTTAGAATTTTTAAATTCTAATAGTTTAGTTTCTAAGTCTAATACTAATAATTCTAATACAAAAATTCAAATAATTTAGTTAATGACTTCATTTTTTGCTCGCTCTCTTACGGAATAGAAATATTCAAAGTTTGATGATCATTTAAACTCAAACATATTGTAATTGCGTTATTTCAGACTGTAGATGCACAGAATTTAAGCAAAAATAAAGCGGTTTTAGGACAGATACAACACTACATATAAATTAAAAAGAACTTTAGAAATTACGATTTTGACACAAGATGGATGCCATATTTTATTTTGAAGCGAGCCACGTGATCTCTTCATATAATGGTCACGCGATCTCTTCATATAAAGTGTGTAATTAATTTTTTAATGTTTATTTAAAAATCTACTAAATATATTTTGCTAAACATTTTATTATATATTTTATGGCATAATATGAATATTTCCTAAAACTTTCGAAGCAACTTGTGAATTTTAAATTTGCTTAAAAAATGTTTGAGAAATTTGGTCCCATAGTGTTCAGCATATTTCATTTTTTCAACCCAGGTTCAATCCAAAACTAATTGGGTGATAGTATTCATTTATATTCCCATAGGTTCCACAGACCGTCTGAACAACATACTAAAATTTCATTTTGATAAAATCATTTTTACGGCAGTTATCGTGCTAACGGACAGACAGACATCAAACAGACGGAATTAAACAAGAAAGATCAATCATGCTTAAAGCATTGATTATGAAACACTTTACAACTTCAATGCAATTTTATTTAAAAAAGTCGAAAATGCAATACATTCCTCGGTAATATTTTATCACAATACTACATTAATTTATTATATTTGAAAACTTAAACCTTCATTGAAAAAAATGCACTTCATTCAAATGACGGCATTGCAATATAATTTTCGTGGTTTAAATATCTCTAAAATGAGATACATTCCACGGTAATATTTTTAAAACTATCATAATACTACGATAATTTATTATATTTGAAAACTTCATTGAAAACAACTAAAATTCATTCAAATGACGTCATAAAAAATAACACGCCTGGCTCTCTCTATAAAAGCAACATTTCATTCATAAATAATTCCCCCATTCATGTCATTCTTCACAATACTATAATAATTTATTTTATTTAAAAATTAAGACCATTGAGTTGCAAGTAAGTAAACTCTTTGCGTAAAACTTCATCGAAAAATATCGTCCTTCTCTTTCTAAAATCAATGAATATTTCATTCATATTAGCTAAGCAGACTCCATGGACTAAATGATTTTGTGTTAAAGAATTACAGCGATTCTAATACAACTCATTCTACATATTTTGCTGTTTACATTTTACATAGGTGAAAAATAGGCTTAATAGTAGAAATAATCATATTTGGATGAGCATTTAAACTGAAATATATTGTCATTGCGTTGTTTCAGTGTGTAGATGCACAGAATTTAGGCAAAAATAAAGTAGTTTTAGGACGGATACAACACTCAATATGAATTAAAAAGAACTTTAAAAATCACGATTTTGACACAAGTTGGATGCCATATATCATTTTGAAGTGGGTCATGTGATCGTTTCATATCATGGACACGTGATCGCTTCATATAAGAGGTGTTATTATTATTTTAATTTTTATTTAAAAAACTACTAAATATATTTCGCTGAATTTTTTTTTATATATTTTATGGAACAATTTGAATATTGCCTAAAATTTTTGAAGCAATTTGTGAATTTTAAATCCGCTTAAAAATGCTTGAAAAATTAGGTCCCATAGGGCTCAATGTATTCCATTTTTTCAACCCGGGTTCAATCCAAAACTAATTGGGTGATATTATTCATTTATATTCCCATAGGTCCTATAGACCATCTGAACAACATACTAAATTTCATTTTGATTAAGTCATTTTTACGGCAGTTATCGTGCTAACGGGCAGAGAGACAGACAGACAGACAGACAGACAGAATGAACAACGTCATAAACACTTTTCAACTTTGTTGTAAAGTGTTAAAAAGGCAGTCATGACCTGGATGAGCCCTCTCTCCCCACACACACACCGGGAGACATCACATTCTTATTCCCCTAAATTGTACTTGAAACACTTGAAAGAAACAGTGTATATGTTGAGGTCAAGTGCAGTGCATGTATTGATAAATTTAAAAATATATCCAATGTTTCGTATTATGGCTTCGCAGTCGATGGCATCAATCTATCAAATATTTTTATATTATGACGTCAGCTTAAAAGCTAAGGTAACGCACTTAACGCATACAAAATTCAAGAATGTTCTAAACTGGTTATCCCTCACTACACGTGGAGCATGATTTTGATGTCATTGCTGTTGATGGATAGTGTGATCACATATTTTGATACGTAACCCTGGGAAAAGGGAATGGTGTAAATATATTGAAATGTATACTATGTTTTTGTTTTATGTTTATAGCTATACCTTTGCACAGACGGAATTGGGATTTTTGGCGCCATTGGGTTGTGTGCGCACTGACATGGATTGTAAATATTCGGAGAATTAATTGCAGCATAAATGTCAAAGTTGAGCTGCAAATCTATGAAAATTTATAGCCCTGTCAGGTGTGGCGCGCGTCGGGGTCCGGTCTTTTAGACCACCCGGTTTTGTAGAAAGCCCTCTGGTTCTTGTGTTTGAGTGGAGCGCATAAAAAAGGAGCGTCGCTTCAAAAACCAATTGAGTGAAGCATTGTTGGACCGCCTTTTTTTATTGCGCTTGGGAAACAGCGAATGGGAAGTGGGGGACTTCCTCCCTGTATTTGTGTCGTTCCCCTTTTTTTAAAATTCTGGAAGTTTTTAGAAATGTAAAAAATTGTTAGTTGCTTTTCTGAGCTCGGGAAGAGAGCACTCCAAGTGCGTATCACCTGTGTTTTTGTGAAGTCCGATCCAGCATGCATTTTGATGCATCTCTGACCCGGCATCCGCGGTCCCGATCTCGGGCGGCAAATGCCTTTGCCTAGGAGCCGACGTCGTGAGTCCGGCGAAGAAGGCGACTCGTAGCCAAGACGAGCCGAGCCTAACTCAGCGCGAGGGCGCAGTTTTTTCGGGCGGTGGCGACCAGAAAATGGAAGAATGTCGTCATGTTTTTATTGGGTTGCAGTACGCACAGCTCTACCACCAAAACGGCGCGGTGTAGGACCTTGCTCCTTTAGCTGCATTTAAGCCGTGGTAACTGTAATACTGTGTGTACGGAATATTTGCGGAGCATCAATCCAGGGCTCCTAAGCAGCAGCCAATTTCTACAAATAAAGTATCTGATCTCCACTCTTTAGGCAAAGCCTGTACGTAGATCCCACAAGATCCACTGGAACTAAGCCGACGTTAAGAAGAGGAGAAGGAAAGTGAACAGTATGCCCATCGTCATTTGTTTTTGTTTGGTTGCAGTACAACACAGCTCTACCACCATAACGGCGCGGTGTAGGACCTTTGCTCCTTTAGCTGCATTTAAGCCGTGGTAACTGTAGTACTGCGCGTACGGAGTGTTTGTGGAGCATCAATTCCGGGCTCCTAAGCAGCAGACAAACCTCTACGAAAACGTACCACTTCGGTAAAACCTGTACGCATGCTCACTCAAGAGCCGCTGGGACTAAGCCGACGTTTAAGAGGAGGAGAAGGAAAGTGGACAGTGTGCCCATCTCCAAAATAATACTTGGCAAAAAACTTTCGTCACCTGATGATACGCAACCGTGTTTCTCAGACTGGTAGTGTTTTTTCATGAACTACTCAAATAATGAACTAACCTTCAGTTAATCGTGCCACCCATTCCGATGTGCCAAGGGATAGCTACCAGCACTCAGTGAGAGTCTTGTGTAATGAAGGTATGAAAATTATATATATTGATTTTAAAATGTGTATATGAATGTTTAAACTTATTTGATATGTATTTTAGTGCTAAGGGCAATTTATGCTAAATGGGATATTTGCCAAAATGAAATTATATTGTGTTTTTCTTTAAAAAAAAGGGTAATTAATTACAAGTTTGGATAATAAAAAATAATATACAAATTAATGCAAAATAAACTGTGCACCCCGAGGTCAAGCTTGGGTAAATTGGGAACTCATTTGTAATTGTGTATTTTGTTAGTTAATGTTAATTGAGATTTCATGTGTTCTGTAAATAAATTGTTAGATGGCCACAAAAATGGGAGTGATTATTTTATTTTAACAAACGCAATGTACTATTGGTCCAATCGGACCCCACTATACTTTAACACGCTTGAGCCTGGTGGAACTATTTGGTGAGTATCTGTAATGTATTTAAGTGTTTAACTTTTATTGTATTTATGTGTAAAATTCACCTCACCACAGATAGGAGGCAGCTAACCGAATTATTAATGTGAATAAAATCCTTCAAAACAAGGGTTTTGAAATTTTTCTGGTAGTAGTATTTACTTCAACGCCAGGAACTATGCAGACCATTATTTTAACCACGCCCACCGTTAAAAAAATCATGATGACTGTGAAGCGACCACCACCAGTTGAGAACCAACAACTGGCCATCCATCATAGAGAATTTTCTTGCTGTTATGCAACGCACTGTTATATGACAGAAATTGCTTCACTGTAACTGCGAGATATGCCTATATATTTTTTCCAATTACGTGATTTGCGATATTTCTAAGTATGGAGGTAAAGCTTCGATAATCTAAACCATGATTCCCAACCAGGGTTTACTGGAATCCTGGGACATCGCGAGCTCATAGATTATAACTCGTCCCTGTTATAATTGATTAAAATTTGAAATTATTGAGGTCTTAACAGGATCTTTTAATAAAACAGTGAAACATTTTGAAAGTTTAATCCAGTTCCATCGAAAGTTAAAATTCAAGCAAATCGAGCTTTTCTTGTGATGTGAAATTTTCTGGAAGCACGGAATTTTGTTGTAGTAGCAAGACATTTAGTTAATTGACAGTGATCAATATTACATCACCAGCATTACAGGTACTACTCATAGGGTTGCCATACAAATATTTTGAAAAAGAAAAAAAAAAATCCAGCGACAACTAAAAAAATCCAAACTAGTTAAAATATGTTTCTTTTAATAACATCACATGAAAATATGAATATTCATAAACCAGTAAAATGTAACTGGCTTTTATTAACAATTTTAGGAAACAAAATTTATATTAGTACAAAATTATTACGAAATATATACAAAATGCCTGTCTATAACTAATAAGTTAGATGTAAAGCAAAGTGATTGTCATTTTTTTTTATCATCAGTGATTAATAAATAGAAATAGACAATAAATACGCTTGTAATATTTTATTCAAATGCATAATTCAGTTTTTATATAAGAATTCTACTGATTTATACGTTTATTTTACAATTTACCCCTGTCAAACCTGATATGTGTTAACCAACTAGGGATTCTGTGAGATTTTACGAAATGTTTCGACCTTTCATCCAAACAAAACAAATTGGCAGTAACGCCATTCCGATGGAGCTGAAATGGTTTTGGGTGAATAACATAGTTCTTCGTGAGTACTTTGTCTTCTTTAGACACTTTCAAAACAAATATATTACGCGTGGGATAGCCCAATGACTAGAACAGGGGATCGCACTCAGAGGATCCACGTTAAATTCCGGTGGATGCTTATTATCCCCGTGTCTACGAAGTATGGGCACGTTTATTCTGTGGGTCTGAAAGTCCTTTAGAGGAGTTATTACTAGGGAAAGAAGATACGGTCCTTATGGATGCCAACCTCACCGGGTTCCGATCTAAATTGCGTGTCACATATATTTTATACTTTCGGAAGGTCCTGGTTGAAAAAAGTAACAAACAAACAAAAATTTTGAAATTAGTGCTACTACCTTTTCTACATACAGTTGAAAATATTGTAGTATCAAAATTTTAACCACTATCTTTCAAAAACTAAGAACCTGAATCAAAAGCCAATTATATATCCTTGCAAGTCTTTTAAAGGACTTAACGCATTTAGTTTCTGACATAAAAGCATTACAAACTTGAGAAATGGAAAATTTGTAATCTTCTTAGAATTTTGTTAGCAAAACGATTCCCCAGAAACTATGAGAACTTTATAAAAGCAAAATAATAATCTAAAAACTAGATTTCATACTGAACATTTTTGTCATCTATCTATTATACTGTTATCTGTCATATTTGTATGTATTTATATATTATACTATCTTTATATATTATACTTGTTTGTATATATCTATTATACTTTAAAAGATATATCGATTGAAAGTAAGAAAACCGTAGTAAAAACTCGTACAAAAACGTTTTAATTTGTTCGTAAAAGAAAATTTAGAACATTGAAGTTATTTATATACGTATATATTCATATACAAGATTTCCATTTCTGACAAAATGAGTAAAAATTGTTTGCATTTTTATCTATTTGGTTCGTGGATTTAAGCGTCCAAAGTGTTTATATTTTTAATAACGCCCTGATTTCAGGCAGAGATGGGGTACATCAAAAGAGTTGGGAATGATTACTCATAACATATAAACCTTGAGATGATCGCTCTGCCTACTCAGCTACTTGATCATGAGAGAAAACTTTACATACTGTTATCCACTTCTAAAATGTTGTGGCGTCTCTTCTTCCCTTCTCACATTCGTATCATTCGAAGACCAGACGGAGAAAACACCTGTACTACATCCATACCCAAGACGTGAGTCTAGGGTTTCCACATGCCGAAAAACTAAGAAGGGTGCCAAATTTGACGATTTATGGCCAATTAGGCGACATTGGGAGACATTTTGAAGGTCCGAGAAACACCTCAAAATAATTAATATTCTACGTGATATGAGAGATTTCCTGAAGTTTCTATGCGGAGTCTATAAAAAGGAGTCAGCATTCAGTCTTAGAGTAATTGACGTAATACGAACAACATTGAACATTGATTTTTGTCAATATTTTGGGAGATCGACTATTTTATGAAATTAGTTTTACTGTATATTGTTTCTGTTTACGGTGTGGATGTGAATAAACGTATTAGTTGTCCAGAAACTTGGACTCATTATTGTATCCTGAGCGCACACCCACGATTGTGAAGGATACGTTGTAAAGATACGTTGTAACAATACGCTATTACAATTGATGAACTATTTTCACAGAGTGCAACCATCGCTCAAAACTTCAGCAAAATATTAATGTCGTAAAAACATTATATATATTAAATATAGTGGTTGCAAAATAATGCAAAAGTATGTAATGCATTATAAAGAAAGGTAAATAAGTTGTAAAAATGTAACCAACAGAGTCCTTCATTGGTTACCAAAGAAACCGACATTTTCAAATATCAGCTTTTTTATAACGTCTGAAATTCCGGTTCATTTTTTAAGTACAGTATTTGTCTTCCATTTGCTATTTCCTCAGGAACTATTTTTATCCCGATCAAAAATCATATGGCATCGTGTTTTTCAAGAAATTTCCAATACAGCCAGAATATGGTCTGTTAAAAAAATGTTAGAAAATATTTTGCAATACTTAAAATAATTATTTACTCTGCATAGAGTGATTCAGAGAAGTTTTAGATGTGTGTTCTTTAATGTACAGCTTTACATTTTTGGGGAGAAGAAGAATATAGATTTCATACATGTACGTGGCCGTAATATCAATATTATATATATATTACATAGATTTCAATCATATAATACAGTTAAAATTTTATTAACCTCGGATATCAAAATTTTAATTCCGAACAATTCATGTGTTTATGTGGTGTTGGCGTAGCACAAAAGAACATGATATGTGCCTCGTTAAATCCACCCTCCTCGGCAACTACGTTAGGTGGTGGTGGTGGGGTGGGAATGGGTGCTATCCGTATGTAAACCCAGCGAGGTCACGGCCTAGAGAGCAAGAGTCGGCAGAACCATTCACCGGGCAGGGCGAAGGCAGCGTAGCGATTCAAGACCCCAGTCGCCAACGGGTCTGAAACAGATCATAAAGGGCCTGCTCTTCTCCGCCAAGTGGAAGCTCTTGCTTCAAATACCAATTCACGTTAGCATTTGGCCTATCCACAGACAAATATACCCGCATCGAAAAGGAGGATCCGGGCTATGAAGAAGCCAAGTTTCATATACCACCATCTTGTGACGGATCCGTGTGACGTAAACATGATATGTGACAGCAGTGAAAATGTTATAATACCTGTCAATACTGATGGGAATTAATGGGCAAAGGCAGGCAAGAGGGCCGGTACGGGGCGGGCAGGACCGGCCAGTGGTTAGAGAATAAGGATTACACTCACAGGAGCCGTGTTCGATTCCCGGCAGTACCCAAACTGTCCTCGCGTTCACGCAGAGTAAATGCACTTTAAATATATGGAATAAAAACATGTACGTATTATTGTAATTTATGTATTTGCAAGCTTTCACTTGTGGTGTGCCGCGGAATTGTCGAAAAAACGCTGGTGTGCCGTGGAAGATAAAAAGTTGCGGAGCACTGGTTTGCAGGGTCCAAAGGGTACCCCATACTATGTCTATTTCCAGAGCTGTGTGGCCATGCTTGGCGAAAGGGACTAAGTCCTCGCTGCTCCGATGACCGCCACTGCTCAATGAGATTTGCAAATATATGTCTGGTTCAGCTCTGACTCGATTTGGCTTAAAGTGGCCATAAAACTTCATTGCTTATTAGTTGCACATGGATACGAGCTACACTTGAGTAGATGAGGTCGCATCAGGGTACTAAATACGACGGTTCCTTCCTGTAGGATATAAGTCTACCACTAAGGAGTAGCAGCGGATAGCGGTTCCCAACGATGCGTCGAAATGCATTTTCGATCGGACTTCGATCAAGTGCTTATACACTTTATAGACCTTCTCTGCAGAGATTCAAATGGAGTCTGATTTAACTTTTTGAAAGTCGGATCCCTTCACATTTTGAGGAGGGAGGAACAATATGGGGTGGAAAGTTTCCTCGTCAGTTCATTCATTACATCACTTATGCGTGAGAAATGGATGGTACTAAATTCCGAAGGGATTATTGGATTGCGGAGTTACCCCCATTTTACATGTGGTCCAATAACATTCGATAGCCTGCGGTTTCCCAGCTGCCAGAAGATCTCGTCTGAGTCATGAAATGACTTAACACATAATTTTCACGATCTTTGTCGTTTCAATTTAGACATTTACTACATCTCTTATATGAAAATTTACAAATTCTGTCTTGAGATATTCAAACCTTGGCGTCGAACTGCCCCATCGTGTCTGTGAGGAGGCATCGTGCTACAATTAAATTTACCGTCCACATTACCTATATTGAGTAATTACTCCTCCCCCTTTTTTTATGGGTCGAGTCCGGTGGGCATGAATAATATTTGCACAATGTGTAAATATTATGTTATACATCATAACAAATATGTACGCATACAAAATTATCCCAAGGACCAATGAATAGTGCGGGAATTAGTCCCACCCGTTTCTCGCACAAAATGCTGCAACAAATGAATGTACGAGAAAACGTTGCACTCCTGTTGTACCGCCTTTTACGAAAGGAAAATGACCAGAATTCAAAAATATAAGTCAGACTCTACTTTAATCTCATAAGAAATGATCTCATTTTATTTCATCACTTGCTCCAGCAGCCCTATAGAATCCCGATCCAATTATCTTGTGTTCGACGACAATTTGGAAAACCTGCATTCCCTGTCATTCTGTAGCAGCAGTCTAACACCTACAGCAAGAAACAGAATTATCATGCACTATTGTTGAGCACCATATACACAAGTAGAGCTCTGATTCAGGTCCGGATGTGCATCAATGCCGTCCTATGGCAACTCTATGCCAATAGAGCTGGAGTGGAACCAGACTTTCATTTATAAACCTCATCGGGCAGTGGCGCTCAGCGAAGAAGCGGGGAGTTCGATCTTTTCGCCACGCAGGGCCACACAGCTCTGGGAAAAGGCGGCGTATTACTGAGACACCTTTTGTACCCTATACACTACAGCTGTACTGTCTATCATATCTAGCGTCGCGATCAAGGGAAAACATAGTGAGAATTTTTTAGGATATGCAACAGATGGAGCTACAGTCGACACTCACCCGCTTATAGCAGACGACGCTGTACTATTCTACGGAAAATATACGCCATTTTAATCTAAGAATTTAAATAAAGTAACTGTCTGAAAACTATTTTAACGTCAAAATCTGGTTTCAAGAGATCTATTTTTCCACAAGAGCAATTCCTTTTATAGTCAACAGACAAATATTAATGAAAAGTATATATATTTTTAATTCGTTTGTTACAATAAGACAGACTGATTCATAGGTCTGTGATGCATAGAATTTTTCTTTCAATATTATTTTGTAAAACATTCCATTATTATTTTGTAAAACATTTCATATTATTTTGTAAAGCATTTCATTACTATTTTGAAAGCAAAAGTGCAAAAATTTAAATAAACTAGCTCAGATAAAACTTAAATAAACTTTTTGCAAATAACTCATTTTGTGAGTTGTGTTTGGGGATCAGATATAGTTAAATTTATCTTAGTATAATAAAATAAATAATAAAACTTACCTGACTATTAATAAAACTCACCTATACAGCATATTATTTCAAATACTTGAAAACATATACCTTATATCTATATATAGCACTATTAAGATAAGAATATTCTATCTTGATTATGTTTTTATTATGTGCTTTTTAATTATTTATTTTAATGTATATTTTATGCATTAGTCAAATTGTTTAATATACCGATATATTTGTAGTTTTTATTTGCAAAGAAAATACAGCATTGTTGTAAGTTACTTCGTAGTAATTTACACTCTGCATTAATCATATTCAACATATCATAACTACGTGCATTAATTAAATCAATTTTGCATAATTACATCGTATCGAGAACTTTTAAATAAATTTATTCTTCATGCTAGAATTCAAAGTTCACCGAATTAATTTTATAATTTCTACAATAACTTCGCAACACTTAAAAAAATTATCTGTAAATTGAACAAACTATTTACAGATATGGTATTATTTTTTGCATTATATTACATGATAAGTTTTATATTAGACAATTGTTTAATAAAATGCAACATTATAATATAAGTACAAGGGTCACACTGACATTTTTGAGATACGGCTAAGTGGTGCAAGTTAATCTTACCAAATCTTAGGAGTGCTCAAAGCCTCAAAGTACTTCCCTCCAACATCAATGTACTTTTGTAGGCGGATTTTTCAAAGATTAAATACTTAAAGCTATCTATTTCCAGAAATCGATGAAAAATATGCTTTCATAGCCTCATCAATCTTATTATCGGAATGAAAACGACGTCCAAGTAATTTTTTTTTAGGTTAAAAACAGCCAAAAGTCACATATAGCAAGTTCAGGAGAATAGGGTGGATGTTCTATCACTTTGATGTTTTTTTGTTCAAGAAATTCAACTGTCATTCTTGCTGAATGAGAAGATGTATTGTCATGGTGAATCATGAGTCCCCTAACATTCACTTCCTGGGAAATTTCTGGAAGACACTTAGGGGTGTACCAGTTAGCTGTAACTGTCTTCTGTCTCTATAGCTTTATGGTTTTGACTTGACCTGTATTTCTGACGAACACGGCATGCATTACTTTTTCTTTTTTCATTGCTCGTTGTCTTTTCACCATTGTTGGTTTGGGGTTATCTTCAAAGACCCATACTTTATTTTTTGATGCGTTGGAGCGTCAAAAAACGATATGTGCGTTTCATCACCAGTTATGATTTTAGAAATAATGCGGTGTTTACCATCATTAAGTAATTTTAAGGTTTATGTACTGATTCTGACACGCTCCGCTTTTTAGTGTTCTGTTAAATCATGGAGGACCTAACGACAAACTAATTTTTTCATATGCAGTTCTTCATGAATAATTATATGTATAGCTATGGATCTAATGTTAAGTTCCTTCTGTATCATTTGGTAGATTCAGCGATTATCATCAAATAACATTTTTTGAATGGCCGACGCATTTCCTGGGACTACAGCTGACAAAGTCTTCTTGTGTGTTTTACATCCAGGAGAGAATTTCGACCTCTTCTAAACTCTATAAACCATCTGAAACAGTGGCATGAGATGGAGTATCATTTCCATATGCTAATTGCAGACGTTGAATACATTCTTCTTGATTTAGCCCCACGTTAAAATCATAGAAAATTATAGCTTGATAATGCTCTCGCATCCACTTCATTTTCTTTTCTTTGAAAATTTTATTCTACGATAGCTAAATTGTAATTGTTGCCACAAATTATCGTCTGTGGGCATAAAAGAGTTCAAATTTAAATATACGACCAATAATTTTTTTTCTAGCGCATATCGTCTGCCCATATCTCAAAAATTTCAGTGTGACCCTCGTATATACATTCTTGCTGGAAAATAAATGGATATTAACTACTTTGGAGGAGACAAAAACTAAATTTAGGAATAGAAAATATTTTAATAACAAAAAAGTATCATTATTATTTTAATATTTTATATGAATTTCATTTATTCAGAAGCATTATTTACTCATTTTTTAAATTTTTACTTTGTCTCTTTTGATATATTTGTTTCTATTGATACCTCTGATAAAAAAATGAAATCCGATTATCAGGCAAAATCTCAACAATGTTTTTATCAGTTCGACTTTCTAGCTTTTACATCTTATAGCGTTTAATGTGGAGTGTGACAACGTGTCTTATACTATCTTTGTGTAGTAAATTTAAAGAGAAATACTTTGTAAATTTGTTCTCTAATTTATTGGTAAAATGAAAAGATATTACGATCTACCAAAATTTAAAAAAAGGTAGTTTAATAGATAAATTCAATTGACGACATCAGATAGCGCTACACTCGCTCCTCACCCACACACATTCCGACCCTTGAAGGTCCCAACTTCAGGGCAACTTCTAACACACAAAAGGCTGAGCTGCTTGCAGACAGTCTTAGAAGCCAGTTTGAACCACACCACGACGTAATCGATCCTAGGACGGTTGCGATCGTGGACGCCAAGGTTGAACAGTTCATCACAACAGCTGTACCTTATTCACTGACAGATGTCACCTTCGACGAACTGCAGCCCCGTATTTAAAATCTCAGAAGGAACAAGGCTCCTGGGAAGGATGGCATCACATCTACCATGCTGAAGAACTTGCCTGCTTTGCTTTATAGCTACATGGTCAAGCTCTTCAATCTCCTCCTTCGTCACAGTTATTTTCCTGGGGCTTGGAAGGTAGCCACTGTTGCTCCCCTCCCCAAGCCAGGTCTTGACCATTCGCTTGCGGTCAACTACCGTCCAATCTCTCTCCTCTCTAGTTTATCGAAGCTCTTCGAGTTTGTTATACTGCGTCGACTGGACGAGTTCTGCGACCTGAGGAAAATAGTTATTCCTGAACAATATGGGTTCAGGAAGAAGCATTCCACTCAGCACCAGTTGCTGCGGGTCGTAGAGCTCGTCTATGAGGCGCGTAGCAGGCGCGAGCGCTCGACTTTGGTCTTTCTGGACCTCCAGAAGGCGTTCGATAAGGTATGGGTCCAGGGACTCATATTTAAACTTATCAAACAATCCTTCCCTCCAAATCTCATCCATATCTTGTATTCCTATCTGACAGGTCGAAGTTTTGCCGTCCGTGTTGCCGACCAGCTATCCTCTCCCAGGAATGTTCTCAGCGGGGTCCCGCAAGGTTCTCTTGTTGGGCCCAAACTGTTCAACCTTTACATTAATAATCTTCCTCGTTCCCCTGTTGTCACCCTTGGCCTCTATGCCGACGACACCGCCCTGTTCGCACATCACAAACAGACACAAGTCGTGCACGACAATCTGCAAAAGTACCTGAACGACCTGACACAGTGGTTAACCAAGTGGCGTATTAAAGTTAATGTTGGAAAGTGTGCTGCTGTCACCTTCCCCCCCCCGGCATACCCATCCCGCTAATCTTATCTTAAATAATCAGCCGATTCCCTGGCAAAGTAGTTACAAGTACCTTGGAGTGTACTTGGATTCCAAATTATCGTGGAGCCTTCACATTTCTGAAACTTGTAAGAAAGTGAAGGCTGCACTCGCCCTGCTTCGTCCCCTTTTGGCTAGGAATAGCCGCCTGTCTGTTCGAACTAAGTTATTGCTATACAAGTCCTGTATACGTCCCATTATGACGTACGGAGTCCCAGTTTGGGGCACCGCAGCTGAGTCTAAAATTAAGGCGCTTCAAGTCTTTCAGAATAACGCACTGCGTATGTTTGCTGATCTGCCGGTCTACGTCCAGCTAGAAGTCCTGCACAGAGACCTCAATATTAGGCCCTTTTTGGAACATGTCAAAAAGCTTTCTCTTAAATTCCACGGAGGTCTGAGAAGCGTTAACAATCCTACGTTGGACAGCATTCCTCACTATCGAATAGGGCGCCCGGGGTCGCATAAGCGCCCTCGGTCGTTACCTACTAGATCGGTGAGAGATGTTTTCTTCCGCCCTAAAAAGCGGTTGCGTCCATCCTAGCCTTGTGCTCTCATTTTAGATGCTGACTCTAGTATGCTGTACTCCTCCCTTGCTTTTGGGAATTCGCGTTTTTCGTTGGCAAGCTACCTTATATGTCATCGCTACTAGGCACAGCTCAAGCTCAAGGCCCTGCGCCCCTCGGGGCGCCCCAGTCTATCCCCCTCTTTTTTCTCTCTGTTGGGAACCCACTTGGGCCCCAACTTTTTCAGTTTTCTGAAGACCTGGGGAAGGGCACGATCTAGGTCGCGCCCCCCCCCAGGCATATCTTAGATATTAAATTCTATCAGTTGTTTAAAAGCCTTTATTACTTTCTCTTTATGTCCTTCTTTCTCTTCGCCTGGAGTTTAAAGGGAGGAGTCTTCCTCTCCTGGGCACTCCACTAACCCCCGTCCTTGAGTCGCTCCTCACCCGATGTGTTCTGAATTATTGGAACGATATTTTGAGAACTTCTCCCTACGAACGCGATACTAGGGTATTCTGTGTACTGTACTACAGCTAAGCCCTAACAAATGTGTGAACTTCAAACCGTAAGCTGAATCAGTGATATCTCAGGGGCTACTTCATCACACCTGGACGATTGTACACTGGAGAAGTGTTTGACCGGTACCAAATCAGGTCCTCTAAGTGCCTATCCCTAGCATCCTATACATAAGAACATTGGAGGTAGTTACCAAGGACAAAGCAAGACCTTATAGCAGTGTGGAAGGTATTGTGTCTTTAAAATACAAATGTAAATATTAATATAATTAAACATAAAGATAATCATATCCATGATCTCTGGGTTTCGGGAAATCCTCTAGCAATATAAATCATAAGTTCGAATTTAGGTGAATTTAATCAATTATAAATTTTGCTAATATAATTATCGGTTAAGTTAGTACACCCTTAGGTCAAGTTAGGTATGATTTAAATAATGTTTTTTATTATTTAATTGCTTCCATAATTTACATGTAATAGAGGTTAATGGCCACAAATCTTCTGGTTCTTAATTAAATATACGCAGTGTACTTAAATTTTCAGCTGCCACTAATACGATCGCTGAGTCAACTGGGGACACCATGGTAAGTGGTGGTGTATATATATGTGTGTGTGTGTGTGTTACCTTTTGCCACGTCACAGATAGCAGCCACAAATACGAATGAATTTTCACGTAACTTTATATCCGGCTTTGTTATTAAAGCACTTGAATGGAATTTTTTTAAATTCCACCGAACACTTCGAAACGTATTCGAAATTTTATATTTTTTTAACATAGCAGCATGAGACAAAGTGTTTATTTATGGTTCAATGATCACGAACCTAAATAGTTTCAATCACTATTGTGAAAAATAGCTGCGATACAATTGTTTTTGTTCGTGATGTCATCAACCCCCCTTATGGGTAAGTTACTCCAGGAGGTACATTGTCAAGAATGGTATCGATCCAGAGATTTTTTCAATCACTTTAAAGTGAAGGGTAACCCGCTATAGTTGTAATCATTTGGATCAACGATACCGATTTCTAAATTTTTTCTTGTAAAATCTGAAAAAAAGCACATAGTTTATGATATGTGAAAGTCGAGTTGAGCAACACGTTAGTTAAATTTAATTATGTTACTAATACACAACCTAAACAAAATCTATTCTTTAATAATTTCTGTATGCTATAATATGAATTATGAAATTAACATTAGAAAAAAAATGAATAACAATCTTGATATAATTCGGTGGCATTGATTTAGAAGGAATTTTTTTATATGACTATGAAAATTTTCAGTTCATACATCCTGATAGTTTTCTTCCTTTAATTAAAATTTCGTCTAACGATAATTTTAGGCTGCATTAATAAGGTTAAAAAAAGAAAGGACTAATTTAAACAAAATTACATTTCAGAGAAAATGTTGGACCCTTATCATTTTAATAATACAACGGATATTACTTTTTAACTTCCTCATTACTATGAAAATTTGTTGAAAAGGTAAAGTAAAAATCTGATGTGGGCAGCACATGACTTTCCTTATATAATGCAATGAATTTATTATTTTTACAGTAAAAATATAGATTTTTCTATAGTAGTTATTTGTATTCTTTCCAAGATATTGAATTTTCATCAATGAGCCATCATTTTCCATGTCGTCATCATCAATGAGTCGTCATTGATTTAGCGTCATTTCCATCCATTTGGCGAGTTTTTCATTAATTTATCAACATTTAAAAAAGTTGCCAAGCTGGTGACATTCCACCAAATTCGTCGCCAAGATCTCGCCAAGCGTTATGGACGAAAAAATAAGTTCTTCTTACGGCAGATAAATGACTATTGGCGTTCAAATACAAAAGTATTACTCAACGTATCTTTTTTCATGAATGGATAGAGCCAGATCCACGAGAATTATGTCACTAAATTTATCGCATGGTATTACATATGAAAAGTGAACATGTTTATCAACAGAAAATATTTTTTTTTTATTTTATATGACTTTTTGATAATTTTTTTGAAAAATGTGCAATATCTCGAGAATGATTCATGTTAGCATTCTAAAATTTATGTCAATCGTTTTCTAATGAAAAATTACATAAAAAAAATGTCTATTTGTGTAACTTTATTAGCTGTTTTGATTTTTTAAAGATTTTTTCAAAATTTCACTCAAAAATTTAGCGGGGTTCTGAACATTTGATTGCGTAAGAAAACAACAGGCTTCTAGTGTTTACGTATTGTGATTTTTGTTCCAAATTTCGTTTGAATCGGTCCATTTGTTCGTCAGTTATCGTCTCCGCAGACTCACTGATACACACACACACACACACATACTTTCACACACATACATATACTTTCACACACACACACACACACACACACACACATCACTTCAAAAATGTTTGATTCGTGATCAGAGATGCTTGAAACGTGCTCTCCCGTCGAGAACTCGAATTCGAATTTTCGACCCCGTCACAATACTTTCCTTATAGGTTATGTATATAAGGAAAGTAAAAATGCATCCTAATAATCTATGCAATTCTGCGACTTTTCAATATTATCTTCGATTCAATCAATTACAGAGTAGAAAGATATTAATGTTTAAATATCCATACAAAATGTCTCTTTGAAACTATTTACATCAAAATATATCAAAGTTCCTTTTCAAATTCTATATTTTGAATATTATTTTCATAATTCGTTTTGCATACGAGAATTGATATTGAATATGAAATTGAGTTTTGTTAGTCTGTAATATAAGCGGATGCAAAAGTAATCAGCGAAATGAAATACATATTTTGGATGATATGAATAGAGTACTGAGAAACTAATTTAACATATTTACTCATATCCTTTTCAAGTGGCATGCATGAGAGATTTAATAATTTTAGTAGTTGGTATGTGTAATAAATCTTTAATGCTATGCATTATTAATAATTCTTGGTTAAGATATTTAATGATCATAACTGCTCCAAGTTTTTGGATAGTTTTAAAAATGTAATTGATATTTCATATATTTCACTTTCAGACTATAAATAGGTTTGATTTCATTTGACTATTCAAAAATATAAAATATCACTATTATTCTAGTGTAACACCTTTTTTATTATCTAGCATTACTTGAATATTGCAGTTTATTACTATTGTATAATGCTTAGTTTACGAACAGAAAACAGCATTAATGTAAAGACAAGAAATATCAATCATCCATAAATCATTGATTATGAATCACTTTCCAACAGAAATGCACTTTTATTTAAGCATCTCTAAAATGCGATACATTCACCGGTGATATATTTTAAATTATCACAGTACTGCAATAATTTATTATATATGAAAACTTAAGACATCATCGATAAGAATGAACTTTATTCAAATGTCGTCATAGAAATATAAATCGTCTAGGTCTCAGTGTGAAATCAATAAATATTTCATTCAAATCACTTTTATTTTAGAGCTAAATATTTTTGCGTAAAAAAAATTCAGCAATTCTTATATAACTCATCTTACAATCACCTGTTTACATTCTGCATCCATTAAAATTAGGCTTCGCATCCTGGGTGGCTGTCGACTTTTTGGCCCCCCCTCGAACACCCCACATTCCCCCTTTGTATAACGGAAATATTTCCGCTTGCTTATTTTCTGTATCTCTTTTCTCATTTTTTCAATAAAAGATATACACTTCAATGAATGGAATTCAGTATTCTTAGCATTTTATTTAGATTCACTTTATTATGATCTAACTAATTTTAAAATGTTTTCGGAAAATATAAATATGTTGGATTCGGGAAATATAAATATATTGGTAACCTATAATAATTTCAAATCCTATTTCAGGTTTAAAAAATATCTGATAAATGCATTTTGAAAAAGAAAAGTCCTCTGTTAAATGTTTTTTAATATATGCAACATGTTGCTTAGCTGCCTACACTTGTCTTCTCGCTCGGCATGCAAAGGGGGAGCATGTCTTTAACTCATGTTAGACATGGATTTATGTTTCAATTTGACTTGGTTAAATTTCTCTTAGAGTTTCAAATTCTTCATACATTTCTTATGCAATCGCAGAGATTATTAAAAAATAATTAATTAGTATATCAACGTATGCGACTATCAAATTTTCGAAATTTGTGCGTTTTGATCATATGACATTTTTTCACGTAACATATACAGTGTATTGTAGAGAGTATAATTTCAATATATTTACATTTCATTTTTATTACGTATTCTTCTTGGAATCAAGCAAATTTAATAAATATTAATCTAATTGTCAATTTTTCAGAGTTAAAAACACATAATCATTGTAAAATAGTCAATGCTGGCATACTAGAGCGTTTTATTTGGTTATATAAAATTGCACAATGCACATAAAACATTGACTTATTTCTTGTTAACATAATCTAATGTGTTAAAAGAAGCACTAAAATGCATACTTCCACGAAAAGTAAATAAATAGTTTTTGAACTAGATTAGAAATACCTATTTTAAAACCTTCAATGCATTTTATATATATATCAATCAAAATTTCATTTTGAAAATTTGTTGATTATTTAAACACATCAATTAGGAACGAATATTGTTTCACATTTCGAAAGTTTTGATGTGGAGCACCCCGAAAAACATTTTTGAAAAATTCGATTTTTCTTGAGAGTTTTATTGAATCATTTAGCTGTGTACTAAGTTGCAAGATTCTATCTCACATAAAACAGGAGTTCTTCATTTTTGCTACAAATCGAAAATACTAGCGTGCAGCTCTCCTAAAGTACTAACATATGGGAAAACTAAAATTGTGCACTTTCTTCTTTTCCAACTATCTAGAATTATATCAAATTTAAAGTCTCTATTTCATCGGGAATATGTTTTTGTAGCATTTTACCTTTCGAATGTTCTTCTGTGGAGCACCCACCCCCTTAAATGGAAATTTTGAAAAACTCTATTCTTCTTGGCTTTTTATTAAACGATTGACCTATGTATCAAATTTCCAACTTTTATCACATTTTAAGTATACCAAGCCCATTTTTTAGCGGATATTACGATATGATGATTTTTTTTTCATATTTAAAGAAGTGATTATGTGCTATAAGTAATGGCTGGATATAAGGTTTGGTACATATTGCTGAAGGCCATCTCCCCCCCCCCCCGCCCCTTCCATTCAACAAAATTACAAGTACGTATTTGCAATCACAACTGTAAGAATTGTTTAATTCTGATATATGTAGTATACGTATAAGCTCGAATCACCATATTTAAAACAACAATATGCCGGATATAACGATAAATACTTTAGATAAAAGTATATATAAACTAGTTTAGGTATGTAAAATTTGTTTATGGCAACATAACTGGGTGTTATCAACTGAAAATTTTGGAGTTTCTGCTTAATTTCATTTGAAGACTGCCCCTTAAGAAATATTTTTGCTTATGAATATATAGAAAATATTACTCTCTTTGAATTTGCTCTAATGTTGTCTTTGAATTTGCTCTAATGGCAAAATACCGAGAAATGGTTCGTTTATTTTTTACACAACTATGAATTTGTGATGGGCATGCGTTAGGGCAAGTACCAGCCATAAATTAAAATTTGAAAAAAAAATTCTAAATATAACATTTCGCAACGGAGCTTTCTTACAAACCCAACCATGATTGTAAAGCCATACCAAAACTATACAAGGATACATAACCGAAATGGAAAGCCAATAACACGTTGACAAAAGATTTGAGAATTTAGATCGAAATATGTAAATACTGAAAATTTTACCGCAATTAATATATAGGGTGGCCATAACTAAAGTAAATGTGTTTAGAACCCGATAGTGAGAAAACTGTTGGGCCAAACTTAACAAAATTTGCAATAAATACTATTTAAACCACGGGATTTTGATTTTTAAAAGAAAAAAAATAGTTAGGATTTTTGCCACCGCTGGCCAAAGTGACGCTGTAAGGTCCAGTTTTGAAGTAAAATAGGCATAGGAAGTACAGAAAGTTAACATTTTACATGCATTTTGAAAAGGTCATCACATTTACATTTTATACGTATTTAGAACATTTTATATTTACATTTGCATGTTACAGTTACAGATGTATGACATTAATTTTTATATCAGCATCATTTACATGTCTGATTTAATATGTTTTCCTTGCATATGTTCCAAAAAGTGCATTCTCTGCTGCAGAATGCAACAGATCTCCATTGATTTGCTTAACGTGTAATGTTATTCGGTCCTTCAAAGTGTCTAAATTATCCACATTCCCTTCGTATACCAAGCGCTTTACATGACCCCACAACCAACCGTCACAAGGGGCTCAGATCAGGCGAACGAACTGGCCACTTCATAGGAAAATCTAGACTAATTATTCGGTTGTTGGTAAAATGCTGTCGTAGGACTTCCTGCACGCGTAATCCAATACAAGGGGGTGCTCCATTATGCATACATATCGTAGGTTCAAGACTTTCGCGCTGTTGAAATTGCGGAATAACAAAGTTCAGCAGCATTGTTTGATACCTCTCAGAATTGACGAAACAAGTCTTTGAACCAATCGATGTGTTCTAAAAAAAATACGGACCTATGATGAATGATACAGTAAAGTCACGCCAAACTGTTACTTTTGGAGAGCCCAAAGGAATTTCCTGAAAGGCATCAGGGTTCTCAGAAGTCCAAATGCGGCAATTCTGCGTGTGTACTGTTCCATTCAGATGGAAATGCGCCTCACCTCGCCACAAGATTTTCCAAGGTCATGATTCGTTGACTTCCATTCGAGCTAGGAACGTCAGAGAAAAGTCCAGCTTTTGCGTCTCCTTAAAGCAACTGTTGAGTGTGGCTGATTTCATATGGGTAAAATTTTAGCAATTTGTGCATGATTTTTCATACCATAGAATCCTTCATATCCAGTTGCCTGGATATTGCCCAAGCACTGCTAAATCCGGCTGTTGGATCCTCTATGGCAGTTGTAACTGTATAAAGTTCTTAATTCCTTATAGGTTTACGCCCTCGTCCTGGTAACACTTGCAAAGTTTCAGAATTTTCAAAACGCAAAGCCATTTTTCGCAAACCTGTGATAGTCATTGGACCTTTCTTAGAGACCTCCGATATTCTCAAAGGGCAGCAGAAGCATTTTCACTTGTTTGTTAGTAAAGTTTTGCTAGCAAAGCACGATCATGTAATGTTAGCATAGCGAACTTTTAACAGCAAAGTACGATCGTAAAATGTAGCGCATAATTGATTCAGATACATTCGTTACGTTTTCGTTATGTCCTCAAAACTAGTAGGACGTACTAATGCCTTCAGCGTCTGCTGACTAAAATTGCCATAATGTTTTACATTATCACCTCTTTTCTCCGTGAAAATCTGCATATTTACTGCAACGCACTACTGAGTATGGGAGACATGAATGCTAAAATGTTTGATAATATGTAAGTGCAAATGTGACCGTAAAATGTGATGTCACTATCAAAATGCATGTAAAATGTTAACTTTCTGTACTTCCTAAGCTTATTTTACTCCAAAAATCGACCTTACAGCGTAACTTTTGTCTCCGGTGGCAAAAATCCGAACTATATTTTTTCTTTTAAAAATCAAAACCGCGTGGTCTAAATAGTATTTACTGCAAATTTGGTTGAGTTTGTCTCACCAATTTTCTCACTATCGGGCTCTAAGCACCTCTACTTTAATTATGGTCACCCTAGATCGAAATCAAACTCAAAAGTTATTCACAACACCTCTGACACTACTATTATAAGTAACACCGGCTGCTATTAATAGGAAATTATCTATTAAAAGCTTTCTCAATGCTGCAATCGGTATTCTAGTTTCTCGATTTTTAGTGCTCTTCAACCCTCAATAACCTATAATAGGACTTTCTGCAAATAAAATAAAAAAATAAATTAATATAAATAAATAAAATAAAGATATTGTTATGTTCAAATCTATACTGAATTTAAAACCTAAGTGAACAACAAAATCAGTGAAGTCAATAAATTTAGAGATTATTAATATCAAATTAAATGACTGCATTGGTTAAGTTCAGTAACAGGACTCATATGAGACGTTTCCGAAGCGAAGAATACAACTAGCTTTGTCTGTACTTCCTATTGGCAGATTATGTTACTAAAAAGAAATTATATAACTTTAAAATGAAGAAAATAATAAAATTTGCATCTTCATTTTTTATCTCAAATTGCGTGACTGCATTGATTAATTTCAGTAACAAAACCCATATGAGACGTTTCCAAAGCCAAGAATACAACTAGCTTTGGCTGTGTCTCCTATTGGCAGATTATGTTACTATATAGAAATGATATAACTTTAAAATGGAGAAAATAATAAAATTCACATCTTCACTTTTTGATCTCAAATTGCGTGACTGCATTAGTTTAGTTTAGTAACGAAACCCATATGAGACGTTTCCAAAGCCAAGAATACAACTAGCTTTGGCTGTGCCTCCTATTGCAGATTATGTTACTATAAAGAAATTATATAACTTTAAAATGAAGAAAGTAAAATGCACATCATTGTTTTCTATATTTTTTTCAAAAATAGATAATGAGTTGAAAGTTATGTTGATTGGTATTTTAAACACTGTGTTTAAAATCAAATGGGGATGCCAAAGAAACTATGTAACATAAATTAAAAAATAGTAGGAATTAGAACGCAGACTTTTACACATAAAGCATACATTAAACTAATGCTGAAAAATTCCAAAGTTAAGTATTTATTATTTGCTTTTCTGGGGAAAATATGCTAGCTATTTTTTTCGCGTTCATCTCAGCTATTAAGAAAGAAATTTACTATAAGACCTTATCTTATTCCATGGTCTGCATTTATTTTAATGAGGAGAACATAAACATAATATTTCCGCCTTGGATGTGTTAAGTTCCACGGTCATTAAAATGCAGTTATGTTAGTAGATAGGCAGTATAAGCATCACCTACATTTCTATCTTGGTAATTTGAATCTAAGTGAAGAGATTAAATTAAAAAGTTTCACAGCAGCGAAGGAAATTAATAAAATTCCAATGATTTTCAGTGAGATATTTTATTTACAAAGATTACTGAGTAAATGTTTAGTGTGCTTTTTGGGATTTTTAATGATGTTCAGATAAAAAAAAACTGATATGGCTAACTCAAGATCTACCCTGGTGCGTTAGTTAGTTTTTTATATTCAGCGAGGCTATTATTAGTTTCAAAAGCATTTGCTTAAAAAAAATTAGATGATTATATATTACATTAAAATGTATAAAGTGCTAGCTGCAATGTGTAGATTTAAGCCAGGATATTGTGAATTTAAAGTTTATATTAAGTTGCGTACAGTGATGCGATGCAGATTCGTACAGTAACATATATATAAGAAGAGTCAATGTCTCTGCCAGTCTGTCACACTTAACGATAAATGTTGCTATACATTTAGCACAATATCTCCATCTTTGTGGACCTTTAATGAATAAAAATTAATTATATAGTTTATTTTTCACATTTTTATTGAATGTTTCATGATGAAATATTTCCTATGGCTTTTTAAAATAAATTTATTTTGTTTGAAAATTTTCAGGATGATGTATAGTAAGAATTCGTTCACCCCGGGCTAGACATATAGCGAAGTAAGCGAGTCTAGGAGGTGGTGCACTTGAAATTTTCTTATAAGAAGCGATGCCCTGAAAAATAATAAGAAACACCATTGCTGTCAATCCAAATAAAGCAATATATATTTCAAGTAATACGCCATGGTTAGCAAAGCATGGAGAGCACAAACTGAACAAATGATTCACGTAAATAGACAGCAGGTTTGATATTTCAGTTGAACGAGCTTTGCGACCCATTAATTTACCAGTTTGCAATGATATCAACAGGTTGGAACGTCACGCTATCTACGTGGGCGTAAAACATACGTCCGGACCTGAACCGAAGAAACTTCATAAAAAAGTGGAAGTAAAATCAAGACCGCCCTAAGCCATCATAGAAAGCATGGCCAATCAAACACAAAGAAAGCGTGTTTCCCGTGATAACGCAAAAAATAAATTAAGATTACCTAATGAAAGAAAGACAACAAATTAGAAAGGATCTTCGAGCTATGAACACGCTAAATATAAAAAGAAATAATGTTTGTTATGACGAAAAATAAAAGTAGTACTCAAGGAATTAACTCTAGATGAAGCGAAGTAGAACAATTCGCCCCCTAGTGCCAAGTGTCCAAAATCAAAGACAGTGATCTATAGTGCAATTAAATTATACAAAGGTGCGTATCATCTACATATTATAAATAACTGTGTTGAGCGCAGATATTTTTATTTCCCTTATATACATAGTATAAAGTATAAGGAAAGTATTGTGACGGGGTCGAAAATTCGAATTCGAGTTTTCGACGGGAGAGCAAGTTTCAAGCATCGCTGACCACGAATCAAATGCTTTTGGGATGATGTCTGTATGTGTGTGTGTTAGAGAGACCGTGGAGACGATATCTCACGAACGAATGGAGCGATTAGCACAAAATTGGATACAAAACTTACAAACTGTGAATACTGGAAGTCTATTGTTTTTAAACGTAATGGAATGTTTATAACTCTCCTAAATTTTCGTGTGAAATTTTAAAAGAATCATTAAAAAATCAAAACCTTTAATAAAGTTACGTAAATAGTCATTGAGCTAAATTTTAGAGCACGAGCATGAGCTGTTCTCGAGTTATTGCACATTTTTCAAAAAAATGTATCAATAAATCACATAAAATAAGAAATATTAACTATTGTGAAATATGTTTACTTTTCATATGTAATATCATGCAATAAATTTGGCGACATCATTCTCTTGAATCTAGCTCGTTCCATTGATGAGAAAGATACATTGGATAATACTTTTGTATTTGGACGCCAATAGTCTGCTATAAGATTACGTTATTTCTCCGCTTATAACGCTTGACGAGATTTTGACGACGAATTTGGCGAAATATCCCCAACTTGCTAATTTTTAAATTGTTTCTAAGTTAACGAAAATGTCGCCAAATTGATAAAAATGACGTTAAATCAATGAAAATGACGACAAATTGATGAACGTTCAATATCTTGGAAGAACATAAGAATATAGACTATAAGAATAACCCATTTATCCGTCCGTAACACTTGGCGAGAAATTTAGTGGGACGTCGCCAACTTGGTGACTATTTTAAATATTGCCAAAGTGACAAAAATGTCACCAAATCGATAAAACTGACGCCAAATTGGAAGTAATGTTTGGCAACTTCTGATTCCCGTCATATGATGGGAATACCTTCTAGTAAATAAGAAATGCTCTTCTATTGTCATCCGGAAAATCGCCAAATGTACAATTCATCGATAAAAACACAGTATCATGGATCTTATACATTATTTTTTGACTGTGAAAATAATGAATTAATTTCATTATATAAGGAAAGTCATGTGCTGCCCACATGAGATTTTTTTTATAAATATTGCTTGATCTCACATATCCTAGGTCTCGCTCATAAAAGATTAAATGAGTTGTTATAGTATAAAGTATTATTGGTAAATGTATGTTATAATCTTTGAGTGCGACCTAAATAAATATTATAATTTAACATCTAAATATTTAGTCAATGACCAATAATTTACTTTTCCTATTTAGTATGTTGACTCTCGCTGTAGAGATAAATTCGGATGGTTATACTAGGATTCATCTCAGACATTGTAACTATACTGACAAAGAAAGTTGAAGTAAAAAATATATTATTTCGGCACAGTTCTATACGATGCTTATCTATAATTGTTATACTGATAAACATTCTGTAGAGAACATTCTGTCATTTGAGTGCATCGAAGGGGCAATGCACTTTATCATATATCCATAAAACTCCGTAAGCATAACACTAACCCTAGCAATGTTGAAAAAAGGATAATGCATAATTCCTTTTACATTCCTTATATACATAATGTATATTACTTTCCTTATATGCATAATGTATAAGGAAAGTATTGTGACGGGGTCGAAAATTCGAATTCGAGTTTTCGACAGGAGAGCACGTTTCAAGCATCCTTGATCACGAATCAAACATTTTATAGGTAATGTCTGTGTATGTGTGTTTGTGTGTGTGTGTGTGTTAGTGAGTCTGTGGAGACGATATCTCACGAACGAATAAAGCGATTCGAATAAAATTTGGTACAAAAATCACAATCCGTGAATACTGGAAGCCTATTGTTTTTTTAAATGTAATCGAATGTTCAGAGCCTACCTAAATTTTCGAGTGAAATTTTGAAAAACTCATCAAAAAATTTAATAAAGTTACGCAAATAGACATTTCTTATGTAATTTTTCCTTTGAAAACGATTGACATAAACTTTAGAACGCTAGCTTAATCCGTTCTCGAGACATTGCATATTTTTCAACTACATTTATCAAAATATCCCATAAATTAAAACAAAATATTAACTGTTAAGAAACATGTTCACTTTTCACTGCGATAAATTGGGTGACACCATTCTCGTGGATCTAGCTCGTTCCATTCATGAGAAAAGATACTTTGAGTAATACTTTTGTATTTGAACGCCAATAGTCATTTATCTGCTATAAGAATAACTTATTTCTGCATCCATAACGCTTGGCGAGATTTTGGCGGCGAATTTGGCGGAATGTCTCCAATTTGGCGACTTTTTGAAATGTCAAATTAACGAAAATCTCGCAAAATGGATAAAAATGACGCTAAATCAATGAAAATGACGACTAATTGTCGAAAATTCAATATCTTGGAAAGAATATAAGTATCTACTATAAGAAAAACCTATTTTTTTACTGTAAAAGTGGTAAATTTATTGCATTATATAAGGAAAGTTATGTACTGCCCACATCAGATTTTTTTCTATAAAACTACATGAATTCAATTTAAAACATAAATTTATAAAAACATTATGTACATAAACAAAAGAAGATATAATAAAATGACCTTACATAGTTAATCCACTTTTAAAAACGTTTCGTGAGCAACTGTAAACAGCACATTTTTTCTCATTACACTGCGGTTATAAATTTGCTGTGCCCCTTTTCTAATATCACGAAGTTAACTGCTATACGGTTTAAGTTTCACTAACTCCTGGGTGTAATAAATACAATTTACCTCTAAATCCTTTTGCAGTTAAAGGGACAACAAATAAATAGCAACAGAGATTTCAATAACTTTCAGTTGAGATTAAGTAAATAGTCTTAGATTCTGTGGAGCATTGCAATGTTATATTCTTTATCCATTGAGATATCTCAATGAATTTAATACTGAGGTGGATAGACCATGCGAGTTTTCCTGCATACTGATATGAATGCATTTTTATTCACAGAAAATTATTTACAAATTCTACGGAAAAAAAATATTTACTTTCTCCTATTCAGTATTGAGAAAGTAGTGTTTTCCCCAAAATTTTCCATTTCGAGATTTTGATGCCAATATATGTTTTAAGACATTTTGAACACTGATTATTTTTGGAGTGCTGTCTGTCTAATGTCTGAGGTCGATTTCTTGTGTATACAACAGAAGCCACATATGTTAATGGATTTTCACGAAACTTTATATCCGGCATTATTAATGAAAAATATAGACCTGGATAGAATTTTATTAAATTCGAGCGAAAACTTTGAATTTTATTCTAAATATTATATTTTTTAGAATGTCAGCATAGCATGAAATTTGACGTAATCATGTATAAAAGAGATTTTTTTTTCTAACAGTTACAAAAACAGTTAAAATTTCAGTACAGTGATAGCTCATATTAGGTTCAGAGATACTTTAGAGCGATATTTATTTTAATGCGAGTTGGTTGTTTCGTTATTTTATGTGGAAGCACAATTTCAAACGATTTTCACACAAATCGGTTCCTTAGCGATCGAAAATATCATCGCAGAGTTTCCATCTTAACATCAACGGAAATACCAAAAAACATCTTTCCAACGAGCTTTTAACCGATACAGTACCCATTTATATTTTTAAAAAATTTGGAAAAAATCAAATGCAAATATTTTAGGCAATTTGAATTTTATGTTCTTGCATAATAGACTTCAAGATTCACATTACTTTAATTTTATACGTGAATACCGTGAGATATATTTGCATTTTAATACTTTTTAAATGCCCTATTTTTTTAATTTATAATATAATTTTAAGTGGGACTGTAAAAGTTGCTTTCGTATAGATCTGGAAGAAAATTAATTGAAAAGAGGACTTTTCATCAGGATTTATGACGTTATAACTGAAGGAGCCGTTGAGGGCAGATCTTCTTCCTGTCACATGTTGGAGCAATAGATAACATACCATAGATGATACCACAGATAACGTACCATAATCGAGTGAATATAAATCGGTTCAAGTTGTTTCTATTATATTGGTTTAAAATAGTACGGATCTCGTGGAGGGCCCCTACATCCGTGATGTCATTAAAAGAGGAAGTGAATCAGCACTTATTATCCGAACGGGCAATAGAGGGTAAAATCGCTTCTGAAAGCCATTATCGCTCAAGTAAGACACAAATTGGATGATCTGTAGATATCCTAAAGAATTGATGGAGTCTTACCATCTTTTCCAATACTGAAAATCCAGGGATAACATCTGACTCTGATTGGCTACATTTTATGGCATTTTGCTCGCCAACTGTTAATCATTATACGTCCACTCATTCTTTTAGTATGATAAGGGGATTTGAACTTCGGTTACCCTTACAGATCATAAGTGCCAAAAGCCTTTCTTAATTACTTCGCGGAAGGAGGGGCCATCTGCATACAACATTTATTGTTTAAGCTCAACCCATCTAAGAAACATATTTGGACAGTTTTGGAAGCCCCTATAAATCATCTATTATATATGATATTTACAGAATGATCTATTGACCTTTTTACTTTCCTTATATACATAATGTATAAGGAAAGTATTGTGACGGGGTCGAAAATTCGAATTCGAGTTTTCGACGGGAGAGCACGTTTCAAGCATCACTGATCACGAATCAAACATTTTTGAAGTGATGTCTGTGTGTGTGTCAGTGGAGACGATAACTGACGAACGAATGGACCGATTTGAACCAAATTTGGTACAAAAATCACAATCCGTAAACACTGGAAGCCTATTGTTTTTATACGCAATCGAATGTTCAAAACCCCCCTAAATTCTCGAATGAAATTTTGAAAAAATCGTCAAAAAATGAAAACCACTAATAAAGTTACGCAAATAGACATTTCTGATGTAATTTTTCATTAGAAAACGATTGACATAAATTTTAGAACGCTAACACGAGCCGTTCTCGAGATATTGCACATTTTAAAAAAAATATCAAAAAGTTATATAAAATAAAAAACAATTATATTTCCTATTGATAAACATGTTCACTTTTCATATGTAATACCATGCGATAAATTGGGTGACATCATTCTCGTGGATCTAGCTCGTTCCATTCATGATAAAAGATACTCTGAGTAATATTTTGTATTTGAACGCCAATAGTCATTTATCTGCTGTAAGAATAACTTATTTCTTAGTGCATAACGCTTGGCGAGATTTTGGCGACGAATTTGGCGGAATGTCGCCAACTTGGCGACTTTTTGAAATGTTGCCAAATTAACGAAAATCTCGCCAAATTGATAAAAATGACGTTAAATCAATGAAAATGACGACTAATTGTTGAAAATTTAATGTCTTGGAAAGAATATTAGTATCTACTATAAGAAAAACCTATTTTTTACTGTAAAAGTAGTAAATTCATTACATTACATAAGGAAAGTCATGTGTTGCCCACATCAGATTTTTTAGTGAGCTGACACACGGGGTGGGAAATTGGCTTAGTAAGGGAAAGCGTGGACATAAAGTGATTAACAACTGATGAGCAGAACGTCAAGCAGAAATAGCCAATCAGAGATTTAATACGTTCCCGTCAAACCACAAGCAGATTGAGAAAGGTGACATGTTACCCACACTCAATGTCTGTGGTTAATCCCAGATTTCTTTTATTCGGAAAGAACGGAAAACTCCCTATAATTCATGATATTTGCGATTAGAGCGGGCGACTCTGCATGCCTTGTTTGAATGAACGACTATCGTTGAACAGCGAATTGATGACTTGGACAAAAGAACAACGTATAAATTAATGTCTATAGTATATTTCCATACAACGTATAAATGAATGTATAAACTATGTCAACAGAGCGGGAATTCCATCCAGGTCTATTTTGATTTATATTTCATAATACTTCAATTCCTTAAACGCTAATTACGCTAGAGCTTAGTTTTGATTTTATTTCCTTCTCTAAAGATTCTCTTTTCTTCTTTGTGATTGCAGCTATTTTCATTAGTTATTAAAAACATAGTGTTGATTTTAAGCGAGTTTAGCTTCACTCATTTTACCAATTAATGGCATTAAATACGTTACAGACATGCTGGGTCTATATTTTATAAATTATCGTACCCGATTTTAGGTGCTTTAATGCGCCTAAAATTCCAAAATTTTATTAATTCGATTATAACTCAGTTTCTAATTGTACGAGCTTAGCTTTAAATACTTTACATGTTAACCTGATCTAACAAAAGCCATATACATAAATTGCATGCTCTTTGCGTGTTTATTTAGGAGATAAAGAGTCCCAGTATCAGGAGTGGCGTATGTTTCAATGCGCCCAGCGCGAGCTAATTCGTATAACGCCCTCGCAGCTAGGCGTATTCAGGCGAAGGCGAATTTAGACGAAGACGCATTTATAAAGTAATGTCGGTTCGCTTAATTAAACATTTGTATCTTTCTCTCCTTTACGTAAGCCACATTTTTACTTTCCTTATATACAAAAATGTATATGGAAAGTATTGTGATGGGGTCGCAAATTCGAATTCGAGTTTTCGACGGGAGAGCACGTTTCAGACATCCCTGATCACGAATCGAACATTTTTGAAGTGATGTGTGTGTGTGTGTGTGTGAGTCTGTGGACGATAATTGACGAACGAATGGATCGATTCGAACGAAATTTGGTACAAAAATTACAATTCGTAGGCACTGGAAGCTTATTGCTTTTATACGCAATCGAATGTTTAGAACCCTCCTAAATTTTCGAGTGAGATTTTGAAAAAATCGTCAAAAAATCAAAACCTCTAATAAAATTACGCAAATAGACATTTCTTATGTAATTTTTCATTAGAAAACGATTGACATAAATTTTAGAACGCTAACATGAACTCGAGATATTGCGCATTTTTCAAAAAAATTATCAAAAAGTCATATAAAAAAAAACATTTCCTATTGAGAAACATGTTCACTTTTCATATGTAATCTTCTTCTTTAAGAGCGTAACAACCTGTTACAGGTCTTAACTGCCTCGACAGCACGCCTCTTCCAACACCGTCGGTCCAAAGCGACTCTTTGCCAGTTTTTAATTTTCAAAATGTTGATGTCATTCACAATGTCGTCTAACCATCTAGTCGAAGGTCTGCCCCGTGCGCGGGTACCTCCAGGGTTCTTAAAAGTATACAATCTAGTCGGGTTGTTTTCAGGGGTTCTCCAGACATGTCCAAGCCATCTCAATCTGTTACTTCGGATGATTTGTTGTTGCTGTTGTTGAGACCCAGACCGTCCGACCTACCAGAAAGGTGTAAGGTAACTGTATTCGGATGATTTGTGTAACATGAAGCTCTTTGTAGAGTCTATAAAGTTCAAAATTATATCTGGTTCTCCAGCATCCTTGTTCTTGTACAGGCCCGAATATAGTTCTTAACACTTGTCTTTCAAAAGTCTCCAGGGCACGCTGGACGTCTAAATTTAAAGTTAAATTTTTTTAGTAGTATACAGCAGCACATGTAGTATAAGTGTCTTGTATAGTCTTATTTTAGTTCTTCGGCTAACAAGCCTGGATCTTAATTGAAATTTGAAGTGAGATTTTGAGTGAAATTTTGAAAAAATCGTCAAAAAATCAAAACCTCTAATAAAATTACGCAAATAGACATTTCTTATGTAATTTTTCATTAGAAAACGATTGACATAAATTTTAAAACGGTAACATGAACCGTTCTCGAGATATTGCACATTTTTCAAAAACCTTATAAAAATTTCATATAAAATAAAAAAAAGAATTTCCTATTGGGAAACATGTTCACTTTTCATATGTAATACCGTGCGATAAATTTGGTGACATCATTCTCGTGAATCTAGCTCGTTCCAATCATGAAAAAAGATACTTTGTGTAATACTTTTGTATTTGAACGCCAATAGTCATTTATCTGCTGTAAGAATAACTTATTTTTCCGTCCGTACGTTTGGCGAGATTTTGGTGACGAATTAGGCGAAATGTCGCCAACTTGGCGACTTTTTTAAATGTTGCTAAATTAATGTCGCTAAATTTATTAGCTCCAAATGGATAAAAATGACGCTAAATCAATGAAAATGACGACTCATTGACGAAAATTCAATATCTTGGAAAAAATATAAATATCTACTATAAAAATAATCTATTTTTTTTTACTGTAAAAGGAGCAAATTCATTGCATTATATAAGGAAAGTCATGCGCTGTCCACATCAGATTTTTTAAGTTGTACATGCGAACCAAAGTTCTTTAACCAGGTCGGTCTGTGATCCTGGTGAACAATCAAAAAGTTGTCAGTCTGACGTCGGTGAGTTTATCATTTCGCTATTCGTGACGCCATGGACTAGGGAGGACTTTGGGAGTCGGTGCCAAAACACAGCTAGTTTTCCCATTATTACAATTAAAAGTTGTTTCTTAGTTTTAAAGTGCCAATATCCAGACGTACACACCTGCGCAGAGATTTTTAATTGTGCAGTGCACATCTTCCTCAGTGACATCCAAAGATATCATCGGTCTTTTCAAGGAGCCCGAGAACAAAATGCGCGCGTTTGATATTCCCGTAACATGACATGCGCATATCCATATAAATATTAAACCAGTCATGCCCGGTATAGCACCCCATTGCTCTGATGCAAACTTATTATAAAAGTAAATATTAAAATAAATTTTATTTTAAAACAGAGTAAAGATGTGTTGACGACGATGTTGTACAGACTGCGTATAAAAATTGCTATACCACTAGATAACTAGAGAAAATTGATAAATTGGGGAAATTTCCCATAACAGATTCCTAATACACAAAATCAAATATTCTGCAAATCGAAATCTATTGCCGTTTCCTTGGTTACGAAAGTTTCAATGCAATGTTAGTTTCTAGAGGAAGAATGTCATATAACTAGAATTTTTTTAATGACTAAAGCAAAAACATAAATAGCTAATATTCCCTTTATATTCGCTTAATTTGAGACGTTCTCTCTGATACAGTAAATTACAAACCTATTCCAAAAATCCCGTCGCAAAAATTTGATACCCGACTCCATAAAAGGACATAAAGATAAAAATTAATGCGAAAACTTTTGAAGCAAAATATTTATATTTACTTTTTAAATATTACATTCCCCATCTTTATTATTATTTTACTTATTTCGCCATCGGGGAATACATTTTTCGCTAGCAATTCAATGTTCAACAATTATTTTAATGGGCAGAACGAAGGCGTAATTTCTCTACATAGAATATGCTGTTTGGCCTTAGTCATTAAAATCCAGTAGTGGTTGTAGTTATGTAACAACCCGAATTTACATCTGGGAAATCTTATTATTAAAGAAACAAAATTAAATTGAAAATTATTATGTTACATTTATATCCGTATGAAACTAATAGAACTTACAGGATTAATTATTATATATCTTGCATATATTTAAACTTGCATTTATTAACTACATACGAAATACGACACATAGGATATGTATGGGTATTTTCTTTAAAAGTAATATATTACAAATACAGTAATAACATCAGAAGATTTGAAGCAAATAAGTGCGAATTTAATACTTTCGATAATAACTCGTTAAAACTTAATTATATATATATATATATATATATATATATATATATATATATATATAATTATGTATGTATATATATATATATACACTTGCACTCCATATTTATATACAACTAGAACAAAAAAATCCACGCACCCCGTAAAATAATCCGATAGTAATGAAATTGTAGAAGCAAACACCTGTCAACCTAATATGCAAATGATCAAAAAGTCGCAGCCAATGAATGAATAGTCGAAACTACAGCGCATTGAACACTACAGCGGTAAGAGAGCTAATGAAGGCATGGGAAGAAGGATTCCGCGAAAAACAAATTTTGTTCCAAAAGTCGCTGATAGAAGAAAATGTGGCGCTGTGCAATGTAAAAATGAGTTCCAAAAAACAGCTAAATGAATAACGAACAAATGAATAACAGGCATTTGAAGACGAAACTGCCCTGAAACATCACTCTTTTTTCAGCACCTCGACATCCTTCAATGTGACCGCCGTTCTCGCGGACCACATTTTGCATCCTACTCACAGAATTCTCAAAAGCCGAAAGTAAAACTCATAATGAGTTATATCCGGGAAACGAGGCGACCATGCTAGCAGGAAAAAACGACTAATTACCTTTTCGTCTGTAAAATGATGCTGCAACATTTGCTGTACCGATAGACCGATGTGTGGTGGTGCTCCGTCTGGCGTATCTGATTATCGGATCCAGACATTGTCTTTGCTGAAGTTTTAGAATGACAAAACTAGTCAGCATATCGCAATACCTCTGCGCGTTAACGGTACATGTTACTGATCCTTTTGGAGTAATATTCTAAAAAAATAATGGTCCAACGATAAAATGTGCTGTAAAGCCACACCAAACAGTGGCCTTTGGAGAGTGCAACTGACGTTCATCAACTACATGGGGTTGTCCATTTGCCCAAAATCGGGAATTGTGAGTGTTAACAATCCCACTAAAATAAAAATAGGCCTCATCTCTCCATAAAATTGTCCACGGCCAAGCATCGTCGACCTCCATCTTGGCAAGAAACGTCAGAGCAAATGTCAGTCGTTGACAATAATCATTGAGTTTGAGTTGCTGCACACGTCTGATCTTGTATGGATAGTAGTGGGGAACTCTCTGCAACACTTTCCATCATAACACACAAATCCAGTTGGCGTGCTATTCACAAGTAGCTGCTAGTACCAGGCATGGTCCTTTGCGTACTTCCGGTGATCACAGACGCAACATCCATAATTGTATGTTCTGACATCGGTTTCCGTCCTCTGCTGAGCCGAACTGTTGGAGACCATGTTTCTTCAAACTTCTGAATCACGCGTTTTGATGCATTAAATGATAGAGGGCCTTTACGTAAGTTGTTAAGTAAGTTGGATAAACTTACGAAGAGAGGCCGCTGCGTTATACTGGTGCGGGTAAAACAACTTCACAAGAAGAGCATGCTGTGGAGACGTTAGACACATGTTCAACTTAGCTGGTTGTCGAAATGACTTTCGGAGCTTTACCCACGTCCTTATCGCTAGAATTACTGGCGCTGTTGTCACTTACATAAGCGTCAATTTGTATTTTTATTTCTTATCTGCGCTTTACGCAAAGTCTCGGCTACGTAGCGCCATATTATCTTCTATCGGCGACTTTTGGACAAAATTTGTTCTGCGCGGAAGTCATCTTCCCATGTCTTCATTCGCTTTACATATATATATATATATATATATATATATATATATATCACTCACATAAGCGTCAATTTGTATTTTTATTTCTTATCTGCGCTTTACGCAAAGTCTCGGCTACGTAGCGCCACATTATCTTCTATCGGCGACTTTTGGACAAAATTTGTTCTGCGCGGAAGTCATCTTCCCATGTCTTCATTTGCTTTACATATATATATATATATATATATATATATATATATATATATATATATATATATATTAATGAAGATGTAGCACAATGAGTATAATATTCGCTTGCTGTATCAATAAAAAGTAAGTGGTCACTAAAATCTACAGGGAAATATGGACTAAATTTTAGGTGGGGCTATTTAAAGGCTACCCCCGAAATGTCATGTAATTCGGTACAGCCGTTTTCTTGTAGTGATGAGAGAAACATACAGACAGAACAAAAGGCGGACATATTTTCAATTTTATTTATATAGTTTGCCCTTCTTATTATATTCAATGCCTAATTTCATCATTGAAAACGTATGTGACTCCTAAAATCCTTTCTAATAACTTTACTAGAAGCACAATACTTTCTTTTTACACATATTTTGTCCTGCAAAGAAAGTATTAAATAAAAAGGAATGTACTTGTCTATGGAATCAAAAACCACTTCAAATTAAAGTAAGAGGGAGGTAGATATTATTATTAATAACATAATTGATCCTATGTCCATTCAGCATGATTAAAAGAAAAGCTCTTATTTAAGTGTATGTACTAGAGATTCTTTGATCAATTTCTCTGATTACTTTCATGGAAGCCAATATATATATATATATATATATATATATATATATATATATATATATATATATATATATATATATATATATATATATATATATATATATATATATATACAATACAAATGTTAAGTAAAATATAACTTTTACTAGAAATATTAAAACGGGATATGCCCATACTATCATAAGGCGCATTGCAGCACATACAATATAAGCACGAATATGGATTCAAATGAATAAGAAATGAAAGAAGTAAAAACGGATGGGGATGCTTACAAGGAAGTCGAACGGCCAAGGGGGATTACGACCCCTTGTTCCCGGTTGAAGCACGCTTTTAATCCCAGGAAACGTTCCCGGAACCAGACTCGCCTGAAGCAGTCCTCCATATACCAACGCTGGAAAAGCAAAATCCAATCCACTGAAAAAGCAAATCCAATCCATTGAAAAAGCCAAATTCAATCCATTGAAAAACGTACTTGAAAACCCAGATCACCAACATGAAACGATACTAATAGCAAGACTACTTGGATGCCTAATGTCTAAACAACCTATAACATCCATATCAGCACAGACTTTTCATTACGTGCAAGTCCTTGTAAGTCCTTATAACATGTTACGGTTAAGATACATGTCACAGTTAATCTTTTTGCATCCAGCGTGACGTAACTATAATAGTTCATAGAATTTTGCATAAAAGTCCTGATCATACTTTTTGTATGATTTTTCATAATAATGCTTTAGGAAATGTAACGGATATAGCTGTTTTTTCGCTTCACATACCAAATTACGTTCGCATATAATGCGTTCGGTCTTGGTTGTATTTAATCTTTTAATCCTGTTAAGATGATTGAGTATTAAGTTACGTAGTACGCTTATACTCAAGTTGGAATTCCAGCTGATGATATAGTTTATGCTGACATCAAAGGTCTTTCTTTTATCATACATTTTAAAGCAAATTCTTTCTTTGTTGTCGTAATAAATGCTTATATCTAAAAACTCTGTTATTTCTTTCTTCACTTGTTTTGTTTCGATTAATTCCAAATTTGCGGGATAAAAGTTGAAGTTAAATTGATAATTACTTTCAAAATTTCCAATAAGCACATCGTCCACAAATCTGAAATAGGGAATTTCATTTAGATAATGAGTTCCGATCTCATACTTATTCAAATAGATATCAGCCAACATGGAGGAACAGCCACCCCCCATGGGAATACCTTGAATTTGTTGATAGAATGAATCTCCGTTGTAAAGTAAGTTTTCATATAAAACGAATTTGATGAGGTTTTCGTAACTATTGATGTTGATAAATAGATGCAAATTGTATTCATGAAATGTTTCGATCATGATCTCAAACAGATCCTTTAAATTTATGTTATTGAATAAATCTTTAAAATCGTAGCTTTTAAGGTGTAATCTCTCTGGTATTTTGCTCAACTTTTCTATGACTTCATTACTATTTGATACCATTACAGTACCACTTGATTTTATTTTCGCCATTGTAGGTCTTAAAATATTCAGCAGGATAGCATTTGCCTTAGTTAAATAAGTTCCACATCCCACAGTCACCGGTCTAAATTTGACGGGTGACTTATGCATTTTAGGTATTAATACCAGGTATGGAAATTTGATTGTAGTGATTTCAATACCGATCCTTTTATACAATGCTGTGATTTTGTTTTCATTTGCCGTTTTAGACAAAACATTTAGTTTATACATTGTTTCGTTGTCGTAACATTTTTTTAATTGCTCTACATAGTATTTTTTGCAAGTAAATGCATAGTTTGAGGTAACTTTGTCCATATAAGTGATCACATACATATTTTGAAATATTTTCAACCGGTTCTTGTCCATTTTATAATTAGTAATTTTATTTTGTAGGTTTTTGTAATAAAGATTAAAATCAGCTAAAACTGCACTCTTCCATTCTTGAAAGGTTTCCATTGGAAAACTGTACTTTACAGCTAGTTTGTAAATAAAATCATCTAGATCCTTTTTAAAAAGTTTTCCGTGATTATAAAAATTCTGAAATCTGAATTTAGTGCCCAATTGTAAAAATTCTCTAAAATCCGAATCCATTGCAACTTCTAAATCACCAGTAACAATGTGATCATGATCTCTATTGCGAAATTTACTTGTTTCACATTGACATATCAAGTTATCATTTTTGTCCAACTGTCTTCCGATCATATTATAATTGAAGATTTTACGTCCGTTAGTTTTCATATATCGATATGTTAAACAAACTTCGGTCTTTTTTATCGGTAGGAGATAATTATGTTTTTTCAAAATTGTCTTAAATGGTATTGCATCATAATTCTTATTACAAAAAGTTGTAATTAGATATTCCTTCCCATATGGATTATTATTATTTTGTTCTAGCATAATTTCCAATTTCTTTGCTTTTAATTTAAATATATCGTAAAAAATGGCAATGTTTGCTGTAAGGATAGGATCGTCTTTATCGTTATCTTGCATAATGGGGTTTTTCATCCATTCCAACCAAATACGATATAAAAACTTTTTCTTTATTCCGAACACTTTATTTTTAATCCAATTTTCCTTTATAGTTTTATATGTCTTGATTTCTTCTATAAAATGTTTCAGGTTGTTTAAAACAACTTCAAATTTTACTTTCTTGCGCCTACCACCTCGTTTACCACGAGTTGTTTTCTTATTTTCTTTATTTTTATATACGGGAGATTGTTTTACATCTGTACTATATTCCAAATTGTGCGTGTTATTAAAGTTGATAGTATTTAATCCATATGGATATACTGTTTTATATTGTTGTATATGCTTATTTTCCCACCAAAGTCTTTCGTTATGATCTTTTACAATATCAAGAATTGTTACTTTAACATTTTCAAAACCGTGTTCCGAAAAATGGTTTAACTCCAAGTTGGTATCAAAGGTCGTATTATTTTTCACTTTTTTAACTTGACTCCGATGCAAATTTATCCTTATATTGAGATAATTTTTGGTTTGTCCTATATATTTCATGCCACAAACACTGCAGTACAAGCAATATACGCAATTATATACTTTGCAGAATGTTTTATAATTGGATTTGTCAATTGGATTTGCATATACAACAATATAAAACAGTATATCCATATGGATTAAATACTATCAACTTTAATAACACGCACAATTTGGAATATAGTACAGATGTAAAACAATCTCCCGTATATAAAAATAAAGAAAATAAGAAAACAACTCGTGGTAAACGAGGTGGTAGGCGCAAGAAAGTAAAATTTGAAGTTGTTTTAAACAACCTGAAACATTTTATAGAAGATATCAAGACATATAAAACTATAAAGGAAAATTGGATTAAAAATAAAGTGTTCGGAATAAAGAAAAAGTTTTTATATCGTATTTGGTTGGAATGGATGAAAAACCCCATTATGCAAGATAACGATAAAGACGATCCTATCCTTACAGCAAACATTGCCATTTTTTACGATATATTTAAATTAAAAGCAAAGAAATTGGAAATTATGCTAGAACAAAATAATAATAATCCATATGGGAAGGAATATCTAATTACAACTTTTTGTAATAAGAATTATGATGCAATACCATTTAAGACAATTTTGAAAAAACATAATTATCTCCTACCGATAAAAAAGACCGAAGTTTGTTTAACATATCGATATATGAAAACTAACGGACGTAAAATCTTCAATTATAATATGATCGGAAGACAGTTGGACAAAAATGATAACTTGATATGTCAATGTGAAACAAGTAAATTTCGCAATAGAGATCATGATCACATTGTTACTGGTGATTTAGAAGTTGCAATGGATTCGGATTTTAGAGAATTTTTACAATTGGGCACTAAATTCAGATTTCAGAATTTTTATAATCACGGAAAACTTTTTAAAAAGGATCTAGATGATTTTATTTACAAACTAGCTGTAAAGTACAGTTTTCCAAGGAAACCTTTCAAGAATGGAAGAGTGCAGTTTTAGCTGATTTTAATCTTTATTACAAAAACCTACAAAATAAAATTACTAATTATAAAATGGACAAGAACCGGTTGAAAATATTTCAAAATATGTATGTGATCACTTATATGGACAAAGTTACCTCAAACTATGCATTTACTTGCAAAAAATACTATGTAGAGCAATTAAACAAATGTTACGACAACGAAACAATGTATAAACTAAATGTTTTGTCTAAAACGGCAAATGAAAACAAAATCACAGCATTGTATAAAAGGATCGGTATTGAAATCACTACAATCAAATTTCCATACCTGGTATTAATACCTAAAATGCATAAGTCACCCGTCAAATTTAGACCGGTGACTGTGGGATGTGGAACTTATTTAACTAAGGCAAATGCTATCCTGCTGAATATTTTAAGACCTACAATGGCGAAAATAAAATCAAGTGGTACGGTAATGGTATCAAATAGTAATGAAGTCATAGAAAAGTTGAGCAAAATACCAGAGAGATTACACCTTAAAAGCTACGATTTTAAAGATTTATTCAATAACATAAATTTAAAGGATCTGTTTGAGATCATGATCGAAACATTTCATGAATACAATTTGCATCTATTTATCAACATCAATAGTTACGAAAACCTCATCAAATTCGTTTTATATGAAAACTTACTTTACAACGGAGATTCATTCTATCAACAAATTCAAGGTATTCCCATGGGGGGTGGCTGTTCCTCCATGTTGGCTGATATCTATTTGAATAAGTATGAGATCGGAACTCATTATCTAAATGAAATTCCCTATTTCAGATTTGTGGACGATGTGCTTATTGGAAATTTTGAAAGTAATTATCAATTTAACTTCAACTTTTATCCCGCAAATTTGGAATTAATCGAAACAAAACAAGTGAAGAAAGAAATAACAGAGTTTTTAGATATAAGCATTTATTACGACAACAAAGAAAGAATTTGCTTTAAAATGTATGATAAAAGAAAGACCTTTGATGTCAGCATAAACTATATCATCAGCTGGAATTCCAACTTGAGTATAAGCGTACTACGTAACTTAATACTCAATCATCTTAACAGGATTAAAAGATTAAATACAACCAAGACCGAACGCATTATATGCGAACGTAATTTGGTATGTGAAGCGAAAAAACAGCTATATCCGTTACATTTCCTAAAGCATTATTATGAAAAATCATACAAAAAGTATGATCAGGACTTTTATGCAAAATTCTATGAACTATTATAGTTACGTCACGCTGGATGCAAAAAGATTAACTGTGACATGTATCTTAACCGTAACATGTTATAAGGACTTACAAGGACTTGCACGTAATGAAAAGTCTGTGCTGATATGGATGTTATAGGTTGTTTAGACATTAGGCATCCAAGTAGTCTTGCTATTAGTATCGTTTCATGTTGGTGATCTGGGTTTTCAAGTACGTTTTTCAATGGATTGAATTTGGCTTTTTCAATGGATTGGATTTGCTTTTTCAGTGGATTGGATTTTGCTTTTCCAGCGTTGGTATATGGAGGACTGCTTCAGGCGAGTCTGGTTCCGGGAACGTTTCCTGGGATTAAAAGCGTGCTTCAACCGGGAACAAGGGGTCGTAATCCCCCTTGGCCGTTCGACTTCCTTGTAAGCATCCCCATCCGTTTTTACTTCTTTCATTTCTTATTCATTTGAATCCATATATATATATATATATATATATATATATATATATATATATATATATATATATATATATATATATATATATATATATATATAAACATATATATATATATATATATATATATATATATATATATATATATATATATATATAAACATATATATATATATATATATATATATATATATATATATATATATATATATATATATATATATATATATATATATATATATATATATATATATATATGATTTCTCTTCATCCAATTTCTTGTCTTTGTCTCTTGAGAAAAGAAATTCCCATATCTAGAAAAATTCGTTCTTGAACATAACGAAATTACCATAATAAAGTAATGTTTCATGGATTTATGAATCGTCAACGAATGAGTTAGATTCATATAATGAAGTGACAGAGGAGGGTTGTCAGTTATTCAATCTGGGTTTTCTTTCTAATACTAGAGTACAGGAGAAGTAATTTTTTGCCAAACATTATCAGATTTGAGGTTTAGAAAGAAATGCACGTGTTAAAGTTTATTGTAAGCGTTTCGACCACCTTGAAAGGGCTGTATATGTCTCAGTGCAATTTTATGAGGTGTTGGGCTTATGTTTGATGCGGTGTTGAGCATATGTCTCTAGGTGTAGAGGTGTAAAATAAGATTTTGAACACCTACTTTAATACTATGCTGAACAATTGTAATTGATACTTGTAATTATTATGTCTAATAAACCTGTGTTGTATTATCTGCAGTCCTTTCTTTTAGCTTCTTCCTGAATCTGTAGCTTCCGTTTTGCACAGGAACAAATGGCGTTTGCAGCCACATGTTCCTATACAAAACGGACTTGTTTTTGTACGCCTGATCCACCCTTAAAATTTATTTAAGACCGACCACCCTGTATATACTTTTCGTCTGTTTAAAACGTCGCCGATTTTATATAGCTATATAAAGAATTGAGTATCAATCTATGTTTATAATTTCATAGCAGCTGCTTTAAATATCACAAACTGCTCCTAAACAAGAAAAATTTTCTGAAGCCATCCGTTCATGAATTCGAACTGTTATAAAAATGAGCGAATCTGCAAGACTCCTGATGTCGCTTGTTTTCACCCAAGCGAAAAGAAAAATATCTTCCTACGTTCCTTAGCTGCGTATGTGCTTAAAGCCACAGAAGCCTTCTCTCCTAAGGAACTTTATTTGTTCTTTGCTTAGTCACGCGGGATTGGACCCATTTTAAAGATAAAGGGCGGGAATACTTTGAGTAATTCAATTTATCCTTGCTTGAACCCCCGGATGACGTCGGGTACATTTTCTAGTAAGCTACGGTATCAAGACCTTATATCTTCGACAATCCGTATTTTAATATTGTAAATTACAAAATATGTACCAGACTTTATACTTTCACCCTGTATACTTTCTCTTTTATACTTTCTCCTTTATACTTTCAACCTGTACATTTTCTCCTTTATACTTTCTCCCTGTAAAATAGAGTCACACACATATTTGTTCACAAGTATTCGAAAACTGTTCCTGTGGACTTAAAACGCGTTCACCCCTCAAAGAATAGCATTTAAATTTTGGGGTACTTTTATTTACATATTATAGAATAATAGACAGAGTTATAGAACGTGTCAAATGGATTTTAAATATTGTGGTTGAAGATGTGTAAAACACAAAGCTTCTTCTATGTGATTTCTTTTCCCGAGAAAAGATGCCTTTTACAAATGCCCATTAACGTGCACATAGCAGTATCTCTGAAATGTTCTTGTACTGTCATTTTTTTAAAAGTGTGTAAATGCATTTTGTCACAATTTTCCCCTTGTCACAATACCTTTCCTGTTTACTGGATTTCTAGGAAGTTCTTAATCACTCCAATAACTTTGAAGGAAAAGGTTCATGAATATAAACGTTAGGTCTATTTACAGGGAAATGACCATGCCCGATCGAATTATAGTTACTGCTGCGCTCCTAGCGGATAATTTGAAAAGTTGTGATAATGGATTCGGTAATAAAGCGAGATAGACGAATAAAGCCAATTACATATTTGTTGAGCATTGTCTCATAAGTAGAAATTGACAATAAACCTCCTACACAGGGCATTTGATTGAATCAATATGATTATTGGTAAATTTTTGTCAAATTTAGGAAAGCTAAATTAAACAACACTTATATGCACAGAAATCCTGTGAGCCTGATTTTTATTTGGCATTTTTTGCATACCCTCGTGAATTAATAAGCAAATTATAACATCAATGTGGAATTGCTGCCCATCTTGCAACCGACTAAGAATTACTGGTATTTATCGCCGTCCATAAACGAGATTCGTCCGTTTCCAGCGTCGATTCCTAATAGTTGAACAATGCTCCACGACTTTGTAATTGTCTTTTTCCAGCTGTCTGACTTTGTTGCAGAGTGGGTTAACCAAACTTTTTTATTTCCCTACTAAGGGACTCAAAAATTATTCTAATTAATTCTGACATAGTCACTTCTCTATAGATATAATTAGCGTGTACTCTCACAAGTCTTCTCTTCCAAGGTTATTGAAGAGCTTAGATACATTCCTAGAAACCCCATAAACACTATTTATATAAAAGAAACAATTATTGTTGATTTTACTATAAAAAATCGCCCAAACTGTTGTCTAAAGCATTTTAAAATTACAGTTATTCGTTAGTAACAGCATAAACTGTAGAGTGAAATTAAAAACCAGGCGCAAAACAAGCCTCTTTCTACGGGATGAAAAGACAGAGCAACCACGCCACAAACGCAAGACGACGTTTGTCTATTTCTACATTTATTGGCGCGTTTGAAATATGTTGTTGTTGAGACCCAGACCGTCCGACCTACCAGAAAGGTGTAAGGTAACTTTTTGGACGGCCGGAAAGTGCCACCCAATTTAGACCGGAACCCAGTGGGGGAGGCATCCACAGGGACCTTACCCTACTTCCCCTACCACTAACCTTTCGGGAGGACTTACGGACCCACATGTTTAACGTGATCGTACTCTGCGTGAACGCGGCGGCAGTTTTGGCAGCGGAGGGAATCGCAACCGGGTCCACCGAGTGCTATTCCCGCGGTTTGAAATATGTGTCACTGATTGTTTACCTGAAGAAGAAAGCTGTTCATTTCTTTCAAAACACATATAGTCAAAGTTTTATGCATTATTAATAGATTATTCAAATTTGATATTGGTGGTATGCAATGAAACTGTTACAATAAAAATATTAACATTACAATTCTTTCAAATGTAGTTTACCTTGATTTAGTTGCTCTTATATTATTTCTGAAATAAAATCTACTATCCTAACTGCATTTTAATTACTTCCTCCAGTAAATGTTCCATCTATATAGCATCATTTGTGTCTGCTCCATTAAAGTAACTGCTGTGCGTAAAATTTAATAAAAACCTTAATGTAAATTCATCTGCTAATGCGTGCAGTGGCTTTTTTGTTTAAAAAAGGGCATAGTTTCTGCTTGTAATGAAATGCAATTATTTATTCTCTAGATTTTAACAATTTTATGCTTCCACGTTGTGTTATAATTATCTTTATTTGTAGTTGGCCCTTTCTAAATATTTTAATCATTGTTAGCACGACCAAGCAGAATCAACCAGACAGATAATCAAATTTTAGAGATGCTGCGTGTGAATACTGTCTAGAAAAATGAGATTGCAAATAATTTAAAATACGTATAATATCCGTTCAATTAAATATCCAAAACACCAGCTTATATAACTTCAAATTTACCGATATTTAATTTAAAAAATCTCATGTGGGCAGCACGTGACTTTCCTTATATAATGCAATGCATTTACTACTTTTACTGTAGAAAAAATAGAGTATTTTTATAGTAGTTATTTGTATCCTTTCCAAGATATTGAATTTTCGTCAATGAGTCGCCATTTTCCATGTCGTCATCATCAATGAGTCGTCATTGATTTAGCGGCATTTTTATCCATTTGGCAAGTTTTTCGTTAATTTAGCAACATTTAAAAAATACGCCAAGTTGGCGACATTCCACCAAATTCGTCGCCAAAATCTCGCCAAGCGTTATGGACGGATAAATAGGTTATTTTTATAGCCGATAAATGACCATTGCCGTTCAAATACAAAAGCATTACTCAAAGAATCTCTCCTCATGAATGAAACGATTTAGATCCACGAGGATGATTTCACCAAGTGTATCGCATGATATTACATATGAAAAGTGAACATGTTTTTCAACAGTTAATATTTTTTTTTAATTTATGTGATTCTTTGATAATTTTTTTGAAAAATGTGCTATATCTCGAGAACGGTTAATGTTAGATTTCTAAGATTTATGCCAATCGTTTTCAAATGAAAAATTACATAAGAAATGTCTATTTGCGTAACTTTATTAGCGGCTTTGGTTTTTTGACGATTTTTTCAAAATTTCACTCGAAAATTTAGCAGGGTTCTGAACATTCGATTGCGTATAAAAAGAATAGGCTTCCAGTGTTTACAGATTGTGATTTTTGTACCAAATTTCGTTCGAATTGGTCCATTCGTTCGTCAGTTATCGTCTCCACAGACTCACTGACACACACACACACACAGACATCACCTCAAAAATGTTCGATTCGTGATCAGGGATGCTTGAAACGTGCACTCCCGTCGAAAACTCGAATTCGAATTTTCGACCCCGTCACAATACTTTCCTTATACATTATGTATATAAGGAAAGTAAAAGGTGTAATATTCACAGCGTAAAATACTGCTGAAATAAAATGTAAAAATGTGATGTGGTCAGTTAATGATTTTCCCTTCACAATCATATTCACGTCCTGTTTAGTAATTCATTGAGTTTAATTGCACAAAATAACGTCCATAATTATTTAAGATGACACTGAATTAGTACTTTTAATTCAATTTTCGTTCTCCGTTGGTAATTGGGCTTTCTTTCAACTGTGGCGTATGGGAAATGAGTAAATGCTAAAATATCTTTCGAAAGTCTAGCCTTAGTGTAATGAGATTGGTTTTATTTTTCTCATCGTTAAACATTACGCATGAAACAATTTATCTACCAAATCTTGTAAAAGTTGACCTATTAGTTTTGAGGGTCATTTAGCAGAAAAGCCGTGTTGGTTTACATCAAATCGAACCAAAAACTAATCAGCATCAGGGTCACAAATGACTGTTCCATTAGTCACAAATGATTCGGTCCATTATGTTTTCAGTTAGAGTGGATAGATACATTGCACAGACAGACACATAGACAAACACACACACACAAACACAGACAGCATGCTAAAAATAGTGTTTTCGTGTTCTAGAGGTCCCAAAACGTGTGATCCGTCCAAAACTCGAGTTGCGATTTTGACATGATTCTAATACTTTCCCTATATATTACCATGTATTGCAGGGAAAGTAAAAAACAGATAATAGCTTCAAAAATACGATGTGTATTTTTTATTGCAAGCAGACCAAGACCTATACCACAAATAAACTTACATCCAGACCAATCCAGTGTATGGAAAGATATGGAAATGCCTACCTATCAAAGGTCCGGTGATGAAGTAATAATTGAAATTTGTTTCCTATGATGTTCTCGAAAGTGGATGAAATACATGATCCATGAATCAGGTGGAGATAGTTCAAGTAGAGCCGCAATTGCAAACAATTTAAACAACTCCCACCCATCGAAGAGCAATTAGATAAGAGCTCTGGTAGGAGGTCTTTGCTCCCACCTGGGCCGGAGTTGATGAACGGGGTGCAAGGAACCTATGAGAATATTTCCTACAGCGGGATCAAGACCCCCAAAGAACGCAAACTGAACACCAGAAAAGGGATTTCAAATAAAAAACGAGTTCAGGCCAATCAGGGAAGTATTTGTACAAAAACCGTTTGGATGGCACTGAGTATTAGAATGTTCATGTGCCTTTGAGCCTTTTGTAGGTTCTTCTTGATAAATTTAGCAACTTCGATGAATTTATCGAAATTAATGTCTGAAAAATCAATTTAATCTGCGTAAACAGAAACTATGCAAGGAGATTTCTTTGATGGTGTAGGGGCAGCTTAAGGTGGATAAGAGAGAACATTGGCCGGGATTTTCTGATCCCTTTTCCTTTAAAAGCATTGACGTACGTGGGTTCAGGTAAGTAAGGGATTTTCAGTATTAGTAGATTCAGGACTAGAAATTTCAGTTTCTGAAGGTTGTCAGGTTCAGGATCAGGTTTTCGGGATCCGATTTTCAGGTTCGCAAGGCAGAGTCAAAAGATTGCCGGCTGCGCAATTAGGGAATTATAACACACCGCGAGAGTTTCCTTTCTGTTCCAATAGTCCCTCATTTGGGCACATTTCAGGAATCAGGAAAGAGCAGATTATTGTCAGTTAAAGCAGATTATTACTGCTTGCGAGTTAAAATGAGAAATTTAAATCCAAACATGAAATAAATCTTCAATATCCATAAGTAATAGTAATTTCCGGAAGGGTGTAGCTGCACGGAAAAAAAAATCAAAGGCACCTTAGAGATTCTATGTCTGATTTGCGGAATTCTCACCATGTGGTGAATAATTATGCAAAGTTCCTCACGCAAGGCTTCAATTTCAGGCCAGGAATAAGAACTCTTTTAGGTTTCTCAGATTTTAGGTTAATCGAACCAACGGGAATGTTCTTAGTCGTGAAAAACTTTTGGATTTTCAGATAATCAGGGCTGGACCACCCGGCTAGAGCTGAAATATGCCTCTGATATAATTTCCAAACACGAGGATCTCTGAAACCCTATTTATGTCTTTAGCAAGAAGTTCCCATTCGGAGCCGGCTTTTATGAAGAAGGATTTGGTTCTAGGGATTTTATGAGTCTCAACAGATTTTTCCAACTCGATATCCGTTTCTTCGCCAGAAATGTGTTAGAAATGATTTGAGTGGGAAAGGGGGTTAGGTTTTTTGAAAGTTCATCAGCAGATACATCTATGGTCGGGGATTTAAATCCCACATCCGAGGTATTAGTGATATCCTTAGTCTCTTCTGAATCATTGGAAGTGTTTACCAAATTAGAATTTGACTTCTTAATACTGGGCTCACTCGCCGCATTAAAATTCGGCAAAGATTTAATTTTCATTGGTTGTATCCCGAGTTTCACTAGTTTCGAGGCTATGCATATTCGGTAAAGGATTTTCCTATTTTTATTTGCAGTCTGCCATCATATATGCGATCAAATTAACTAGTTAACTAAATATTATAATATTTGTATTTACTTTGTTAAAATTAAAAAAAGTTATTTTACAACGAATAATGATTGTTAATATAAATGAGATGTAAAAAAATAAATGCTAAAGCAACATATAATTAAGAATCACAATAAAACATTATTAATGTAAACTTAGCAACTGGTTCGACTAAACACAATTGATATGTTTTTTATTTGCAGACGAATTTGCAGACGGTATTTATTTGCAGACGAATTTGTTGGTGTTCCCCTAAATATAGTTGCAAAGAACAATCTTCAAGCAACACGGACACTACTACACATAAAAAAACATTCGTTATTGTAGCTCGTCGATTTGCATTTATTTATTTATTTTTGTTTTTGAGCTACTGGGACGATGCTTTATACTCAGGGATATATTGAATATTTAAAAACCAGGCAGTATTTGAGCTAAAAGACTTATTATGAAGTATAACATTACAAACTTATGTGGTAACTAATTAAAAGTTTGGGAATTTCGATCAGCAATTAATTTTTATAGCACTAAGCACAAACTGCAGAAATCAAAAAGGTTAGATTTAAAACTATAAAACATGTCGAAAGGAAATGTAGTATTTAAGTTCTAAATAGTTACCACATATTTGGATGTTGATAAGTGGTAACGAGTAAAATCTGATGAACTATCTTTAATTTCTACAATGAGTGTTAACCCAAATTGTTATATAGTTTTATGGCCACAACCTCCGTATATAAAAAGGCATAATTTCTGGAACACTGTAGATTTTGGGTAATTCAATTCAATGACCGATTGATTAATAATGCAATTTTTTAATCATTTCAATTGTTTGTGCTTGGGTTTTTCTTATGCATTTAGCGGCTGAGTCAATTTCCCAATTTAAGTGTATTTAAAAGAATACAATGATTAAAATAGTTTGTTTTGCAAGTTTTTTTGTACTTTTATATTCGTTTTTTTAATATTCGTTTTTTTAACACTTCACAACATAGTTGAAAAGTGTTTATAACTTTGTTAATTCTGTCTGTCTGTCTGTCCGTTAGTACGATAACTGCCGTAAAAATTACTTTATCGAAATGAAATTCTAGTATGTTGTTCAGATGGTCTATGGGACCTATGAAAATATAAATGAATAATATCACCCAATTAGGTTTGGATTGAACAGGGTTGAAACAATGAAATACATTGAACCCTATGTGGGACCTAACTTTTCAAACATTTTTCAAGCGAATTTAAAACTCACAAATTGCTTCGAAAGTTTTAGAAAATATTCAAATTATCCCATAAAATACATAAAAAAAATTCAGCCCAATATATTCAGTAGTTTTTTACATAAAAATTAAAATAATAATTACACCCATTATATAAAAAGATCACGTGACAATTGTATGAAGAGATCACGTGACCCACTTCAAAATAAATTATGGATTCCATCCTGTGTCAAAATCGTGATTTTTAAAGTTCTTTTTAATTCTTATTTAGTTTTGCATCTTTCCTGAAACCGCTTTATTTTTGCTTAAATTATGTGCATCTACATTTCGAAACAACGCAATTACAATATATTTGAGTCTAAATGATCATCAAAATTTGATTATTTCTACAACGAAGCCTAATTTTCCCTTATGGAGAATATAAATACCAAAAAATGTAGATTTAGTTGTATAAGAATTGTTGCATTTCTCAAACGCAAAATTGTTTAGCTCATGGAGTCTGCAATATAGCTGATATGAATGAAACATTCATTGATTTTACATAGAGACATAACATTACACTATTTTTTCGATGAAGTTTTAAGCATAGAGTTAAATTACTTGTACCTCCATGGTTTTAAATTTTTAAATAAAATAAATTATTGTAGTATTGCGATGAATGAATGAAATAGTTTGTTTTCGATGAAGTTTTCAAATACAACAAATTATTGTAGTATTATGATAATTTTTTAAATATTACCGAGGAATGTATCGCATTTCAGAGATGTTTGAACCAGGCAATTTATATTTTAATGCCGTCATTTGAATAATGTTCATTTTTTTTTAGAAGTTTTAAGTTTTCAAATATAATAAATAATGAAATAATGTGATAATTTTAAAAATATTACCGAGGAATGTATCGCATTTTAGAGATGTTTAAATAAAATTGCATTGAAGTTGGAAAGTGTTTCATAATCAATGCTTTATGCATGATTGATCTTTCTTGTTATCTTTGAGCATTTAAAAATTGTATTTTTCATTTATATGTAATAATTTCTAAATTTTAAATAAATTTACTTTCTGAAGATTGAAAAAAACTACGTTTCAAACCATTTTTGGAAAATACCGATATTGGAAAATACCGATATTTCTCAGGAAAAGTAAAAAAAATCCATTTACCAAACAACCAAAAAAGTACCGTTAACTGTAAGACATTTAAAAAAAAATGCCTTTTTTATTCGTTATGTATGTTGTATTATATTTAAAATAAAACATCTGAATGAGTTTATCTTTGCTTAATTGTTGCTATTAAATGAACGGAATAAAGTCCATTAACTACCAAAATTATTTTTTCTTACCATCCTAAACAAGATATCTATCTTAGAGAATTGCGTTTATATCTGTTTTATTAAAATAACTGATGTACGTTAAAGAGCTTAATGAGAATGTATTTGATACTAATTAAATACGGTTTTAAAAGAGTTTAAAAAATGAAAATGAAAATTCTACTCTTAACGTTAAATTTGAGCATTTAATTAGTTGTCCACTTAATTCAGTTTTAGAATTTTAACATTCTTAGAAGGTCCAGTTAAATAGTACGCAGTCTTGGATAATATTTTTAAAAAAACGAAATGCATGCTTTTATACAGGATGAAATAAAAAATAATCGGGTAAACATAAGTTTATTTTATCACCTACAGTTTCTTTTATAATTAGCTTATTGAACTAACTATGACCGATGTGTGGTTGTTTTTTCTGTTTCAACTTCTTTATAGCATCTACAACATACTTTCCCTACGCTCTAGAGAGGAAATTTGGTATACAGCTTAGTTTAGCAGAACATTTTAACAAAATGCAAGAAATCTCAAATATCTTGAGAACGGTTAGTCCTAAAGTATAATGAAGTGTGTTATATTCTTTTCCTCGTCAAAAATTGCGTATAAAACCAGAATTTGATTGATACATTTCAGCATGCGTAGTCTTTTTTTTTTCAGATTTGAGCGATTTTTGAGGGGCATTTCATAAAAAAGCAGCTTGTTCTTTTCGGAATCGTACCAAAATCTAATCAGCACCAGAGTGTCCCACAAGTAACTTATCTACTAAATTTTGTGAAATTTGGTCAATTAGTATTTTAGCTAGGGTGGATACATGAAATTTTTGAGGGCCATTTCGTAAATAAAAGGCAGGTTGTTTTTTTCCGAATCATACCAAAATCTAATTAGCACCAGAGTGTCCCACCAGTAACTTATCTACCAAATTTTGTGAAATTTGGTCAATAAGTATTTCAGCTAGAGTGGATACATGAAATTTTTACAGGCCATTTCGCAAAAAAAGGCGGGTTCTCTTTTTACGAATCCTACCAAAAATTAATCAACACCAGGGTCTCACCCAAGAAGTGACTTACATACCAAATTTTATGAAATTCGGTCCATTAGTTTTTGAGTTAGAGTTGATACATACATTGCACAGACACACAGACAGACACACACACAGACGTAACGCTAAAATAGTTTTTTCGAATTCTAGAGGTCTCGAAACGTGTAGATCTGTCAGAAACTCGAGTTGTGATTTTCGGTATGATTCCAATACTTTCCCTATACTTTACCATGTATTGCAGGGAAAGTTAAAAAACAGTCCAATATTCAGCTTCGCTTCTATATACTATAAGAGATGTTTTGTAACTCGTGATAATAAAAAGTTAAACTCTACCACGTGTCTAATGAAACTGTATAAATTAAGTTAACCAATATTGTTGCCAAAACAAATTACAGATTTTACCCCAAAACCAAAATTTTCATATTTACTTGTTTATGTATGATTTTAAATTTGTGGATTATGAAAAAGATTCAAGAATTCGAAAATTTACTGCTTCCATGTATTCAAATTTTCAGTCCATTTCAAACTTAATATTCTAGTTTGTTCCCATTTAAGCTACCTCCCACACTACTCCGGTTAAGTAATTTCTTTGAATTATCTTATATTCCCCCCATTCAAAACAAGGTGTAAAGTATCTAGACTCCCTCTGGCAACGACTTAATTTCGCCATAACTATAGTGCCATACTTAATTCCGCCTTAAAACCTTTCAATGCCTTTCTAAGACTTTCTTAGAACTCTGTACGGGTGTATCATATTGAATGGGACAAAAAGAAAGAATACCTGTGAAAGCTGTAATTACTTTATTTTGATAAATGAAATTTACAGTATGAGGCACATTGAGTTCAGAACTCGCACGACGCGCTGATTTTGTGGGACTTCGTAAAAACGCTTCACGAATTTTTTCGACCACTTTGGTTTTGGCTCGCGGTCGTCCTGGGCTGTTTTTCTTACACCAGCCCGTGTCCTCAAACTGCTTCACCCACCGTTCGATGTTGCGGCGATGCGGTGGTTCTTTACCAAATTCCATGCGAAAATGTCTTTGACCGACGATAAACGATGATGTTTTGGCGTATTCCAAAACAGAGTACGCTTTCTCCTGTATGGATGCCGCCATTTTGATTAACAATGCCTCTAGCGCCGATTTCGTAACCGCCCTCACAGCAAAGATCGTCACATGTGTGACAGTGACGTTGTAGCCACGTGACATCTGGGTCACAATGTGACATCATATTTGTGACTTCTATGCGACGTTACTTATTAGTAACTTTGTAACTTCAATGTGACTATATTCTGTGACGTTAATGCAATTTAATTAACGCGCAACAATGTGACGACATTACAGTGACAATTACAATATGACGGCACAAACAAGTTTATATGCGACGTAACAAACGACTGTGAAAATGACCAAAAATTATTTCGCTGTGAGTAGTGTGTGAATGAGAGAGCTGGACCACAGCCATAAACCCCCCATTAAAACCACACCCACTTTTAGAATGTAATGGCTCTATTTTATCCACACCATTGTGTAATCACAATGGTGTGAAACCTCCCATTAAAACCACACCCACTTTTAGAATGTAATGGCTCTATATCACCCATAAAAAAACCCACCCACTTTTAAAAACAATGGCTCGTAAAACCCCCATAAAAACCGGACCCACTTTTAGAACGTAATGGCCCAATATCACCCACACAAATTCGACTATACAATGGCTCTCAGACCTCCATTGAATCCCACCCACTTTTAGAAATGTAATGGCTGTATTTTACCATTAAAATTACCACCCACTCTTAAAAATAATGGCTCACAAAACCCCATAAAAACCGAACCCACTTTAGAAAAGTAATGACTCTATTTCAGCCATACAAATCCGATTAAACAATGGGGTAAACCTCCTCATAAAAACGGGACCCACTTTTAGAAAGTGATGGCTCTATTTCGACCAAACGAATTAAACAAAGCTATGGTATCAAAATCATCCATTAGCAAGGTTCTAGCGCAAGCACCTCCCGAGAAAAGTGATGGCTCTATATCGACCACACCAATTTTCCGGAGCGAGCAAGCGAAAAGTCGTTGGGAGGGAAGGTACCCCCTTCGGCGAGCACCCCCTTTTCCGCGGACGGCCACCCCCTAAGCATGCCGCGACCCTAAGGATTCTAAAAGCATTGCACCGACATGGGTTCGTTGCTTTGCAACCATCATCTGCCAAAAGTATGCATACATTCCGAACAAGCGCTGAGCCCTACGCAGCTGCGACCAACCTCAAGATTGGGGAAAAGTTGGAAGAGAAAGACTCCTTGCAAGAAGTACAAAAGGTGGTCGCAGCAGCTGCGACCACCTTTTGTATTGGGAAAAAGTATGATAACTTATCCTATAACGATAGTAAGGCTGTGTATATCTCAGAGGGAGGCCTTTACAGTCTTATAATGTCCAGTGAAGCCCCCTTTATCTAAAAGCGGCATAGTCCCGAGAATATGCTGCTTTTGAGACAATGGCCACCATAACTCCTTGAACCAGTCGATGTCAATGGATAGCGCTTTACCCTTAATGAATCAAAAGGTGGACTTTAGTTTAGAGTTCACCCCATAACTCCTAAAAATTTTTGCAAAATGCCCCCCGGTAGGCTCAGAGTATATTCAATCTCAAATTCGACCCACCAAGGGGCCCTTCTTGATGAGCCGAATTCAAGACCAAATACACTCTGAGCCTACCGCCACTGAGGCTTACAAACAACATATAAGGACAACACTGTAAGACTTTGACGCCTAGCGTCGGGCCCGCCCACCACTTATTATCGATGAGTGCTTGCTTTATTGGAACAACGACTAAAGCAAGCTGACATGTCATTTTTGGCTCGGTATAGTTCAATAAACCATCAACCCGGATTGATTAACAACCTGGGAGAGGTCGAGATTTGAACCTGGGACCTAGATGTTAATAGGTCTGAGCGCTAACCGTTTGCCATGGGTACCCATCTAAATATAAACATACCTTTAATTTAACCATTACACCACAGACGAAAATCTTCAAAAATAGCACTTTAAACAAGTTATAACCCTCTAATAATGTAAGAATTCTTCAAAATATCTATCACTATTGTATATCTGATTAAAAATATAGAATAAAATGCTTAAAATCAATCGCGAAAAATAAATACTATTCCCCTCCATATAGTGCTGCCATCTCCCTTTGATTCTCGTAATCTCCGCTTTTTTCTACCGCTACCTCTGAGAGAACTCTTCTTTAAAGAGGAAGAGATGTTAGTCAAGGTCAGCGCTCGCTACAGACGTTATGAAAGCAGGAAGTAGAAAACAAGGTCGAAACTCTCCAAGCGGAAAATAATACTGCTTCGTATTTTATCTGAGTTAAAGAAAACAAAAGATATAGATAAATGAATGAAATTGAGTCTGAGATATTTCGCTATAGAATTCTTTATCAGTATGTTCAATTAGATGTTTATAGCGATGACATTTCAGAAGTGAAAAAATCTTTAAAAAAGTTGCATGATCAGTTTGAAAAAATTGTCAAACTTATAAAAGAATATAATGATCGAAGACAAAACATCGAAGGAAATGTTGGAACTAATAAGAATGTTAGGTCTAGACAATAAAGTTACCTCAGACGGAGACTTGAAAACTCATGAATGTGAACACAAATATGTAATTCAAAATGATGATGGCTGGTACATTTGCCAAGCATGTCACGAAGAGCTGAGGTATAATCCAAATAAACCCCCTATCAATTATCTCGATATGTATTTAAACATGCAGAAACAACAGAGGCGAAAACATCGAATGAAAAATCTGGCTAAATGGTTAGGTTTGCATAACCTACCCTTTGAAGAAGAAGAGCTTTTGAACGACTTTTCTTCTTATATCCATAAATATGAGGAGATGTACCCAGAGCGAAAAAACATAATCAGCAAAGACTATATCTTATACCATATATTACGGAAAAGAGGTTACGACATCTATATTTCACACCTTCTAGTTAAGTTACCTAAACTCAAGAAGACGCTTATTCAGAATGAAGAAATCTGCAGAACCATCTTCGAAGCATTAAATTGGAGTTTTTACCCTATAAATTAAAAAAAAACGGCTGATACGTCTGAACAACATGTCACGAAGAGCTGAGGTATGACCCCGATAAGTGATTATAATTTTTAATAGCTTATTCGGCTATTAAAAATTAATTAACTAAATCTTTTTTATCAATCCAGCTAGTCTCAGGATAACCTAACCATTTAACTAGATATTTGTCCCCTTTCTTTTTGATGATTTTTTCAATCTTATACACATTGTCTTTCTTATCATATTTTACTAATTCATATTCATAAAAAGTGCCTTTAACCTCATCATTATTTAAATCCTGAACTCTATAAGTGATTGGGTCGGTTTCTAATACTTCAGAAATGACAAATATTTCATCTGTAAAAGTTGCTTGATACCCCCTTCTGAAGGTAGACTTATATATAGATATTCTTACTTTATCGCCTACCTGGTATTTATGTTTACGTATGACCTTTTCTTTAAACAAATTGTGGTAGACTTCACTACTGTTTTCTTCTAGACTGGCTTCAACAGGAGTCATTTTTATACTTCTGTGGTATGAGTTGTTGTAATTCTTCACTAATACATCCAATACATCTATGTATCTTTCAGTGTTATTTGCACACAAGTAGAGCTTTATTTTATTACCAAGAGTGAGATTAAATCTTTCAACCATAGCAGCTTTTATTTCAACATTTTCTGTAGTGAACCATTGGATATTATTTTCTTTGAATAATTTTTGAGTTGTTTTTCCGACGAACTCTAAACCCTTATCTGTTTGAACCCTTTCAGGTATTCTTTCTTTGAAGATCTTTTTAAATGCTTGAGTTACTTCTTCTGCTGATTTATCCTTTAGAGGAACAGCCCATGCATATTTACTGAAACAGTCAACAGCTGTTAATAAGTACTTGATACCATCATTAAACTTACTTCTCGCAAATTTATAGACAAACAGTAAATCAGCTTGCCATTGGTCATCGATATGTGACACGTAAATTCTCCTTCTTTTGAACTTACGGATAAGTGGTTTATGCTTTGTGTATACATCCTGTCGGTGTAAAAAATCCGAGACTTCTTTTCGACTTAAACCAGTTTTTCTGCTCAGTACATTTATGCCACAAAATCCTGTTTCGGGATCGTAATAAACCTTTTCGGGGCAACCCTTCTCAGTTACCCCTTCAGCGGTAAAAAACGGCACTTCTTAGAACCACAACCCACACAAATTCCTTTCAACATAGGTCTAGCGTTTTTAGAGGTGACATGCTGTTCATCTTTAGTGTCGGTGTGTGTTTTACATTTGAGACAATATATTTTTGAGCCCATTCCAAATACCTTCTTTGCTTTGATAATAGGCTTCACAACAGCTCTATCTAGCCTTTCACGAAAACTTGGATTGGGAATGTCGTCCAATTCTTTAATCATGTTTGAGTCACACACTTTGTTTCTGGTTTCGGTATCTTTGTTTTTAATGTAGCACACGTCATGTTTATAGGCACTATCATCAACCCTATTAATAGGCTTACTCCATTCTTTATATGTTAAATCGGGGTTCAGTCTAGTTTTTCCTCTGAGCAGTTGAGTTCCTGGTCCTGTAAATTGATGCCCTGGCAGATGCATTTCAAACGGTAAATTATTAATTGCTGCGTTAACAACACCTTTTCCTTTATTGCAAGTCTTTTTACTACACATTTATTTATATATAAAAAATTATTTACTCACAAATTGATATCCATTCAGCAGGGTTTGTTTCATATATTTTTCTCTGGGTAAGTAGACTAAATTATTGATGAAATCCTCCTCTCGCTTATACACTTCCTCTTCTGATAGGGTATTCGATTTGTATGAATTGAGCAGCTGTTTGTAAAACTTGTAAGACTGTTTGTACTCTTCTTTCCTTTCCGCGATATTCAAAGCTTTATCAATAACTTCAACAATACCGACGCTTAAGCTCAGAGCAGCTAAGGGAACAAGTACAAAAGCTGATAAACCCAATGAACTTAAAACGAACTTGCTAACGGTCATAGTGACACTAATTTTATGGTAGTGGTGGTAGCTCTTTCTATATACGTAAATTTTCTTTTGCAAGTATTCTTCCATCTTTATTTATAGGGGTGAAATATTTCTTCCGATATCTCAGAGCCGGATTAACTAAATCAAGCATAAAGAAATCATACGGCTGTTGCATGCACTTTTTATATAATCTACTGAATTCTTCTTTTGTCAAACTACCATCTATCTCTCTTATGATCTGTTGAATCTCCCTCGGTTGAATATTAAAAAATATCAAGTAATTACAGTTTCTTCTGATAACAATGGGTGTTCTATAATAAGATTGAGAAAGATAAATGATTGAGGCGTTTTTCTTCCGACCTCTGATGAAAAAATCTTCTATGCTCCTCTGGTCCTTGTCAGTCATGCAGTCATCAAAGACAACAACATTTTTACAAGATGGGTCCAGGTCATCCACTTTTATAAATTCTTTTGCATCAGAGGAGAATAAAGTTCCTTTCTTGCCGAATCTTTCATATAACTCTAGGATAATTTTCTTCTTCTTTTTGGGGTACTTTATCGAGTCAATATCCACGCCCTCAAACATTGTGTACTTTTCTTTCAGTTTGCCATACTTGGGTTCGTACATATCTTTTGCACAAACGAACAAATTATCAAATTCGAGATAGTCGTATATAAAATTCAACAATAAGTTCGTTTTACCAGTACCTGAAGCTCCAGCGATTAGAAGTCTGAAAGGGTGTTTAGGTAATAAATAATGTTGATTTGCATCGACAAGTTCTTCTGCTTCTGTATAATTTTTAATTTGAATCATCTTTATTTAATGTTAAAAATTTGCTTCAGTAAAAATATAATTTGCTTAAGTAAAATTTTTCTTGCATAATAATAAAGATGAATGCTATACAAAAAGAACGAAATAAGAAATTAAGAAAGGAAGTTGAATATGAACTTAAAGTTTATAAGCTTCAGGCTGAAATTAGAAAAAACAACGAACAACAACTAGAGCAAAAATTAGGTATCCAGAAAGCACTATCGGACTTTCACAAGCCTGTAACTGTAAAGCTACAAGAACAAGAAATTAATCGAAAGGAGAATATTCAGGCTATAAAAGATGCTGTTGATCACATTCCTCTAGCTATTGAACCGCCTTTAGAAGTCTATGATTTTGATAAAAAATTGGATGTAGAGTTTTTAGAGAAAAATAACTTTCCAAGACCCTCAAAATTGTACCATGAGACCAAGGAAACTTTGCAAGAAATTATGAGTAAAGTAAATGATACTTACCTAAAAATGTCTCGTCAAAAAGGAAACATTATGAGTCAGATATCTCGAATGACTAAAAAGGATGAAGAAAGAGAAGATCGCTTATTAGCTAAGGTTGATTATTTGAGAGATCATATGACTACGTTAGGAGATTATCGGGATCGACTCAGAGACTTGCAAAGAAAAGAAATTTATATCGGTAAAGGAGTAGAAGACAAAATGGAAATTTTAGCCCGATTGACTGATAAGATATGTAAAGGGTCCAAAAGTAAAAAGTTACACAATCAAGTCGTTGATTTATTGGATGCATTGTTGAGAGAAGGAACTATGACCAACGAGCAAGTAAAACAATACTACAAAAATTTTTCATTAAATAAATGAGTAATTACATAAAAACTAAAATACATTTAAGCGATCATCAGATTGCTAAGCTAAAATCTGCATACCAGAAAGGAGAAGAAGTATCTCTACAAATAGATAAGACAAAAGCCCCCAACAAAGATATACATTTAACTCGAACACAGATAGCTCAAATTGGGATGGGGAAGCGTATCACTATCAGTAAGACGCAGCTCCAGAAAACGGGTGGTTTTCTACCTTTTCTATTACCTGCGTTAATTGCTGGGGCCAAGGCTTTAGCACTAGGTGCTGCAAGTGGGGCGGCTGGATATGGAGCAAAGAAAGCTTTGGAAAAAATTTCAGGATCTGGATGTGTAAAAAAAAGACCCATTGGAAAGGGCGTCTATCAAAACTGGGAATATCAGACGAAGTAATTAAACAAAATATGAAACATGAACAGGGGTTTAGGGGCGTCTTTACTTCCGATCTGTTGCCTAAAAAGATGAGTCGGTTTGAAAACGGTATTATTAATCTGGACATTGTCACAGGACCTGGTACGCACTGGGTCTGCTACTATAACGATCCTAAAAATAACTTTGTAGGATGAGTATTTTGATCCTTTTGGAGAACACGTATACAAAATTCATCCTAACATTAAGAAGTATCTACTGACTTCTGGAAAGAAAAATATCGGGTGTAACTCGAGCTTTCTACAGCACCCTGCTTCCGTCAAATGCGGCTACTTTTGTATGAAGTACATTCGTGAAAGAAACAAGGGTAAGCCAGTTGTAGATGTGCTATATTCTTTTACCCAAGAACCCAGCGACTTCAATGAAAAAAATGTTCTCTATAAATAAAATGGTTCTATTGATATTAGATTCTAAAAACGCGGAAAAATCAGAAGATTTTACGATTGAATACACTAGACCTTTCACCTTTAAACAGATTGCCCTTCAGTCCTTTTCGATGTACGTTTCATGGGACAATATCAAAGATGAGGAATTATCATACTTTGATGGTCAGCAGTGGTTAAATTTGACGATACCAGATGGAAATTACACTATCAAGGGGCTGAATCGTTACATGATTAATTTTTTTGGAAGCGATCCGCCGATACAATTCGGTATAGTGGAGGAACGACAGCGAATAGCCATTAAGTTAAAACACGGGTATAAGATCGATTTAACGAAAACCAAAAACCTGCATAAACTTATAGGTTTCGAGCCTAAAATCCACGAAGAGCTTGAACAAGTAGGAAAGTACATTGCTGACTTATCTGGGGGAAACGATAACATTTATATACATTGCGATGTCGCAGAGGGGGCGTATATCAACGGTTTCAACTCTACAAACGTCATCTATTCATTTACAAACAGTAATCGTCCAGGTAGTCAGATTATAAAATCATTTGACAAACCTCTGTTTTACCCTGTTCGAATGGATAGTGTTTACCGAATCAGAATGCAAGTAACCAATCATAGAGGTGATTTAATACCGCTCAATAAGCAAGAAGTACAATACAATTTTATCGCCCTATAATAAAGAAATGAATAAACACAGACTTCAAAGAAAGAGTAAGAAGATACAAGGAAGAGGGTTCTTTTCCGACGTACCAGTCCTGCAGGAGGCCGAATTAGAAGGTAAGTATGTGCAGGATAAAATAAAGGAGATATTATCAAAGCAGAAAAAACATGGAGCTGGACTAAAGTTTTTCTAAATTCGATTTAATAGCCATATAGCTATTAAATTGAGGAGAAGAAAAAAAATTATATTATAATAAATGAATAAAATATTTGAATTAAACAGCACCAATTATTATTACGATGATGACATCGAAAGTTTCGAATATAGAGAGGTAAGGCATGAAAATAGTGATAATTCTATGGAAAATGCCTCTTACCATTTCTTTATTCAAGACACCAACGCCAACATTTTATACTCTAACGGTTATTTACAGCAAAAATTGAAAATTGTTAACAACGATGGTACTGCCATAGTGAATGATAATGTAGCTCTCGTGAATGGAGGTGGTTTGATCAATGCTAACAGGTTTACATTAGGAACCACTGAAATAGAATCCAACATAAATTATTCCGCTCTTATGCGACAAGTGTTGGGCTTAATACATTTTACGCCTGACTATTCTTCTGCCGAAGCTACTAATATGCTGTTCTACACTGATACGTCGGACACAGCTGATAGAGAACGCTTGAAATATGATGGCACGTTAGTAGATACCACAAAGATTACTGAGTTTTTCGAAAAATTCGGAATTAATGAGAACCATAACCAGGGATATACAGAAAGAAGCGAATTCACTAAAAATAGCAAGGTTGTAACTATATGGATCCCACTAAAGTACGTGTTTGATTTCTTCCGTGAATATAAAAAAGTAATCACGGGGTTCCAAGTCAAATTTGAGTTCCAGAGAAATCACAGTCTAAATATGCTGTACACCAACGAGCAACATAAGATCTATAAAGTCGTTGTAGAAGATTTATCACTCTGGCTACCTTACGTACGATTTAAAAATGCGGCGGCTTCAATATTTAACGAATTAAAGTTATCGAATAAGGATGTAGAAATAAACTGGAACCAACACAGCATTGTAAAGTCTAATATTTTCTATAAAAACGCTAGCGGCTCTTATACCATAAAAGCTACTTCTGATGAAGTCTTATCTTTGTACGTAATTCCTCAGTACACTGAAAGATACGAAAATTCGAAGCGCAATAACATGCTGTTTGATAACTTAGATATGACGGAATGTTGGTTAATGATCAACAATGTAAAAGTGCCAACTGTCAGTTACATGATGGATTTTGAGAAAAGTGATTATAATCGATTATACACAGCCTTTTTGGAATCTGGACTCAACACCATCACGTCTGAAACAGGTTGTATGGTCAATTATTCGAATTTTGGTAAGTTGTATCCAATCATCTGCTTTAATCTCTCTCATCATCAAAACTATACCGATACGAATAACTTAATGATTGAGTTTAACTGGAGGTTAAGGAACGCTGCCCCCAAAGATTATGTTTTTTACTTCATCTTAAAAGAGCACAAGAAATGCCTCTTAAATATTAACAATCAAAATATTACCATGATCAAGACTTTGAAATTATAAAATCTCGCCAAGCATTATGGATCTCCTCCATCTCCGTCAATAATTTTTGGATAGAAGGGGGACAGAACTCAATCCTGTTTCTTCCGATGTATCCATCCGCTGATCTTGTCAACTCTAGCTCAATCAGGATCCAAATTTTTACTGCAAACGAGATATTATTGTATAGAATACGAGACAGGACCTAACGAAGACGAATTTTGGAAGGTCTTTCGACGAATATGGTGAGGGCACATACCCCCCATGAAGTTGAGACAGCTTATGAAAGTCGTTTGAAGACGTATGACATCCAGAACGGTTCATGCACCTCTACGAAACCTTTTCAATATATCAGGCTGACAGTGATAGCGATAGCGATCGACCGACATCGATGACATGCCCTTCCATCATTTAATAGATGTAGATATGACTTTATTTTTAATGATTGAAATACTCATTAAAAATTGAATCGTAAAAAGTTTACCCCTTCAATAATAAAAGCATTTAAAGAAACGATTTGTAGTTCTAAAGAAAGACAAAATGGATTTTCAATCTAAAACCGTTCGACAGTTGCAAGGCTACTGTCGTGAAAATAATATTCGAGGTTACTCGAAACTTAAAAAGTTGGAGCTGGTCGACCTTATTCAATATCATAACGGCTTTTCCAGTTTCCACAATGACTTGTTTAGCAAGCCAAAGAAGAACAGAGTGCGTAAGATCAGGTGTTGCGGTAAGTTATTTAAGGGATCAAGCATGAATAAGCACCTACAATCTAAAGGGCACCTAAACTATAAACCAAAGAAGGCAACCGCTCTCCCAGAGTGTGGAAGGGTGGAGCATCGACTACATCACATGACTCTCCCCCAACTACGGGAATTTTGTCGAACGCATGGCATTAGAGGCTATTCCAGGTTAGGAAGGAGGGCAGACATCATAGCATACATAGAAAGCGTATTGTTCAACCGTCATTTCGGGTTTGATTCAGACCTGTTTTTAGATACGCGAGAGAGAAGGCTCTACACCCTCCACAAAGTTAATACAGCCTTTGAATCTCGCTTGAAGACGTACGACATCCAAAATGAACACAACCTGATGCTTCCCGAAGACTTTTTGAACGATGTGGCATCACTAGTCCGGGGACTCATCACTAAACACATAAAGAGGCTGCATGGTTTGAAGGTTAATTTCGAATTCCTCTGTGACTATCAAAAGGGTAAAGACGATGCTATTATAGAAATGGAGAAAAACTTCAAAACAGAAAACGCAGTCATCTTAGAATCAACTGATTTGGTAGCTTATTACAGATCGGTTATCCAAAAATTATTGACAGAAATGGAGGAGTTTGTTGCAAAGGGTTCGGGATGGACGCTTGTTAGAATTAAAAACCTTGAGGTGAGGATCAATAAATACAACCCACTGAGAGGATCATCCTACATTGATTTACCGAAAAGAATTAAAGATAAAAAGGCAGTCATTAACGTGAAAAATGAAAATGATAACGAGTGCTTTAAGTGGGCGATACTGTCCGCTATTTATCCAGCTGATAATCACGTAGATAGAGTCTCTAAATATAAGCCATATGATAATGAGCTAAATTTCGAAGGTATCGAGTTTCCAGTGAAGATGGAAGATAGAGTATTTAACAGGTTCGAAAAGTTGAATAACATATCGGTGAACATATATTCATACGAAGGTAATGATATTTACCCATTGAGAATCACTAAAAATAAGGAAGACAAACACATCAATTTGCTGTACATAAAGAATAAGGAAGGAAACAGTCATTACTGTTGGATAAAAGACCTCTCCAAATTGATAAGCGGACAAGTGACTAAACACAACGGAAAGATATTCACCTGTGAGAGATGCCTGCTGTATTATTACTCCGAAGAGGACCTCCAAGCTCATGAAACGGATTGTAGGAAGAATACACCAGTAAAGATTGTAATGCCCGAGGAGAACGAATCTCTGCGGTTCAAAAACTATCAAAGGTCTTTACGATTACCCTTTGTGATGTATGGAGACTTTGAGTGCTTGACAAACAAGATAAACACCTGCTGCCCTACAAAAGACAGCTCATTCTTACATAAATATCAAAAGCATGAACCTATGAGCTTCACTGTCTACATCAAATATAAACACGCAGACTATAAGGCACCAATCACATACAGAGGACCTAATGCCACCAAGCTGTTCTTTGATACAGTGAAGACTGAGGCGCTAGCGATAAAGAACATTTATGATAAGAAGCAACCCATCAAAATGACCACCGAAGATGAAGAGCATTTCCAAAGGACCCATGTTTGCCACATCTGTGACGAAGATATCAGGAAGAAACCTTCACCCTATTCACCCAAGGATAAACCAGACTTCCGAAAAGTTAGAGATCATGACCATCTTCTCAATCCGGCGAAATGTGAATCGAACTACAGAGGACCTGCTCACAACCTTTGCAACCTAAAGTATCAAGAGCCTTCGTTCATTCCAGTGTTTATCCACAACTTATCTGGCTACGACGCCCATCTCTTCATAAAGGAGCTCGGTAGAGACCAAGGTGATATCGACGTCATCCCGAACAACGAGGAGAGGTACATTTCCTTCAGTAAGGAGGTCGGGGCAAAAACTGTAGGCGATGGGAAGAAAGTAAAGGTACCTGGTATAAAGTTGAGGTTTGTCGACTCATTCAAGTTCATGGCCGCTAGCCTCGACAGTCTTGCGAAGAACGTAAAGGAGTTCAGGGAGACAGCCAAGTACTTCCCCAAGGACAAACTGGACCTCGTCACCCGAAAAGGCGTCTATCCATACGATTACATGGACTCGTGGGACAAATGCGAAGAAACCAAGCTGCCCCCAAAAGAAGACTTTTACAACCAATTGAATGAGTCACACATAAAGGATGAGGACTACGAGCACGCTAAAAGGGTATGGAAGGCCTTCAACATTAAGACATTGGGTGAATATTCCGATTTGTATGTGAAGACTGATGTACTCATCCTAGCCGACATCATGGAACACTTTAGAGATGTCTGTCTAAAGACCTATAAGTTGGATCCTGCATGGTACTTCACTGCACCCGGACTCTCGTGGGACGCCATGCTCAAAACCACAGAGGTTGAGCTAGAGCTGTTGACAGACTATGACATGATACTCATGCTAGAAAAGGGGACCAGAGGAGGCATCTCTCAGTGCTGTAACCGATATGGGAGGGCGAACAACAAGTACATGAGGGACTATGACGAGAACAAGAAGTCTAACTACCTGATGTACCTTGACGCCAACAACCTTTACGGATGGGCCATGAGTCAATACCTACCGCATGGTGGCTTCGAGTGGAGCACTGTGTCAGATGTGACCCAAGTAGAGGATGACTCAGACAAAGGATACATCGTAGATTGCGACCTACAGTACCCGACCCATCTGCACAACCTCCATTCAGACATACCTCTAGCACCTGAGAGCAGGATGCCCGATGGCTCAAAACAGCCAAAACTACTGACAACCCTCTATGACAAAGAGCATTATGTGGTTCATTACAGGGTTTTGAAGCAACTGTTGCAGTTGGGGGTGAAGCTCAAAAAGGTGCACAAAGTGTTGGAGTTTCAGCAGTCTCCCTGGTTGAAGAGGTACATAGACCTGAACACTGATATGAGGACCAAGGCAACCAACGACTTTGAGAAAGACTTCTTCAAACTTATGAACAACTCGGTCTTTGGCAAGACGATGGAAAATATCAGGAAGCGACTCGATATTAGGCTAGTATGCGATCCCCAGAAAGCGGAGAAGCTAGTTGCTAAGCCCAACTTCAAGGGAAGGACCATTTTTGACGAAAGATTAGCCGCCGTGCATATGAACAAGACGAAAGTGATTTTTAATAAGCCAATATACGTCGGCATGAGTATATTAGATCTATCGAAGCATCTGATGTATGACTTCCATTATAATCTTATGAAGCCTAAATATGGGGGTGATATCAAGCTATTGTACATGGACACTGACAGTTACATCTATGACATACAGACCGAGGACTTTTATGAGGATATGAAGGGATTGATTGACTACTTTGACACATCAGATTATCCAGAAAACAATAGGTATGGTTTGCCCCGAGTAAATAAAAAGGTCTTGGGGAAGATGAAGGATGAAAATGCAGGGAAGATCTTAGAAGAGTTCGTTGGCTTAAGATCTAAGATGTATGCCTGTAAAACTGAGGTTGACCTGGTGAAAAAGTCGAAAGGAGTAAAGAAATGTGTCGTGAAAAACAGGATATCCTTCGAGGACTACAAGAACTGCCTATTCAAGCAAGAAGTACAGCATAGAACCATGAATCTCATCAGGAGCACAAAGCATGAGATTCATTCCATACAAGTCAATAAGATTGCCCTATCAGGAAAAGATGACAAGCGTCATATATTGGAAGATGGTGTCCATACCTTGGCTCACGGTCACTATGCGATACAAAATGAGGCTCTAATATACAAGTAGGTATCTGATTTTAAAAGCGGTTGCTTTTAAAACCTAAAATGGGGGAGATGGTTGCACGGGATGATGGTTGCAAAGCAACGAACCCATGTCGGTGCAATGCTTTTAGAATCCTTAGGGTCGCGGCATGCTTAGGGGGTGGCCGTCCGCGGAAAAGGGGGTGCTCGCCGAAGGGGGTACCTTCCCTCCCAACGACTTTTCGCTTGCTCGCTCCGGAAAATTGGTGTGGTCGATATAGAGCCATCACTTTTCTCGGGAGGTGCTTGCGCTAGAACCTTGCTAATGGATGATTTTGATACCATAGCTTTGTTTAATTCGTTTGGTCGAAATAGAGCCATCACTTTCTAAAAGTGGGTCCCGTTTTTATGAGGAGGTTTACCCCATTGTTTAATCGGATTTGTATGGCTGAAATAGAGTCATTACTTTTCTAAAGTGGGTTCGGTTTTTATGGGGTTTTGTGAGCCATTATTTTTAAGAGTGGGTGGTAATTTTAATGGTAAAATACAGCCATTACATTTCTAAAAGTGGGTGGGATTCAATGGAGGTCTGAGAGCCATTGTATAGTCGAATTTGTGTGGGTGATATTGGGCCATTACGTTCTAAAAGTGGGTCCGGTTTTTATGGGGGTTTTACGAGCCATTGTTTTTAAAAGTGGGTGGGTTTTTTTATGGGTGATATAGAGCCATTACATTCTAAAAGTGGGTGTGGTTTTAATGGGAGGTTTCACACCATTGTGATTACACAATGGTGTGGATAAAATAGAGCCATTACATTCTAAAAGTGGGTGTGGTTTTAATGGGGGGTTTATGGCTGTGGTCCAGCTCTCTCATTCACACACTACTGCTGTGACCTCAATATGACATTGCCGAGACGTACCGCAACGGCCTGTGACGTCCCAAAGTCACAGCGTGTCGTAAATCTTACGTCACAATGAAAAAAATCTTATGTGGGCAACACATGACTTTCCTTATATAATGTAATGAATTTACTACGTTTACAGTAAAAAAATAGGTTTTTCTTATAGTAGATACTAATATTCTTTCCAAGATATTAAATTTTCAACAATTAGTCATCATTTTCATTGATTTAGTGTCATTTTTATCCATTTGGCGAGATTTTCGTTAACTTGGCAACATTTCAAAAAGTCGCCAAGTTGGCGACATTCCGCCAATTTCGTCGCCAAAATCTCGCCAAGCGTTATGGACGAAGAAATAAGTTATTCTTACAGCAGATAAATGATTATTGGCGTTCAAATACAAAAATATTACTCAAAGTATCTTTTTCATGAATGGAACAAGCTAGGTCCACGAGAATGATGTCACCCAATTTATCGCATGCTATTACATATGAAAAGTGAACATGTTTCTCAATAGGAAATATTTTTTTTTCTATTTTATATGACTTTTTGATAGTTTTTTGAAAAATGTGCAATATCTCGAGAACGGTTCATATTAGCGTTCTAAAATTTATGTCAATCGTTTTTTAATGAAAAGTTACATAAGAAATGTCTATTTGAGTAACTTTATTAGTGGTTTTGATTTTTTGACGATTTTTTCAAAATTTCATTCGAAAATTTAGGAGGGTTCTGAACATTCGATTGCGTATAAAAACAATAGGCTTCCAGTGTTTACATATTGTGATTTTTGTATCAAATTTCGTTCGAATCGGTCCATTCGTTCGTCAGTTACCGTCTCCACATACCCACTGACACACACACACACACACACATACTTTCACACACACACACACAGACATCACTTCAAAAATGTTTGATTCGTGATCAGGGATGCTTGAAACGTGCTCTCCCGTCGAAAACTCGAATTCGAATTTTCGACCCCGTCACAATACTTTCCTTATACATTATGTATATAGGGAAAGTAAAAATGCTGTTAGGGCGGAAGAATTTCGCTGTTGCCAGATAAAACTTGTATAATTGTAGTTTCAGAATTAATTTTTTTCGGCTAAATGAATCAATTACAGAATTTATACTATGCTATTATTTATGTCCCATTCAATATGATACACCCTGTATTAGATAACGATATTGATACTGTATTAATATAAATGTATGTCTATTAAGCACATATCAGTACTATATTAATTTAATTCAAACGCTAAAACCTTCAAAGATGAATATAACATTTTTAGAAATTAATGGAATAACTTTCATCTTAATACCATTCAAAAGGATTGGCTATAAATATCCACATCCATTCATTTATATGCTTGTCTTTTGAACTAAATCCGATTTGTTCCTTGAGTGTGAATAGAACAGAGACCAAGATGTTCAGGAACTTGAATGATGCAGGAGTACCACAGAATTAGATCTTTCGAATCTAATTTTGTCTCGTCTTGTATTAGCACACAGGATATCCGCAATGAAATCCATCTGATGTCAATGCATTATGTGTAGTTTATTGTGAATATGGTGATTGTATGGTAAAAATGTGTTTAATTATTTTCTTTGGTATCATAACTAATAACACCAATATGTTACTCTATATTCTTTTATGATACGCTGCCTCAAAAGCGTTTAAATATAGATAAATGCTATCTGTGTAGAATTCCGTAGAACATTGGGTCTCAAACTTCTACATTCAATCACCCATTAGTAATTTTAACCAAAATTGAATATTCTGTGACATCATAAATTGAAATAGGCCATATACATCTGTAAAATCTATATATATTGTTGCGAATATGTTAAAAGTTTAACTGCGACTCGCCGTTATTCAAATAATACATACATGCTATTTGCTTCTATGCCTGGCCTTTTCTTTGCAAAGAGAAAGAACGTCTACTGGACGCCATTCCTATTACGTGAATGTAGAGCAGCTATATTTTAAATTGCGGGACAGAGTTTCTAGATTTGGCGATTTACAGACAACTTGGCGACTTCTCGAATGTACTAGAATTTTCTCGAAATAACGAACATTCTAACAGATACGAGCCTATGGAGAGTATATAAAAGGAGTCGTCGTTCAGTTGGAGAGAAGTTGGCGTGATACGAGTTAAATTAAACTGAGAGATACATTAATTTTTATGATAATAGTATCAGCTATTTCGTAAATTAGCTGAGCATTTAATTGCTGTTTTATTGTATCTGACAATTGATTAGTGATCTTCCAAGATAGTTATCGAACAATTTTCTGTATATTGTTCCTGTTTACGCTCATTAGTACATCTAAAGAAAGGAGTTAGAGTTACCCAGAAATTTGGACCCATTCTTGTGTCCTGATAATACACCCAGGATGGAAGAGGATACGTTGCAACAATATAAAAAATCTGATGTGGCAAACACATGACTTTCCTTATATAATGCAATGAATTTACTAATTTTACAGTAAAAAAAATAGATTATTGTTATAGTAGATATTTATATTCTTCCCAAGATATCGAATTTTCGTTGATTTAGCGTCATTTTTATCCATTTCACGAGTTTTTCGTTAATTTAGCAACATTTAAAAAAATCGCCAAGTTGGCGACATTCCACCAAAGTCGTCGCCAAAATCTCGCCAAGCGTTATAGACGAAGAAATAAGTTATTCTTACAGCAGATAAATGATTATTGCCGTTCAAACACAAAAGTATTACTCAAAGTATCTTTTTTCATGAATGGAAGGAGCTAGATCCACGAGAATGATGTCACCCAATTTATCGCATGCTATTACATATGAAAAGTGAACATGTTTCTCAATAGGAAATATTTTTTTTTCTATTTTATATGACTTTTTAAAAGTTTTTTGAAAAATGTGCAATATCTCCAGAACGGTTCATATTAGCGTTCTAAAATTAATGTCAATCGTTTTTTAATGAAAAGTTACATAACAAATGTCTATTTGAGTAACTTTATTAGTGGTTTTGATTTTTTGACGATTTTTTCAAAATTTCATTCGAAAATTTAGGAGGGTTTTGAACATTCGATTGCGTATAAAAACAATAGGCTTCCAGTGTTTACATATTGTGATTTTTGTACCAAATTTCGTTCGAATCGGTCCATTCGTTCGTCAGTTACTGTCTTCACAGACCCACTGACACACACACACACACACACACATACTTTCACAAACACACACATACTTTCACACACACACACACACACACACAGACATCACTTCAAAAATGTTTGATTCGTGATCAGGGATGCTTGAAACGTTCTCTCCCGTCGAAAACTCGAATTCGAATTTTCGACCCCGTCACAATATTTTCCTTATACATTATGTATATAGGGAAAGTAAAAATGCTGTTAGGGCGGAAGAATTTCGCTGTTGCCAGATAAAACTTGTATAATTTTAGTTTCAGAATTAATTTGTTTCGGCTAAATGAATCAATTACTGAATTTATACTATGCTACTCTTTTTGTCCCATTCAATATGATACACCCTGTATTAGATAACGATATTGATACTGTATTAATATAAATGTATTTCTATTAAGCACATATCAGTACTATATCAATTTAATTCAAACGCTAAAACCTTCAAAGATGAATATAACATTTTTAGAAATTAATGGAATAACTTTCATCTTAATACCATTCAAAAGGATTGGCTATAAATATCCACATCCATTCATTTATATGCTTGTCTTTTGAACTAAATCCGATTTGTTCCTTGAGTGTGAATAGAACAGAGACCAAGATGTTCAGGAACTTGAATGATGCAGGAGTACCACAGAATTAGATCTTTCGAATCTAATTTTTTCTCGTCTTGTATTAGCGCACAGGATATCCGCAATGAAATCCATCTGATGTCAATGCATTATGTTTAGTTTATTGTGAATATGGTGATTGTATGGTAAAAATGTGTTTAATTATTTGCTTTGGTATCATAACTAATAACACCAATATGTTACTCTATATTCTTTTATGATACGCTGCCTCAAAAGCGTTTAAATATAGATAAATGCTATCTGTGTAGAATTCCGTAGAACATTGGGTCTCAAACTTCTACATTCAATCACCCATTAGTAATTTTAACCAAAATTGATTATTCTGTGACATCATAAATTGAAATAGGCCATATACATCTGTAAAATCTATATATATTGTTGCGAATATATTAAAAGTTTAACTGCGACTCGCCGTTATTCAAATAATACATACATGCTATTTGCTTCTATGCTGGCCTTTTCTTTGCAAAGAGAAAGAACGTCTACTGGACGCCATTCCTATTACGTGAATGTAGAGCAGCTATATTTTAAATTGCGGGACAGAGTTTCTAGATTTGGCGATTTACAGACAACTTGGCGACTTCTCGAATGTACTAGAATTTTCTCGAAATAACGAACATTCTAACAGATACGAGCCTATGGAGAGTATATAAAAGGAGTCGTCGTTCAGTTGGAGAGAAATTGGCTTGATACGAGTTAAATTAAACTGAGAGATACATTAATTTTTATGATAATAGTATCAGCTATTTCGTAAATTAGCTGAGCATTTAATTTCTGTTTTATTGTATCTGACAATTGATTAGTGATCTTCCAAGATAGTTATCGAACAATTTTCTGTATATTGTTCCTGTTTACGCTCATTAGTACATCTAAAGGAGTTAGAGTTACCCAGAAATTTGGACCCATTCTTGTGTCCTGATAATACACCCAGGATGGAAGAGGATACGTTGCAACAATATAAAAAATCTGATGTGGCAAACACATGACTTTCCTTATATAATGCAATGAATTTACTAATTTTACAGTAAAAAAAATAGATTATTTTTATAGTAGATATTTATATTCTTCCCAAGATATCGAATTTTCGTTGATTTAGCGTCATTTTTATCCATTTCGCGAGTTTTTCGTTAATTTAGCAACATTTAAAAAAATCGCCAAGATGGCGACATTCCACCAAAGTCGTCGCCAAAATCTCGCCAAGCGTTATAGACGAAGAAATAAGTTATTCTTACAGCAGATAAATGACTATTAGCGTTCAAATACAAAAGTATTACTCAAAGTATCTTTTTTCATGAATGGAACGAGCTAGATCCACGAGAATGATGTCACCCAATTTATCGCATGGTATTACATATGACAAGTGAACATGTTTCTCAATAAGAAATATTTCTTTTTATTTTGTATGACTTCTTGATAATTTTTTTGAAAAATGTGCAATATCTCGAGAACTGTTCATCTTAGCGTTCTAAAATTTTTGTCAATCGATTTCTAATGAAAATTTACATGGAAATTGTCTATTTGCGTAATTTTATTAGCGGTTTTGATTTTTTGATGGTTTTTCCAAAATTTCATTCGAAAATTTAGGGGGGTTCTGAACATTCGATTGCGTATAAAAGCAATAGACTCCCAGTGTTTACGGATTGTGATTTTTGTACCAAATTGCGTTTGAATCGGTCTATTCGTTCGTCAGTTATCGTTTCCACAGGCTCATTGACACACACACACACACACACACACACACACACACGCACACACACAGACAGACATCACTTCAAAAATTTTTGATTCGTGATCAGGGATGCTTGAAACGTGCTCTCCCGTCGAAAACTCGATTTCGAATTTTCGACCCTGTCACAATACTTTCCTTATACATTATGTATATAAGGAAAATAAAAAGAATATATGTATGTAGGTATGTTCGAAAATGTTTACCCACATCTGGAAGAGATAGAAGCCTTGCAAATTGGTACACTGATAACTCAACTAGTGTAAATGTCCAGAAAATTCCAAAAACTCCAAGGAAGTAGCGGGACGGGGTTTATTCCACACAACTGGTTCATATTTCAATAAGTCTCGCTATTGCGTCGGATATGAATAAACATTGCTGTACAAAAGTTAAAAAATATGATGTGGGCTGCAACGGCTTTAAGTTGAGTATACTGATTCCTTCGTTTGCAAGCGGTATGGGGTTAATTATATATTTACTGATGTAAGACATTTTTGATATTCTTTTAGAACTATTGTTGAGTTAGTTGAAGAGCGATAGCGTTCTTTCAGGTTTAGAAAAACTTAATCATCTAATAATTAATTTTCTTATCATTAATTCAATTTAAATACTTTATAATAAAAGTGAAACCTAAAATTGTTTAGAGTTTTACTTTTGTTCATTAATCCTTACTTGTAATGCGGAGTTTTACTGTGCTTATCATGAATAAAATGATTTATGTCAAAACCGTTTTCGAGGATAAGTTCAGTAAGTTTATTAAACTTACTGAACTTATCCTCGAAAACGGTTCAAGTAGAATATCAAACATCAAGTAAAAATATCAAGTAGAAATCAATGCAGAACTAAAATGAACATGCACTGTTTGATAATTCGCATTTAAAATTTAAATATTTGAGACGAAATATCAAAACTATATTTATAAAGAGCTTTGCTACCCCAACAGGAAATATAACCATGGATCTCCGAATTGGCCAACCGACGCTCTACCGTTAAGCTACTGGGACGAAATTGCAAGCTCTTAATTTCGAAGTGGACTCTGCGTTCTCCAACCTCTAATGTCAATTTGGCGTGCAACTGACAATCTGGCTGACCACTTCCTGCTATTTTTACTTTCCTTATATACATAATGTATAAGGAAAGTATTGTGACGGGGTCGAAAATTCGAATTCGAGTTTTCGACGGGAGAGCACGTTTCAAGCATTCCTGATCACGAATCAAACATTTTTGAAGTGATGTCTGTGTGTGTGTGTGTGTGTGTGTGTGTGAAAGTATGTGTGTGTATGTGTGTGTGTGTCAGTGAGTCTGTGGAGACGATAACTGACGAACGAATGGACCGATTTCAACAAAATTTGGTACAAAAATCAAAATCCGCAAACACTGGAAGCCTATTGTTTTTATTCGCAATCGAATGTTCAGAACTCCCCTAAATTTTCGAATGAAATTTTGAAAAAATCGTCAAAAAATCAAAACCGCTAATAAAGTTACGCTAATAGACATTTCTTATGTAATTTTTCATTAGATAACGATTGACATAAATTTTAGAACGCTAACAGGAACCGTTCTTGAGATATTCTACATTTTTCAAAAAAATTATCAAAAAGTCATATAAAATTGAAAAAAAAATATTTCCTATTGAGAAACATGTTCACTTTTCATATGCAATACCATACGATAAATTGGGTGACATCATTCACGTGGATCTAGCTCGTTCCATTCATGAAAAAAGATACTTTAAGTAATACTTTTGTATTTGAACGCCAATAGTTATGTATCTGCTGTAAGAATAACTTATTTCTTCGTCCATAACGCTTGGCGAGATTTGGCGACGAATTTGGCGGAATGTCACCAACTTGGCGACTTTTTGAAATGCTGCCAAATTAACGAAAATCTCGCCAAATGGATAAAAATGACGCTAAAGCAATGAAAATGACCACTTATTGTCGAAAATTCAATATCTTGGAAAGAATATTAGTATCTATTATAAGAAAAATCTATTTTTTTTACTGTAAAAGTAGTAAATCCATTACATTAAATAAGGAAAGTCATGTGTTGCCCACATCAGATTTTTTACCTCAGATTAGCCTCCTGTACAACTATTTTAATGTAAGTTAGTATTCTGCGTGGTCATTATCCTCTCAATTTGAAATCGGCGCTCAATCTTCCAGAGTCCACTGAATCAGTACTAATCGTACTGGGGTCACCACTGAGGTATCCTTTCCCGGCCGTGGAGCTAGCTACTCTAAGCCCACTATGTCAGTCGCACGGTATGGGGTCTTCAGACCACCGACAAGCTATACTTTTCAAAATTAAATCCACCTGTAACTGTATTTGCAGCAATAAATTCCGTGACGTTGACTATTACATTTCCGATTGTCCGTTTTCTAAAAATTTTTCATCTTTGAAAACCCTCCCCCTCTAATAAACCAATTTGATTCTCCAAAGTTCGTTCAAATCCCTCTTCAGTAATTAAAATTACAAACTGTACTCTTGTTGCCATGGAAATTTCTAATAAAGTAACCTAAGCTTATGAGTAGATTCTGCTCTTAATTAATTTTGATCAATGAATCCTTTTATTTCATTCTTATTAACTTATATATGGACGCATTGTGTTCCCTCCATATTTTCGGTTTAAAAAAAAAATCTATGTTAATTCTTCTTATTTTCTATGTTCTTTCTTTTTCTTTTGACCCTTTTTATTTGTATTTTTTCTGAATTTTCCTTTCTAAATTTTATTCTACATTTCTTAAATTTCTGTTTCTGTTTTACTAGTGCCCACATTTTTTTTCCTTTTCCATATATTTTCTTTTTTTTATATATTTTCTAAATTTCACTTATTTCATTATTTTCTTTAATTTCAATCTATTTTCCATTATATTAATATACCTCACTCTAAATTTTATTTTTCAGTGATCTTTTTATCTATATTCGAAATAACCCTTTTCCCATTTTTGAAAAATGGACGCACTTGACAAGTTTAAATATAATGTAAAACTGTCTGTTTAACCACAATATTCTTCATCAATTGTTATATTTTTAGACCTAAATAAATGTTCATTTGGCAGGATGGTAGACCTTGGGTGCCTCCTGGGTGCAGGAGCTATCCTTTCCCGGCCTTGCAGCTACCTACTCTAAACCCACTATGTGAGTCGCAAGGTCTGGGGTCTTCAGACCTCCGATATCTTTGCACTAACCCACAGGGTTGATTTGTTCGTTTGCCACTGTAAAGATCCTTGCTGCCGCAACCGGGAATCGAACCCTGGTTCTCTAAATTGTCCTGCCGACGCTCTATCGTTGAGTTACAGGGACGAAATTGCAAGCTTTTATCGTCGAAGTGGAATCTGCCTAGTTCAAAGCAAGCATTCGCTATTTAGTTTTCTATGAGAAGATACGAAAAGTACAGGTGAGATGTGACGTCGGTTTGCATTCAAAAGGCCAGCAGATGTGAATATTTTGCTCACCTTGTTAGTTGACAATGACAACTTGTCATTTAACCCTTTCGCGACGAATGGCACGCCCAGGTGCCAGATGCGAACATGCATTCAAGGACGAACGGCACTCATTCGGGCCAGAAGAAATTTTACCGCAAGCGGATAGTGGCACGCATAAGTGCCAGTACGCAGAACGTTTTAATTTGTGAACTAGATGGCGTTACTTGTCCATGGAACTAACTTCAATGCATTTTGCAGAGGCATGACCTTGGCAGAAGAGGATCGAATGAATTATTTCTCCATTTGGAGCGGTGAAAATCATTTTGTAACATAAACAAACAGAGCAATTCTCGTAGCATCAACAATTTTATAATTGAGTTTCGGTTTTTATTTTTATTTCAGCGTTATGATTTCGTTGGTGAATCATAGGAATATAAGAGAGTATTTTTTTTTTGTTTGGGTTTTAGAGGCAGTGAAATTATTCGTTTATTTCGGATAAAAGAATGGGAGCAACTAACGAGTATTTTGTATTCAGATTTGTATGAAAATTATACATCAAATAGAACTTAAATATTTCTTTTATTCCTGTGAAAAGTAGATTTCTGTGTTGAATACGTGATTTTCAGTGAATTTTTTTCGAGAGTTAGGCTTAGCGCAAAAAATGCTCCGTCCTTTTCGACCAGTTCGGAAGCGAAGCGCGTCGTCCTTTGGGCCGCGACAGCTCCGGAATGCCGCCGTCCCGAAAGGGTAAAAGAGGTTGACATTCACCACTAGTTTATAAGGAAGGTATTACCAGGAGAATCATAGGATCAGGTAGTATTCAAGGAAGAACACATTTTAACCTTTCAAACATACATATTATATGTTTAGCAAGTAATATATGAAGCGCTCCAAAGCTATAATTTTTGATTTTGACAGTTAGACTTGTTTTGGGCTGGACTGAAGACAAATCGAATGCTTTTGAGGTACTGAATGTGTGCAGGTGAGTGTGTAAACAGCATTATAATTAAAATAAATTATGCCATTCAAACGATATTTTTGCTGATTGTTACCGTTTATGTAAATATTATATTTAAGAATCACCTCTGTTTTATAAATAAATATATCAAAGTGCTGATAATCTGTCACACTCAATCAACAATCGTTTTACATATTCAATTGTTTTCTCTGCAAAAATAATGAAAATTTCAAAATGCTGGACTATGTTAATTTTGGGGGTAGTGAAAATTTTTTAAATTAATTTATCAAATAAATAGATAAAATCAAACTTATGTGAACAGCACATGAATTTCCTTATATATAATTTCTTGTCTCTTTCCTTTTTACTATTTATATAAAGTGAATTAGTACACACATATTCCTTATTTTTTATAAAACGGAAACTGCTTAAAATTGTATTAAATTTAAATTCTTTTGAATATTTAATTTCTATTTGGTAATTTTTTGTTATTATTGAAGTGAAATCGCAAAAATTCATATAAACAAAACCTTCGTCAAAGTGATTTTTCCCAGCATATCGAATCTGAATGCATGATATTTCACATGAAAAATGTCTCAGAGAACAATAATTTTCTATATATAGATGTGCATATTTTATTTTTATATCAATTTTTTTAACTTTTCCAAGCCATAATGTAAAAAAGAACTAACTCTATTTTTTTAATATATGTTCAAAATGTAATGGGTACTAAAGTAAACCTCATACTGTAAAATCCAAGAAAATCTGATAGTTCTTATAATTCACTATCAGATACCCGTTCTTCGTACGGAGTATATGTATAATATAAAGAAACTTAAAATTCACAATAATGTGCAAATTCCTATAGTATATTAAATTACATTTTTAATTAAAACATTATGTTAAAATATTTAATTTAATGATCCTAAAAAGAAGTTTAAGAATCTCTGTTCTCGCTATATAAAATAATCTTCACAGGCAGATCTGAAGAATAAAATATCATGGACCCCTTATGTAAACAAATTTACAAAAAAATATGGAATTGAATCAATATACGCAAAATAAAAGCGTTAAAATTGTATGGGATCCGTACTAATAATATACGCGAATATTAGAAGATATAACCTGCATTAGTAGATTACGTGTATAAATTGAAAATATTGATAAACCCGTAATCTTTAAATCTGAAGGCAGTCAATGGTAGATATTTCGATAAGACCTATCATAGAATCTGCACCTTGCATGTAAGACAAATTTTAAAGTTGCATGGGATGAATGCACATTTAGAATTCCCAGAAACAAAGGCTGGTTTTGCAAATTTCGGAATTTTGTTCAATTTTTTCTTAAAATAATTCTAAATCTATTATTAATTATTTTCTTTAAATGTTACACCACGTATTTTCGTTCCAAAGTCCATATCACTCATTCAGAGCTAACCTCTAGGTCTACTTTCTGGACTCAGTATTGTGAATTTCTGTACAGACATATAAGGAGTCATACAGACTTACGTAGTTGAAAACATTTTAATAGTGTATATATTTAGCGTAAGATTCTGCTTGAGAAATGATAGGACAATCCAATTTCCCCCTCACCTCCATGTGAAGGATTTCGTCACCGTGGAAAAAAGTCACATTGAACTTAAGACCTTCTCTGGGTTTGAATATTGCAGACATTAAAAATGCGAACTCAGTAGATTATTGGATCTCATCTCCCTACAGTCAGACAAGAGGGTAATCAAATTAATTTATATGCTTGACCTTCCAAGGATTTGTCGTAACAAACAACTACGTATGATGTAGATTTCCATGAATAATTCGAGTTCATAAACCCTACAAGCAGATATATACCAATATATTTGAGACTCGTAATAATTTATTTCTACATGCTTGACCAGTTGTGCTCATCAGGTCGATCTCCTTGGCTTGTCAAGGATAATGATTAAGGATTTTTGGATAATTTAGGGGGGGGGGCGAAAGGGGAGTTCTGCACACATAACACTTCACGTGTTTGACTGGGTAAAACATAAATGTTACCTTAAAACTAACTAAAAGACCAGCAAAGCTCGCAAGCTTGGTGAGCCACGCCCGACCAAGTACACAGTGGAGATGTATGCAAAACAGAAACCGTCAAACATCACCACCTGTCACCCAACCAGTTCAAATATTCAGAGACGCATAATAGCCACACACCCATCTCATTCAATATTACTATTACTTATAGGATTACCTATCAATACATACATGCTTTACTATCCAATAACATCAATTAATTTACGCTCTCCTAGATCCTCTAACACACGAATTTATCAAGTTCATACCACGCACTTTTTATTTTTCAAGTCCATGGGATCCCTCCATCTCCACAGGTCATGCAATCCGACTTCAAATAATCTATCTATAAACATCAATGTCATTATTACTTTCCTTATATACATAGTATAATGTATAAGAAAAGTATTGTGACGGGGTCGAAAATTTGAGTACGTTTCAAGCATCTCCGATCACGAATCAAACATTTTTGAGGTGATGTCTGTGTGTGTGCCTATTTGTGTGTATGTGTGTTTATGTGTGTGTATATGTGTGTGTAATTTTTCCATAGAAAACGATTGACATCAACTTTAGAACGCTAGCATGAACCGTTCTCTAGATAGTGCACATTTTTCGAATATATTTATCAAAAAGTCTCATATATTAAAAAAAATATATTAACTACTGAGAAACATGTTCACTTTTCATATGTAATATCATGCGATAAATTTGGTGACATCCTTTTCGTGGATCTAGCGCATTCCATTCGTAAGAAAATATACTTTAAGTAATACTTTTGCATTTGAACGCTAATAGTCATTTATCTGCTATAAGAATAACTTATTTCTCCATCCATAACGCTTGACGAGATTTGGGTCACGAATTTGACGGAATGTCGTCAACTTGGTGACTGTTTTGTTGGCAAATTAACGAAAACCTCGCCAAATGCGCCAAATGGGTAAAAGTGACGCTTAATCAATGTAAATGACAACTAATTGACGAAAATTTAATATCTTGGAAATAATATAAGTATCATTTATAAGAATAACATATTTTGTTTTTACTGTAAAAGTAGTAAATTCATTGGATTATATAAGGAAAGTCATGTGCTGCCCACATAATATTTTTTACTATTTAAGATTTTGTGAATATTTTAAACTGAGATGGCTTCTCACTATAATTTTCTTATTCAGCTGAATAATAGAGAGGCTTTCATCTTTAACTCCATGAGCTGAAAACACTTTTCCTTTCAGTTTCGTTACCATGCAATTACATCATGAAATGGCAAGCGTAAGGTAAAAGCACAAACCTAATAAAAAAAGGCTAAACTTTGAGAGGCTATTTTTCCAGATCCAAAGGAATAATTTGAACAATGGATTTCAGATGTGGATTTAGCATGTTCGAATTATTTAATATACATGACTTTTTTATACCTCGTGATCGCATTCAGTACTCCGACAGTAAGACACTGCGCTTGTAGAGAGGTGCTGATTCAGAAAATCAAGAATATATTTAATTAAATATATTTATTTCATAAAAAGGCTGTGTATAGTTAATCAAATAATGAATAAGATTATTTAATAACAAGATATAGTTAATTAATGACATAAATTTCTCTCTCTCTCTCTCTATTTCCCCTCCATCCATTTCATCTATCTTCCTCTGTCTCTCTCCGTTTCTCTGTCTGTTTTTCTTTTTCGTTAAAATATGAAATAGTTTCGTGTTTAAAATAAACATTAGGTAAGGTTTGAGGTGTTGTTTTCGTTTAAAATAAATAAACAAGAGCATTTTATTGAGTTTTTTTTTTTAATTTTTCAACTGGCTAGAAGGAGGTTGAGTGCCTTATTCCGCGATGATATAGTATGAAAGTTGCAGATATCAATTGACCTTTAACTTAAATGCATATCAAAAGTACATCGCAATGCCTCAAATGTTGGACACCGCTGAACTAGACTGTGAAAGACAGGAGTCGTAAAGTGCTCCAACAGGAGCACTTTACGACAACTGCCTGGAAGAGTCTAGATGTACTTTTCATGAATGTCCCTATGTAGGAAGTTTTATTTTGAAGATCTCTTGGGTTGATTTTGAAATGTCTCTCAACTGGCTTTTTAAAGTTTTTAATAGTTTATATTACTCAATTTTGAACCAACATTAATGCTTGCTTTAATGTCTCTGTATCTGTCTTCTGAATCTGAGAATTTTCTCGCCATTCCTAATATTAGGAATCAGAAAATATTATAACGTTCGATGTTATCAAATGAGTGAATTTTTATAAGAATTTTAAAATATGAATAAATGAATGGCATTCTTTAGGCATTATCATGGCCCATGCTAGAGATATAAAAACTTTTACTTTTAATTTGTTGAACGTAACCAGTGATTTTCATGAAATTTCGTATGTTTATTTTAAAGATTAAAAACAAAAACTATTGATTTTCAGCAACATCTTATAATAAAAATGGTCGCATTTTGTATTATTATTCCTTATAAATTTTTTTATCCGTACATAAGGTCATGTGGAGACATATCCAAGTGAGCAAAAAATATTTCACTTTGACCTTTAACAAAGGATGTAACAGCTTTCATCCTTTAACAAAGGATGTAAAAGCTTTCATCCTTTAACAAAAGGATGTAAAAGCTTGCATACATTAACAAAGGATGTAAAAGCTTTCATCCTTTAACAAAAGATGTAAAAGCTTTAATCCTTTAACAAAGGATGTAAAAGCAAAACCAGCAACTACTGCGTTAATCAACGCTATACTTGTCTTAAAAAGTATACTTTTATTAAAGACCTTTTAGTAATATATTCATTCGAAATATACTCTACACCTTCTATGATATATAATATTCTTTTGTAAATAAGGAAACATAATTTTTCTTAAGAGTATCATTTAATGAGATTAAATACAATATATACCTCTTTTCATTTATGTGCTCTCTTTTAAACAAAATCCAAAATGCTCTTTGAGCATTATTAAGCAGTGGATTCTCCGCTTTACATTCTGCCTTATCTTTTATTAACGCACTGACAACATCAATGAACGGTACCTGATTCCACTGTATTGCAATTAATTTATTGTGAATAAGCACGGGAAATTTATTTCGGAAATCGGGTGATTGTATACAAAAACTGCATTTAATTATTCGCTTAGACAGCATAATTTATCATATCAATGCTGTTATTCTGTATCATTATGAAACGCTACAACAAAACTATCTCAATATAGAGAAAAAATTTTAGTGTACAATTTCCTAAAACATGATTATACGTGATATGATAAATTATTTTCCAATTGCTTTTGTTTGGCTTTCATGCGAGAAAAATGTGAAACACTTTTACCTGTTGCATGCTAAAACAGAACTTCAGAAGCGTTTCTGTACCTTGCAAAGAATGCATGGCACAGCAAAAATTCGAACACATACTGGGATTAAGTTAGAGAAATGAATATACTTTCTTCTACATTTGAAATGGAGTTTGTAATCTTTCTTTTAAAATTTTACATAGTAATGCAAATTTTACACGATCTCTATTCTGTTATGAATATGATGATAATGTCATGTGTGACGAACCCGGGGCCGGGATATCCCAGTGGTTATGGAGTGGGGATCACACAAAGAAGACCAAAGTTGTATTCGTCCAGCCCCCCCCCCCCCGAAAAAAAAACATTTTCAGTATCCATGCTGATTATAATAATCATAAATATGTAGATCCGAAAGTCCTTCAGAAAGAAGATGGTGAAAGGAGGTGGATATCTCCTTAACGGGTTCGGTCTCCAATTGTGTGGCTAAAGAGTTCAATATGATACGCTCCCTGTGGTTCCTTGAAGCACCGTGGGATGCAGGCATAATGGTTCAAGCTTCGACCGCTTTATATACAAATAACATAATTTTAAGTCCCAGATCATTGGAAAAAATGCTTGACGAATCCCACCAATCAGCAAAACATCAATCAGATGAAGATTCATAATCTATGTGAAAGAAAATTTGCCTTTGATTCTGGTTTTCACTTTTAGGTAGCCTTTGAACTTTTCTTTGATTTGTTACTCTTCCATACTATAGAATATAGTATAGGGAAATTATTGATTTCACGAAAATTTTTAATTTCGAGATTTTGAAGCCAATATGTGTTTTAGGATCTCGTGAATACATGCTATAATTGTGATCATTTAGCACAACACTTTTAAAATTTTATCTTGTGAAATTCGCTTATAAAATTACAAGCTACTTAAGTTGGATACTGGAATGAGGAAGTCGAGTTCAACCACACTTTAGTTGACGTTTTTTGCTGAGGCTCTAAATTCACATGATCGGCAAAATACAGTGTTATTAGGAAAGTTGTCAAGAACCCAAAATAGAAGAATATACAAAGAACCCTAAATACGTTAGATCTACCTGTTGAAAAGTGATCATGCCAGTTCGAGTAAAAATGATTTCAACGCCCCAAATAGAGAAAATCAAATTATCTAGAATGTGGCTCAACTCGACTTTCTCATACCAGAATTCATTTTTAATTTTCAGCATTTACAAGAAATAATTTAAAAGATCGGTATCTTGGGTTCAAATGTATTACAACTATAGCGTGTTACCTTCATTGTAAAGGTCTTTGAAAACATTTCGATTGATACCATACTTGGCAATGCACCATCGTCCCCCCCCCCCTCCACACCAGGGAGGTAACTTGTCCCCCAAAGGGGGCTAATGACGTCACGAACAAAAAAAATTTGCATCGCGGCTATTTTTCACAATGATTGAAACTATTAAGTCTTATGATAATTGAGCCATAAATTAATCCTTCTATGTATGTTTAGGATAAATTTTATCCTATGCCACCATGTTAAAAAAATATAAAATTTCGAAGACATTTCGAAGTTTTCGCTCGAATTAAAAATAAATTCTATCTAACTCTAGATTTTAATGACAAAACCGAATATAAAGTTTCGTGAAAATCCATTAATACTTCTAGCTGCTAACGTATGCACTAAAAAACGTACGGACATCTCGAAGGAAATCTCGCAATCGGAAATTTTTGTGAAAACAATACTTTCTCAATACTACGTATGATAAAGTAAAAATAACATAAAAAAACTCAGAAACAAAGAGAGATGGAGGAGAAAGCCAATTACAAGTTTAAAGGGTATTGTCTACTTCGATACTAATAACAAATACCAGGTACTAATACATCGGAAGTTAATAAACAAATAAAAGTTATTATTCTCATCCTCCACTATATTTTGTTCATATCGTAACGTACGTCACAGAGAAAACCGAATCAAGATATTTATGAAGGAGTCTTCATATGCTTGACAAATGATGACACACACCTTTTTTGACGGAACTATGGTCATCGCGAATTACTGCAATTTCGCCGCTAGGGGAAATTATCCTTTAAAGCTGAACGTTAGGACTTCATTGTTTTGCTTTTTCCCAGACTTCCGCGCGACGCGTATCGACTGATTGATTGATTGTCTGTGATAAGATTAGGGCATGTAAGTGACGAATTGAGCTCGCACCCTCTTACTGTGGGAGGTGCACTTTTTATTTGAATTATTTTTATTTTGTTTGTCACGTACAATAAAGAAAATTTTAACACAAAATTGCTTTCTGATTTACCGAGTATCTGTTTGCCATTTGTAACCCGAATCGATCAAAATTTTGGCAGAGACCTTACAACTCATACCACACGGAAAACCGCTACAGTTGGCAAAAGCCCATTCGCCAAATATGTATTCACTCTTATTCCCTTGCATACTTACTTCGTACAGTCATAAGTTTTTGGAACACCTGTCGCACCTCCAGAAATGAGTGAACCTCTTTTAGTGAACCATCTTACCTCCTCAAGTATTCGAGGCTGAATCCATATCGATCATCCTCTACGTTATAGCTAACCATGTAAAACACATGTTTGAAGGACATTTTTAAATCTGGATTAGGGAAGAAATCGGAAGCGGAAATGTTCTGTGAACCAACCACCCAACCTCCTCTAGAATTTAATACTAAATCCATAACAGTTTTCATGTAAGTTCTATCTATAACCAATCTTGAGAAATTGATGTTTCAAATGAAATAAAAAGAATGTAAACAAGAAATGATAAAATAACCGAAAGAAAAATTATTTAGTGAACCCTCCAATTTCCTCCGAAATTTGATGTGCTGACCACGTGTCAACTGGCCTTATAATTCTGCTCAGTAACTTCAGCAAGCCGTGATAGCATAGCAATACATTTAAGTACAGAATATTATCAAAGAGTGGGCGGGAAGCCAAAAACACTACGTAGCATTACTAGAAGTGACTAGTTGTTATAGGAGATGGTTCCGCAATCAGCCACAAGAGGATAGTTAGTCGTGAACCGATGGACAACTGAAGCCAGATTGTGACAATGTCCAAATCCCCACGCACAAATACGAAAACCCTGGTCGTTCAATCTCTTGCAGAAGCGATATTTAAACCTAACTCCACACGACGCCATTCAGTCGCCTTCCGAAATTCGAGGAATTCAAAACACCGCAGACGGTACTATCTATGTTGAGTAGTCAGAGAAACGTCTTAAACGCTAAACCTTTCAGTCCTGCGTATGCAGTTACTTTTAAGTGATAAATCTTTTCCAGCACGATGTGCAGAGGGATCCAGGTACCCATGGGTTCTTGACAGACAAGTTGTCATTGTATTTTTAACTGTTATCACTACCGTCTGATTCCCGTGTTTATTTGTTTGCCTACAGTGTCCACATTATTTTTTATGTTTATGTTTCCTTTCTTGGACTCCCTGCTGCACACATCTTACTACTGCAGCATCTTTGCGACCAACGTAATGACTGGCGAGTCTCGCTGACTTCTAACATTCTCTCAAATATACGAAACTTCTCTCAAACTCGGACAAATTACTAATATTGACGTCGAGTGCAACGTCAACCCAATACGACCAAATATCGATTTACACCGGCTATTAAAGACAACAAAACACAAAAGTAATTAAGTTTGTTTTAGCGGATTAGCAAAAGCAACCCCCTTATGTGCTCTCCACAATACCCTCTTACTACGAGTTCATGTACTATCCTCTTCGCCTATTGACGATGAATTTTTCACTATTTACATATCTGGCAAAAAGGTAACTACAGACCGTATTTTTATTTCTTTATTTTTTTAGGGGGAGAGGGATTCTCGAAAAAAATTTAGAGGTACGCTGATTTTTTATCACAGAGTGTAATTTGAAACATAAATATGCAACTTTTTATATGATAGGGCATAACCACTTTACTATAGATAAACGTATCATGTACACTTAGGTACCGTTCTTTACAAAATTATTCCGTATGCTTTCCTAGGATTTTGATCATTCCCTAAGACTATCCTACGAACACTGTATTATGTAACGGCATCTTTATCTTATTAAAAGTAAATTTATTTCTATTAAACACATCAGTGCAATTCAACATAACATTCAACATAAACATATAAACCTTCAATGATGAACATAGCATTCTTTAGAAATTAATGGAATGACTTTTATCTTAATACCTTTCAAAAGGATTGGCTATAAATATCCACACCCATTCATTTATATGCTTGTCTTTTTAACTAAACCCAAGTTGTTCTTCGAGAGAGATCAAGATATTGAGGAATTTGAATGATGCAGGAGTCAACAAAATTAGATAGTTCGAATCCAATTCTATTTCGTCTTGTATTAACGCACAGAATATCGGGCATGAAAACCACCTGATGCCAGTGCATTGTGTTTGTTTGCTTTGGTATAATAACTTATCACACCAATATGCCAATCTCTATTATTTTATGATGCGCTGCCTCAAAAGCGTTTAAATATAGGTAAAGGATATCTGTGTAGAATTCCGTAGAACTGTGGGTCTCAAACTTTTACACTCAAGCACCCATTAGTAATTTTAACGAAAAATGAGGATTCTTTGGCATCATAAATTGAAATAAGCCATATACATCTGTAAAATTTATATATAGTGTTACGAATATGTTAAAAGTTTCACCGCGCTTCGCCGTGGGTTGGTGATCACCTGGGAACACCGCGTGCTGTTGGCACATTTCGGGCGCGGTAGCTCGGTGGTTTGCGCGCTGGGTTTGCACACTGCCACAACTGCCGCCGGGTTCGTGCGGAGTACGATCACGTTAAACATGTGGGTCCGTAAGTCCTTCCGAGAGGTTGGTGGTAGGGGAAGGAGGGTATGCTCCCTGTGGATGCCTCCCCCACTGGGTTCCGGTCCAAATTGAGAGGCACTTCCCGGCCGTCCAAACAGTTACCTTACACCTTTCTGGTAGGTCGGACGATATGGGTCTCAACAACAACAACCGCGCTTCGCCGGATTTTAAATAATAAATACAGGATATTTGCTTCTTTTCATGGCATTTTCTTTGCAAGGGAGCCTTTACAGGCAGCCATTCCTATTACTTAAATGTAGAGCTGCCATATTTTAAATTTCGAGATGGGATTTCTAAATTTTGCGATTTATAGACAACTTTGATTATAAATAACGTTGGTGAAAACAATAATCGATTTATACACAACTTTGGCGACTTCTTGAATGTACTAGAATTTTCTTGAAATGACGAACATTATAAGAGATACGAGACTTTGGAGTGTATATAAAAGGAGTCATCGCTCACTTGCAGAGAATTTGATGTGGTAGGAGCTAAATTGAATTGTGAGGCATGTCAGTGTTTTGCTAATAATACCTACTATTTCGTAAATTAACTGAGCATTTAACTGCTGTTTTATTGTATCTTGTACTTGTTTAGTGATCTTGTAAGCTAGTTATCGAGCTATTTCCTGTATGCTGTTTCTACTACTTTCGCTCATTAGTGCTTTTAAATAAAGGAGTTAGTTATCCAAAATTTGGACTCATTATTGTATCTTATGAGTGCAACTACTATTAAAAAACATACGTTGCAACAATATAAAAAAACAAAATATGTATATAGGTGTGTTCTGAAATGTTTACCCACATCAAGAAAAGGTAGAAACTTGCAATTTGGTACACAGATAACTTAGTGGCCTAACTGACCAGAAAATTCCAAAAACTCGAAGGGAGTAGCTGGGCGGGGACGGCTTTATCTCACATATCTGGTTCATATTTGGATAAGTCTCGCTATTGCATGAAATATGAATAAGTATTGCTGCACAAAAATTAACAAATATGATGTCGGCAGCAAATGTTTTTCGTTGATTTCTTTCGATTTTTTCGCTCGCAAGCGATATGGCGTGAAATACATATTTACTGATATAAGGTATTTTTTATACTTTTTCGGAACTGTTGTTGAGTTAGCTGAAGAGCAATAGCGGTCTTTTGAAGTTTAGAAAAGCCTAATCATGTAATAAGTAATGTTCTTATCTTTAATTCAATTTAAATATTTTATAATAAAAGAGAAACCTAAACTTTTTTTCTGAATTCCACTTTTATCTATTAATCTTCATTTGCAATGCTGAATCTTATCGCATTTTACTATAAATTATCTATTAATATATGAATCTTCATTTGCAATGTGGAATTTTAGTGATGTTTAACATACATACAATTATTTACACTAAAAACCGTTTTCGAAAATAAGTTCTGTAATTTTAATATCAAGTAGAAATTAATGGAGAAACTAGAATGACCACTCATACACTGTTTATTAATTCGTATTTAAAATTAAATATTCGTGATGAAGTATCAAAAATATTTATACTCTAAAGCAAGTGTTAGATATAATTCTTCTTTGAGAAGATACGAAAAATACAGGAAAGGTGTGACGTATTTCCAAAAAATAAATGACAATGGACTTCTTTTTGCATTCAAAGGGTCACTTATCCTGTTAGTTATCAATGGCAACTTGTAATTTAAAGTGGTTGAATTTCACCACTAGTTTATAAGGATGTCAGTATCAGGTGAATCATAGGAAAGACAGCATTAAACGAAGCACACATTTTAACCTGCCGCCTAGGCGGTCAAGTGGATAACGTCTTCGACTGCTATCTTGTGGGCTCTGGTTCGAATCCCGAATAAGGCATGGATGTTTCTTGAGGATAAAGTCAGTCTTCCGCCTTCTGGGTACTCATCAAAATGTGAAGCTGCACCCCCTACGACGATCGTCAGTTATGCTTTCTTGTAATAATCTTTGTTCTCTCGTCCTGTGTTTTTCTTCGTTCCTTCCCGCGTCACTGGTGCTGAATTGGCTTCGCCGAAACAGGAGGTCATTTAGTCAACAACAACACATATTAACCTTCCGTACTCACTTATTATACAGGGTGCGGCAAAAAGAGCTTACCGATTTGGAACGTCAATAAAAAAATACAAAGCAAGATAGAGAAAGAAATCTTTTATACTTGAGAAGTACACAGTAAGGCCATTGTTATCCATTAAGTTTTGAAGAGTACATCAGTTGAATGGCGACCGTCAATGTCGATATAGTTTTGCAGTCTGTTTCGGAAATTTTACAGTGATCTGCGGACCATGTCCCGCGGAATCGCCTTGATTTCTTGCGTAATTGCTGCCTTGAGTGCTTGCAAATTTGTTGGTCGGTGTTGGTACACTTTTGATTTGTGATAGTCCCACAGAAAAAAATCACATGGGGCCATGTTTAATGCAACTGCGTGTTTGCGTGCAGATCGCTTGGGAGACTGTTGTATGGAATCTCTAGGAGCTGACACATCTTCCGGTCTTGTTACACTTCTAAGGCCGAATTGAATCCCAACGACGAATTGTTTGTGCAGCCGAATCCGGATCATGACGTCCGAGCTGAAAGCGTATTCGGAAGGCTCGTTGCGTCGTTATCACAGATTCACCGTTCGTAACAAACTCTTCAACAACAAAAGCACGATGATCTCCGCTCCAAGCCATGACGGTAACTAAAAATGGCATGCGCGAACAAGTCAAAAGAGACCACGCCCACTGCTATAACTCTACTATGAGCAAAACAACGCTTCTGCCAAATCAGAACGTTCTTTCTGCCGAACCCTGTATGTGTAGAAAGTATTTTATGAAGCGCCCTAAAGTTATAATTTACGATTTTGACAGTTAAACCTCTTTTGGCTGGACTGAATAGAGATCGAATGTATTTGAAGCTCTCTGTAGGTGTGTGAGTGAATGTGGAAACAATATTATTTTTTTAAACAAATTATGGCATTCAAACGATATTGTTGTTGATTGTTACAGTTAGTGTAAATATAACATTCGAGAACCACCTCTGATTTATATAAAATTATATCAAAATGCTGATAAACTCTTACACTAAGTCAACAGTAGTTTTATATATTCAATTATTTTTCCTTGTTACAGTTAGTGTAAATATAACATTCGAGAACCACCTCTGATTTATATAAAATTATATCAAAATGCTGATAAACTCTTACACTAAGTCAACAGTAGTTTTATATATTCAATTATTTTTCCTGCAAAAAAATAATGTAGATTCTAGAATGCTAGGCTACGATAATTGTGAGGTAGCCCAATTTTTTTGAAATAATTTAACTAATAAATGGATAAAATAAAAATCTGTGTGAGCAGCATATGAATTTCCCTATATATTAATTTTTGTCTCTTTCTCTTTTACTAATATTAATTGAGTTAGTACATATTCCCTATTTTATATGAAATGTTAACTGCTTAAAATTTCCAGTTTTTTAATTATTTAATTTCTACTTGGTAAGTTGTTTTCTTGTTATTATTGACGTGAAATCGTAAAAATTCATATAAACGAAAGCTTCGTCAAAGCAAATTACCCAGCTTATCGGATCCGATTGCATGAGTTTCACACAAAAATTTCCCAGAGAACAATCATTTTCTATGTATAGATATGTATATTTTATCTTTTACTTCAATGTTTTAACTTATCCAAGTATCATAATGTAAAAAAGAAATAACTCTATTTTTAATTTATCTAATATGCAACAATAACATTTATCTAATATGCAACTATCTAATATGCAACAAATAAATCACTAAACTGTAAAATCCAAGAAATTGGGCGCACGACAAAAGCTGGTTAGGCGCACGGCTGGGTATACTACAAGAAATACAGCCGTACCTCAGAAAATAGTAGTTTAATCATGATCTAACATACATAAAATGTGCAAATCAAACAAAAACTCAAATATTCCAATAATCTACACCGTTGAAATACTTTTCTTATACATAGCATATTATGTATTATGGGGAAATAAATTTTTACCCGTATAAAGTGTTAAATAAATATAAAAACGTTGTAAATGTTGAGAACTAAATTACCTAAGGTTGCATAGCTAAGTTCTCATGCCCCAAAATGCTGTTTGGACATTATAATACTTGTTTAAAAAATTATACGTTGTCGTACGGGAAATACGATTAAGATTAATGATTCTCCAGCATTTGACTACCATGCCTATGGTAGAAATTACCCATGTCGAAAATACGATCTTTGTTTCTTGTAAATTAGTTCGGAATTTGTTATTTGCGAATTTTTCGCGGAGGGCGTATATATCGCCAGCTGCTTCCTCCTATTCATCCCTGGTATTCTGCAAAGCACCTTCAACTATCATTATGGTTTAAGGGCTTCAGAAAGCATCAGACTGCTCTGGAAAGACTCCGAAACGGACATACTAGACATATGACTTTTGAGAATGGAGGCAAGTATTTCCCCACTTCCCTTTGCTCTACTTCTCTTGCTACCAACAATCATATTGTAGGTTGTTTGGGCGTCTCTGTGTGACAACTCTCAGACGAATAAGTACTATTGCTTGAGAAAATCCTTCGTAATGGTCTTATGGTACTTGGTCTGGGATATTCCAGAGCATGGGGTTTAGGAACAACAACAATATCTAACTGCGGCTGTGAAACAAAAACTAAAACGTCACTCTTAGAAAGTGATAGATAAAATATTAACAACACGCGGGGGCACCAGCTGGTATATATTAAAGCATAATTTGCATGTAGATTAGAAGGAAAATTAAATAAAAGTTCATAATTTGACCAATTTTTGCGATTTTCTTAAGAATACAAATTACAATTAGAAACATGCCAACAGTCCTCTAATAAAAGTTAAACTTAAATGCTGTCACTTTATGTTAGGACGCCATTGATAAAATGCAAACAATTCAATTAATTAAATATGTAAAAAATCTGATGTGGGCAACACATGACTTTCCTTATATAATGTAATGAATTTACTACTTTTACAGTAAAAAAAATAGGTTTTTCTTATAGTAGATACTTATATTCCTTCCAAGATATTGAATTTTCGACAATTAGTCGTCATTTTCATTGATTTAGCGTCATTTTTATCCATTTGGCGAGATTTTCGTTAATTTGGCAGCATTTCAAAAAGTAGCCAAATTGGCGACATTCCGCCAAATTCGTCGCCAAAATCTCGCCAAGCGTTATGGACGAAGAAATAAGTTATTCTTATAGCAGATAAATGACTATTGGCGTTCAAATACAAAAGTATTAATCAAAGTATCTTTTTTCATGAATGGAACGAGCTAGATCCACGAGAATGATGTCACCCAATTTATCGCATGGTATTACATATGAAAAGTGAACATGTTTCTCAATAGGAAATATCTTTTTTCTATTTTATATGACTTTTTGATAATTTTTTTTCAAAAGTGTACAATATCTCGAGAACGATTCATGTTAGCGTTCTAAAATTTACGTCAATCGTTTTCTAATGAAAAATTACATAAGAAATGTCTATTTGCGTAATTTTATTAGCGGTTTTGATTTTTTGACGATTTTTTCAAAATTTCACTCGAAAATTTAGGGGTTTCTGAACATTCGATTGCATATAAAAACAATAGGCTTCCAGTGTTTACGGATTGTGATTTTTGTACCAAATTTTGTTAGTATCGGTCCATTCGTTCGTCAGTTATCGTCTCCACAGACTCACTGACATACACACACACACACACAGACATCACTTCAAAATTGTTTGATTCGTGATCAGAGAGGCTTGAAACGTGCTCTCCCGTCGAAAACTCGAATTCGAATTTTCGACCCCGTCACAATACTTTCCTTATACATTATGTATATAAGGAAAGTAAAAAGTGTTTTATTATTGTGCTAGATTCACGTATTAAACAATAATTCTCCAATTCGGATGCTCTACGAGCCATTGTAACGAAACAGGCTTGCAGAAGTAAAGGCATACATGCAGCACATTTGGTGTTTAAACGATTTTCAAAACAGCTGTCAATTTCTGTGCTGCCAACTTCATAATTTTCAAACCGCCAAACCCATAATAAAAAATCTGATGTGGGCAGCACCTGACTTTCCTTATATATTGCAATGAATTTACTAGTTTTACAGTAAAAAGAAATAGATTATTTTTATAGTAGTTATTTATATTCTTTCCAAGATAGAGAATTTTCAATATGTCGTTATTTCTCATGTTGGTGTCATCAATGAGTCGTCATCGATTTAGCGTCATTTTTATCCATTTGGTGAGTTTTTCGTTAATTTAGCAACATTTAAAAAAGTCACCAGGTTGGCGATATTCCACCAACTTCGTCGCCAAAATCTTGCCAAGCGTTATGGATGAAGAAATAAGTTATTCTTACAGCAAATAAATTATTATTGGCGCTCAAATACAAAAGTATTTCTCAAAGTATCTTTTTTCATGAATGGAACGAGCTAGATCCACGAGAATGATGTCACCAAATTTATCGCATGGTATTACATATGAAAAGTGAACATGTGTCTTAATAGGAAATATTTTTTTTTTATTTTATATGATTTTTTGATAATTTTTTTGGAAAATGTGCAATATCTCTAGAACGGTTCATGTTAGCGTTCTAAAATTTATGTTAATCGTTTTCTAATGAAAAATTACATAAGAAATGTCTATTTACGTAACGTTATTAGAGGTTTTGATTTTTGACGATTTTTTTTAAATTTCACTCAAAAATTTAGGGTTGTCTGAACATTCGAGTGCTTATAAAAACAATAGGCTTCCAGTGCTTACATATTGTAATTTTTGTACCAAATATCGCTCGAATCGGTCCATTCGTTCGTCAGTTATCGTTTCCACAGACTCTCACACACGCACACACATACACACATACATCACTTTAAAAATGTTTGATTGGTGATCAGGGATTCTTGCCCCACACAGGATGTGAAGCTTGTTATCGGAAACTTCAATGCTAAAATTGGAAAAGAACGCCTAATTAGCTGCCTTGCTGGCCATTATAGTCTACACAATGACACCAATTGGAATGGACAGAGGCTCTTTGAATTTGCTGTCTCGGAAAACATGTTAATAGCCAGCACAGCATATCCACATAAGGAAATACACAAGTACACCTGTATCTCCCCCCGATGGCTTAACTCTCAACCAGATTGACCATGTACTTGTTGATAGGAGACATCGGAACAACGTAATAGACGTAAGAAGCTATAGAGGTGCAAACGTCGACTCCGAACACTTACTTGTCAAAACTAAAGTTAGATTTAGACTGTGCAAGAATTTCTTCCGAAAGAGGGAGAACAACAACTATAAACCTGATATTTCTAAGTTGAAGGAGCAAAGCATACTCAATGAATTTAAACTTAAACTTTCTAACGACATCGGCTTGGAATTGGGAACACCAAATTGTGATCTCAACTGGAAATCGGTCAGTGTAATCTTATTAAAAGCTGCAATCGAGACCGTACCAAACCTGGGATGTCGAATTAGAAATGATTGTTTCGACGATGAGTGTAGTAAAGCCACAGATGAGAAAAATAAGGCATACTTGCTGATGCTGCAAAGGCACCGTACAAGAACCTATGAAGAAAAATATAGAGTGCTGAGGAGAGTGGAGAAAAAATTACACAGAAGAAAGAAGGAAGCCTTTTTTGAAGGCTCATTAAAAAATTTGGAGAACTTGAACAATCAAAATGAGTGCCGGAAGTTCTACAGATCAGTCAATAAAATGAGAAGCGAGTTCAAGCCAAGATCTACCACATGTAGAAATAGGAGGGGAGAGCTCGTTAGCGAACCTCATGCTGTTCCTGTGGTATGGAAGGACTATTTTCAGGATCTGCTCGAGGGGAGAGACGAAACTGACGCTCCCCAGGAGGACCCGGTGGAACAGGACATCATCGTAGACGGAGATTATCCCCCGCCTTCCATTCACGAAGTGATCCTTGCTATCAAAAACTTAAAGATAGTAGATCGGCTGAACCCGATAACATTCCATCAGAATTTTTAAAGGTCGATGAATCAGTGCTTATTAATGCTTTGCACTATATTTTGGTTAAAATTTGGGAATCGGAGAAATTGCCCACTGAGTGGGAAGTGATCCTTGCTATCAAAAACTTAAAGATAGTAGATCGGCTGAACCCGATAACATTCCATCAGAATTTTTAAAGGTCGATGAACCAGTGCTTATTAATGCTTTGCACTATATTTTGGTTAAAATTTGGGAATCGGAGAAATTGACCACTGAGTGGGAAGTGGGTTCCATCTGCCCTTTTTTTAAAAAAGGAGACCAACTTGAATGTCGTAACTATAGGGGAATCACACTCCTCAATACGGCATATAAAATCTTCTCCAACTTACTTTTTTGCAAGACTTCAACCCCATACTGAGAAAGTTATTGGAAACTACCAGTGTGGATTTAGGCCCCAAAGATCTACTGTGGATCAAATTCATACATTGAGACAAATCTTGAAGGAAACAAAAGAGTATAACATCAAAACTTTCCATCTATTTATTGATTTTAAAGCTGCTTATGACAGCATAAAAGAGATAAGTTGCTTAAAGCTATGATTGAGTTTAACATTCCTACTAAACTTGTTAACCTTACTAAAGCCACGCTTAACAACGTTCGTTGCAGGTTTAAAATTCAAAACCACCTTTCTGAGCCTTTTGCTACTGAAAGAAGACTGCGTCAGGGAGACTCGCTTGCCTGCCTGCTCTTCAATCTCGCATTGGAGAAATGCATCCGAGATAGCGGATTAAACCGAAGAGGCACTCTCTGGAATAGGTCGCAGTATTTATTGGCCTACGCAGACGATATTGACATTATTGGAAGATCTGAAAGGGCAGTGAAAGAGGCCTTTCGTGCCCTTGAAATCTCTGCTACACACATGGGCCTCACTATTAATGAGAACAAGACAAAGTTTATGCAAGTCCCGTCCGCGTCTGGGAACTACAACCAGTTTTGCATAAATGGTCATATATTTGAAAGGGTTAGTGAATTCAAATACCTTGGAGCTACTAACAATGACCAAAACTTGTTGAAAGCCGAAATTAACTACAGAATATAATCGGCCAATAAATGTTTCTTTGGACTAAAAAAACAATTAAGGTCCAGGCTTGTTAGCCGAAGAACTAAAATGAGACTATACAAGACACTTATACTACCTGTGCTGTTGTATGCTAGCGAAACTTGGACTTTAAATTTAGACGTCCAGCGTGCCCTGGAGACTTTTGAAAGACAAGTGTTAAGAACTATATTCGGGCCTGTACAAGAACAAGGATGCTGGAGAACCAGATATAATTTTGAACTTTATAGACTCTACAAAGAGCCTCAAGTTACACAAATCATCCGAAGTAACAGATTGAGATGGCTCGGACATATCTGGAGAACCCCTGAAAACAACCCGACTAGATTGTATACTTTTAAGAACCCTGGGGGTACCCGCGCCCGGGGCACACCTTTGACTAGATGGTTAGACGACATTGTGAATGACATCAACATTTTGAAAATTAAAAACTGGCAAAGAGTCGCTTTGGACCGACGGTGTTGGAAGAGGCGTGCTGTCGAGGCAGTTAAGACCTGTAACAGGTTGTTACGCTCTTAAAGAAGAAGAAGATTACATATGAAAAGTGAACATGTTTCTCAATAGGAAATATATTTTTTTTTATTTTATATGACTTTTTGATAATTTTTTTGAAAAATGTGCAATATCTCGAGAACGATTCATGTTAGCGTTCTAAAATTTATGTCAATCGTTTTCTAATGAAAAATTACATAAGAAATGTCTATTTGTGTAACTTTATTAGCGGTTTCGATTTTTTGACGATTTTTTCAAAATTTCACTCGAAAATTTAGGGAGGGGGGGTCTGAACATTCGATTACGTATAAAAACAATAGGCTTCCAGTGTTTACAGATTGTGATTTTTGTACCAAATTTCGTTTGAATCGGTGCATTCGGTCGTCAGTTATCGTCTCAACAGACTCACTGACGCACGCACACACACACACAGACATGACTTCAAAAATGTTTGAATCGTGATCAGGGATGCTTGAAACGTGCTCTCCCGTCGAAAACTCGAACTCGAATTTTCGACCCAGTCAGAATACTTTCCTTATACATTATGTATATAAGGAAAGTAAAAATCACCAGATTCTTGCTGCGGCTCCGTTTTGCACTCTCATCCATTAATGGTTAGATTACAGTGAAAAAAGTCTTATCACGCGCTCAAACTGCATGCCTTTCATTAGTGAATGCATTGGGGTAATTGGGACGTGAAAAAAATGCACCTTTCGGAAAAATATCTATGCAAAATTCGAAAAAATGGACCAGGTGAACATAATTCTTCATATATGGATATTATATTCGAAAATATGCAATTGAATTTCCCATAAATGTTCAGGCATAAAAAAATATGAAAGACATGAAACAAATGTGCAAATCTAATACCATGTTATTAGATACGATGTGATCTATTGCGGAGCCAAAATCTAAACTAAACGAAGGTCGTGATTGGGGGTAAAAGGGGGGAGGTGGAGTAAATAGAATATTTAAATAATAAAGGGTACTGATTCTTATGACTCAACTGCAACACCTTCAGGCAAAAAAGAGGAGGCACATTAACCTTATTTCCTCGTTGCAATGAAATAAAATCTTGCAATAGAACACTCTCTCTACCATATAATTCATTTATATCCGTGGCAGACGGTTTACGATATAGGGAGGAAAAGGGGGTGAGAAAAGAAACACTCAGCAGAAGGATTGAACTTCTGAATAGGACTGTGCACTAAACTACACATATTGCACCACAAAACAGGTTTCTAATTTTACAGCTTCAGCAATTCTTTCCTTCCTGGAGAATGTTTAACATCCTTTTTGTCGCAAAACGTTTGCACAGATTGTTTATATTCAAAACCATGTTGAGAGAAGGCTGACGTGATAATATAGCAGTGAAATAAAAGACAAAGAAATCTGAAGAAATTCTGAAATCAGAGCCAAAATCCACTGATTAAATTGAAATCAATTCACGCCAGCTCACTTACCTGTCTGTTTCTCGAGTATGCAATTTCATAGCCAAAGTTTCCATATGAGAAAAGCGGTTCCAAATACAAATCTCCGAATTTGACGCCAGATGAAAAACGATATTTCTAGGATTAGGACATGTGGCTGAAACATCAATTTTGTCGCTAGAAGAAAATGAAAATCTTCAGATCTGGCAATAAATTCACTAAACTGGCAATTCCGGGTAATTGTTTTAAATTAACATTGGAGAAATTTTAAGCAAACCGACACAGTTGTCTTCCATGCCATAAAAAAATATTTTTCATAACTAGCCATAGCGTAGTGCGATAATTTTATTCACCTATTTCAATTAACTACTATCTGATTCATGGCAGCTTTCTAAATTTATTAATACCTTATTACGTTGGCCTATTGATCAAACGTAATCATTTTATATATAAAATGTACTTTTGAAATATTATCGATTTATGTAATTTGTATACAAAATTATTTAAATTTTACATTTTCTCAATCTCATACTCTATAAGGAGATTTAAAATGTCTTCCGTTATTGAGTTTTCATAATGGTTATCCAAATTTCTGGCGTGAAAAAAATTGCATATGACCTGTCGGGATATAAAAAAAATGAAATGTAGACTTAAAACTGGCGAATTACTATCAATATGAAATTCGCACCGAAAATTTATTTCGACTTTAGTATTTTTTAACGGTCATTTTCGCACCTACGAGAAGAATGATTGGAAAATAAACTCACTGATTAAACAGTGCTTTTTTTCATATTTATTCCAAATAAACACTATTTAAATGCCCAAAGAAAACTCTGGTGTATTAAAATGGGAGTCGACAAATGTGGGCGTGGCCATACATACAATTGATACGTTCCGCCTATTTCAATTAGCTGTGACCTAAATCGCCACAGCTTTCTAGATTAATTGATGGACACAGATATGCAACTACTGATTAGACGAAATTATATTTTGTATAAAATATTTTTTTTTTAAATATTATCGATACATATGTGTGGTACGCAAAATTATTTCGATTTTTATATTTCACAAACTCATACCATATGAGAGATAGATACTGTTATCCGTTTTGAGCTATAACTAATAGATATGCAAACAGCTGCCGTAAAGTAAACTTCACTATTGACCTTTCATGATATCAATAAAATAAAATGAAATTTAGACTTGATATGGACGAATCGCAATCACTACGAAATCCACACCGAAAATTTATTTCGATTTCAGTATTTTTCCAGTTATTTTAGTACCTACCGAAAGAGTGATATTAAATCAAAATATCTCCTTAAAAATGTTTTTACCTTATCATATTTATTGCAAATAAACACTATTTAAATGGCTTAAGAATACTCCGAATGGTAAAATAGGAGAGGCAAAATGTGGACGTGGACATATATACAATTGATACATGTTCTGTCCATTTTACAATTAAACCTTCTAGATATTTTCTAAATGCAGTAAAAACCAGACTAATTAGTGTAATCCAGACTAATTAGGACTAACCAGTGTGATCCAGACTAATTAGGAGCGGGGAATGTTCGGATTACCGAGTTGCTAGAATTAATCAGAGTGTTGAGACTTCTCGAAATAAAAACCCTAGAAAGCGTTTACTTTTCATGACGATATCTGCCCATTCATTTCGCTTGTCATTGTTCAGTCATTTTTGCCGAAAGCAAACTTTACAAGCTATCTAATGTCGTGACCAAAAAGTTTTGTGTCTATGTAGAACATATCAGTACTTTTCCAGTTACCCAAATGTTAATGGGGTAACAATAATTAAAATGGGCTACTCAGAGCTAATTGTTACTCAGTAGCTATTGGTCTACTTGGAGTTACTGGTAATTTGGACTTGCAAAGTTCCATCGCACCCATTTGAATATAAACGTACCAGCGGTAACATCAGGACAGTTTTCTGCCTCCAAAATTCAACCTATGAACCAGGGCGTTTTGTTGAATGTGAAAACTTTTTACAGAAAGAAATATTTTACGACTTGACGTAACAGAATGTTGTTGTTGTTGAGACCCAGACCGTCCGACCTACCAGAAAGGTGTAAGGTAACTGTATGGACGGCCGGGAAGTGCCACCCAATTTAGACCGGAACCCAGTGGGGGAGGCATCCACAGGGACCGTACCCTCCTTCCCCTACCACCAACCTCTCGGAAGGACTTACGGACCCACATGTTTAACGTGATCGTACTCCGCATGAACACGGCGGCATTTTGTGGCAGCGTGCAAATCTAGCGCGCAAACCACGGGGATACCGCACCCGAGATGGCCAACAGCACGCGGTGTTCCGAGGTGGTCACCCACCAAGTACTAACCGCGCACGATGCTGCTTGACTTCGGTGATCTAACGAGAACCGGTGTTTTCAGCACGGAACGGCCGTTGGCCCGACGTAACAGAATGTTGTTGTTGTTGAAACCCAGACCGTCCGACCTACCAGAAAGGTGTAAGGTAACTGTATGGACGGCCGGGAAGTGCCACCCAATTTAGACCGAAACCCAGTGGGGGAGGCATCCACAGGGACCGTACCCTCCTTCCCCTACCACCAACCTCTCGGAAGGACTTACGGACCCACATGTTTAACGTGATCGTACTCCGCATGAACACGGCGGCATTTGTGGTAGCGTGCAAATCTAGCGCGCAAACCACGGGGATACCGCACCCGAGATGGCCAACAGCACTCGGTGTTCCGAGGTGGTCACCCACCAAGTACTACCCCCGATGCTGCTTGACTTCGGTGATCTAACGAGAACCGGTGTTTTCAGCACGGTACGGCCGTTGGCCCTGACGTAACAGAATGTGTAATTTTTGACGAAAATGTTCACGTTTATAAAACCTATACTGACAATGGCTTTTTTATGTCTTCATAGATAGTAAATCAATGTGAATCTGATGAAAGTTATATTCACGAACCTGAGTCAGGGATGTCTCACACAGACGTGGTTGACGCTCTGTGAATTACTCTAAAATATGTGAAATAAAGCTATAATACCACGTTCAGTGATATCATGTTTATAAAGCTCTGGCCGGGGATAACAGATGTCATCTCAGATTTCAGCCGCTTGTAAGAAAATAATTATGGGGTATTTCGGTAAAATAAATAATTCCATCAATGTGTAAGTAAATAAAACGTATATTTGACTAGTACGTTGTCACTATTTTTGTATTTTACTACGTTTCTATTCAAGAGTATATAATAATATTCACTGTAAGTACATTGAATGTAGGAAATCCACAGAACACTACTATAACTTCCATAATTGACGATTGATTTGATATTCTCACGTCTCCGGATATCTGCAAAAATGCTCTTAAATTATTTTTCCCGTTAAACTGTTCGAAGTATCCAAAATTTCGAAGCATCGGAGTTCGGAGGAGAGAAGATTTTTCTATAATAGTTTTTCTACACTTAAATATAATTGTCAGGATTTTCAATTTATTCTTATAAGAGGCAAGGTTGCCGTAACTCTCGAGTAAGCTTCTATATAAATGTAAAATACAACACATCATTTATAATTGTTAGAAGAGATTATAAACTGTCCTCCAAAAGGTAAGCACTAAGTCATGATTTATCGATCATAATTCATAAAGTTCCGCACCAATGTATTTCATATTCACAGGAAGATATTCTGATGACTTATTTAATCATAAAAATTATAATGACTCTATATACATTTACATGTAAGGGTTTAATTTGCACATAAATTGAAACAGCAGACTAATGCATTGAAACGATAAACATTCTGAATGACGTATAGGGGGACCAAGTGATGACTAATATGCAACAAGGCCCTTTCGGATCCTTGCAAAGGATTCGTAACTACGACCCATGCTTCCAATCAAGTGACTCGTGATATAACAAAGCCAATGATTAATATTCTTATACAAGAATATTTTACAGTTCTTGGAAAGTGGTGGGGTGACATAGGCTGGTAAACAGTTCTCCGTAGGGCATTCCACACATTCTGGATATAATAAGGTCCATGAAACGCGCTGGCTACTTCATGCGTTCAATACCATCGCTGTGATGTAATCCTCCACTAAGTTCTCACATGGCTTATAAGCGTACATCATTTCAACAATATCTGGATCGATATCAAAATGCATAATATCTGAAAAGGAATCAAAGACTTTATCGCCAGATATTTATTACGTCACACTGCCGTCTGCGGAAACATGAAGTTCGATGTGGTTTTTAATGTAAAAGCAATCCATACCAACACACCGCTATACAGAAAGAACATAGTGTTAAACAATATAACTGGACTGATTGCGTGTTACTTGTTCATTCCAAGCTAATACTTAGTTCCTTGTTCATTCCAAACTAATACTTAGTTCCTTGTCCATTCCAAACGTCTACGGTCATATTGCAAGTCAAAACTCGATTCTTTTGGGAATAGAACATTCATCCATTGCCATTGTGTCCTAATCACATGCTTATGACGCCACTGTAAACATAGTGTTCTAGTCCTGGAGCTCAGAGTGATACACATTTTTGGTATACGTGCATAGATATCTATCATAAGCAACATTTGACATCGTGGATATCAGACCTCCTATGGCTTCAACCCGTGCTTATAACCCCAAAACTGTCTAACTGTTTTTCACTGGTTACTTTCCTTATATACATGATGTATAAGGAAAGTATTGTGACGGGGTCGAAAATTCGAATTCGAATTTTCGACGGGAGAGCACGTTTCAAGCATCCCTGATCGCGAATCAAACACTTTTGAAGTGATGTCTGTGTGTGTGTGTGTGTGTGTGTGTGTGTAATCGAATGTTCAGAACCCCCCTAAATTTTCGAATGAAATTTTGAAAAAATCGTCAAAAAATCAAAACCGCTAATAAAGTTACGCAAATAGATATTTCTTATGTAATTTTTCATTAGAAAACGATTGGCATAAATTTTAGAACGCTAACATGAACCGTTCTCGAGATATTGTACATTTTTCAAAAAAATTATGAAAAAGTCACATAAAAAAAGATTCCTATTGAGAAACATGTTCACTTTTCATATGTAATACCATGCGATAAATTGAGTGACATCATTCTCGTGGATCTAGCTCGTTCCATTCATGAAAAAATATACTTTGAATAATGCTTTTGTATTTGAACGCCAATAGTCATTTATCTGCTGTAAGAATAACTTTTTTCTTAGTGCATAACGCTTGGCGAGATTTTGGCGACGAATTTGGCGGAATGTCGCCAACTTGGCGACTTTTTTGAAATGTTGCCAAATTAATGAAAATCTCGCCAAATGGATAAAAATGATGCTAAATCAATGAAAATGACGACTAATTGTCGAAAATTCAATATCTTGGAAAGAATATTAGTATCTACTATAAGAAAAACCTATTTTTTTACTGTAAAAGTAGTAAATTCGTTACATTATATAAGGAAAGTCATGTGTTGCCCACATCAGATTTTTTATTCTTGTAACTGATTAATAATGTAAAATTTGTAAAACGAGTTTTAATTATTGTAAAGACATGCGATTTTGTCTTTTAGAATTAGCCTGAAAAGCTGCATATACTAAACAACGTCTTAAAGGCAATTTCAAAATTTCATGACAACTAGACCCTTTTCTTGTAACACATCACATATGATTATAGATAAACTCACTTTTTATCTATTTTATCGAAACATATTTACGCATACAACAGACAATGACACATTTTAACAAAAAGGGAGAAAATATGTAAGTCCGAATACTTTCACTTAATCGTTAAAAATTTTTAAAATTAACAGAACAATTTTAGCTATATAAACTGCCTTATTAAGAACCATAATTTTTAAATAAATAATTTAATAATTAAAATTTTGATTTTAAAATATATAATATATATAAAGATTATATTACATCAGAGCAGCATAATCCTAAAATCCTTGACTTTCCTTATATAATGTAATGAATTTACTACTTTTACAGTAAAAAAATAGGTTTTCTTATAGTAGATATTTATATTCTTTCCAAGATATTCAATTTTCAAAAATTAGTCGTCATTTTAATTGATTTAGCGTCATTTCTAGCCATTTGGTGACATTTTCGTTAATTTGGCAGCATTTCAAATAGTCGTCAAGTTGGCGACATTCCACCAAAATCGTCGCCAAAATCTCGCCAAGCTTTATGGATGAAGAAATAAGTTACTCTTACAGCAGATAAATGACTATTGGCGATCAAATACGAAAGTAATACTCAAAGTATCTTTTTTCAAAAATGAAACGAGCTAGATCCACGAGAATGATGTCACCCAATTTATCGCATAGTATTACATATGAAAAGTGAACATGTTTCTCAATAGGAAATATTTTTTTTTTATTTTAATGACTTTTTGATCATTTTTTTCAAAAATGTGCAATATCTCGAGAACGGGTCATGTTAGCGTTCTAAAGTTTATGTCAATCGTTTTCTAATGAAGAATTACGTAAGAAATGTCTATTTACGTAACTTTCTTAGCGGTCTTGATTTATTGACGATTTTTTCAAAATTTGACTCGAAAATTTAGGGGGGTTCTGAATATTCGATTGCGTATAAAAACAACAGGCTTCCAGTGTTTACGGATTGTGATTTTTGTACTAAATTTCGTTCGAATCGGTCCCTTCCTTCGTCAGTTATCGTCTCCACAGACTCACTGGACACACACACACACAGAGAGAGAGAGAGAGAGAGAGACATTACTTCAAAAATGTTTGATTCGTGATCAGGGATGCTTGAAACGTGCTCTCCCGTCGAAAACTCGAATTCGAATTTTCGACCCCGTCACAATACTTTCCTTATACATTATGTATATAAGGGAAGTAATTTGACATGTGGAACATTTATAGAGAAATATTAGGGGAACGCAATGATATAAACTGGATTTCAGTTTAGTTTAGGAAATATTTAATCTAAAAATGAAAGGAAGAGTTTTTGGCTGAGAGTTCGAGTCCTGGTCTAACAGTTAATTGCAAGACATCGAATTTTTGTTAGCATGTACCTACGTAGTTTAATTTTTACAGGACGGAGTCCTTTTTTAATTTCTGTTTAATTAATGAGTTATTAAATTTTTTATGCACTTCTGAAGTAATAATTTTTCTTCTCTACGATCAAAGATTTAATTGGTCAAGACGATTAAAAGCTTCCCTTCGATTGGTTTCTGGCAGAAACGTTACAAAATGGTCGAGAACTGAGTTCTTGAAGTATTAAGAACATTAAAAGTATAAATATTTAATTCTAAACATAACTACAACGTTAGTTAATGCGCTTGGAACAATTCGAAATGCTGACTATCATATGCCTTTTCGTTTATTTTTGCCAAACAAAGATTGTTTAGTAAATATTGTTGTAATGACTATTACTATTTTATTGTTATATTGCACAACAATTATATGTTTTTTTGTTGTAAATCTCTCTACATTGAAAATGTAACACGATACTTTGCTACTATATTACGAACAAATGTCAAAACGTAGTTATGAAATTTTGCAATTTGTTCGTAATACAGTAAACAAACGTTCTTAACAGCAGGCAACACGAAAGAGTTCATGATGTAGGCCCTGCTAGCACCAGAAAGTAGGACACAAAGTCTCCCAACTCATGAAGTGAGTTTCGGGATTGGCGAACATAGCGAGATAGATGAAACTGCAGGCTAAGAGAGTTCAGGGAGTTGCTGAGCATCAACTAATAAGGGGGCGAAACCCCAACGGGTGGTCACACCTGAGGCGAGCTCCAGCGAATGGAAGACGGTATTCCGAGATTTTGGTAGCGTCAGCGAACATAGAACACGCAAGCGGTCTTGTGGACCGTTCGGATTGAAAGCCCACTTTAAGCGAGCTACAGGGATAGTGAATGTCAGGTAACAAAGGACGGTCGGTCTTCAACAGGCTATTACGCCTACGTAGCAGGTGGCAGAACAGTGCTCTCCAGGCGATCGCAGCAAGCATTAGCAAGCAATCGCCGCAAGCATTAGCAAGCAATCGCAGCAAGCATTAGCAAGCAATCGCAGCAAGCATTAGCAAGCAGTCGCAGCAAGCAATCGCAGCAAACATTAGCAAGCAATCGCAGCAAGCAATCGCAGCAAGCATTAGCAAGCACCCGCAGCAAGCAATCGCAGAAAGCAATTGCAGCAAGTAATTTGCTTCGAGGCGATCGCAGCAAATTCATTTATATGCATGACCACCCAAGGAGTTAGCATTAACAAACAACTTTATATGAGGGATATTTCCAAGAATAATTTGAGCTTGTAAATCCCACAGGCATATATATATACGAATACCTTCGTAGATTCATAATAAATTATACTTACAAGATAGACCAGTGGTGCTCAACTCGGTGATCTCCATGGCATGTCAAGTCGATCTTAGGAAAATTTTAGAGCGAAATTAGTTTTATTTTGAACTCTTTACTGAGACGAAAATTCAATTTTACCTTAAAACTCTCATTAAGTAAACGAACGAGGTTAAATATATTTATATACTGATTTACCTTTTATTCAAGGTGTTGCAGTTTCCGGAAATAATTAAAAAGTGGTTCAGAAAGTTAAGAATATATTTAATTGAATACATCTATTTCACAAAATAGCGGTGGATATTTATTCATATAATGGATAATTCCGATTTTTTTTAAAGCTCTTAAAACTAATTGATATTTATAGAGAATTCTTTTCTGATTTCAAATATCCAAGCGAAAATCTCTTAAAATAATTATTTATTTAAATTTCAGGAAATGAAAAAGCGCAAATTCTACTCAAACACAAAACGGCCCGTGATTAGCTGTGACGTCACATGGACCGTTCAACCTGTGATGCAACATTCTACTAAGTGTTGTTTCTATTGAGATATTTGCCAGTTGTTGACGTTTAATTTTGTTTACAATTTGTTTATAATTATTTTACCCATTTGTTCTTGGTCTGCTTGAGTTTAAATTATTTGTTCCTTATTTTATTTTATTGTAAACATGGATCCCAGTTTTGATCATAGTTTTTGAAGGGAAATCATACAATTTGCCTAAGATCGATTTTACTGTGATGGCGCTCTATTCAGAAAAAATAAATATTTTGTGACAGCTGAAACTCGAGGTGTGTACTTGATACCCTTTTCTTGAATGTTTATTATTATTATTATTATTATTATTATTATGTGAATTGCATCTAAGTTTAGGGTATCTGTGGTGGAAATCGGAGCATTACGAAACATGAAAATACTTTGGACGCCAATTTCTCCGAATCTGATAGATAAAAATGTACATATATTTTTCTTGTTTTGTTGGTTCAGATTATAAATATATAAAATAATTTTAATACTTTGGAACGTTTTTAGAAAACTCTTAAAGCATCTGTCTGAGCAAGTGATTTTTTATTTTTTCTTAATTTCACTCAAACTTCAAAAGATATATATATATATATATATATATATATATATATATATATATATATATATATATATATATATATATATATATATATATAGTAAGCGACAAAAATATGTATTGGCAAATTTAGTTTCTGAATCTAATTTTTGAAAAAACAAAAAGCTAATTTATTGAACCAAACTGACTTATAATCGTCTTGTCAGGTTGAAGGAGATTGAAAATTTTTCGTTTTACAAGTTTGTAATGCTTATATCTCAAAAACTAAAAATGCTACTAGCTATGAACAATAGGCAGGAATTTGTAGTGCTTTTAAAGTCTTGCAAGTGTATATATTTGGGTTTTGGAGCGAGTGGTTATAATTTCAATAGCTTAGTTTTTAACCTAGATTTTCCAATAGCTGGGAAATCTGCAATATTTAAAATATCACGATTGTTGCAGCTCAGTGTCTTTACTTACTCCTTGGTGAAATATGGGTGCATAAGCACTATATATTTTATTTTGTTTAAAAAAATTGGAAGGTTAAATAAACTTGGGGATTCTAAAGATGTTTAATGATTGGTGAGGTTTGAACAAAATACATGGAAATATACATAATCAAGTACATAATTACGTTCCGCTAGACAAGTTTATAAATTAACTTGAATGTAAAATATCGTCAGATATATTGTTAAGTTTAATATATATACAGCAAAACACGTTAAAAAAAATTGCATATTTTGAGAAAATTGCATATCTAGCGTCGGAGTATCCAGAAGAAATCGGGACGAAGATTAAAGTGCTAGCTAGCTATAAACGGTTAGCAAGTAATTTGTAGCATTTTGAAAGCCTGTAAACGAAGCAAATGAGTCTGAAAAAAATCTAACAAATCGAATCTTTCTTAAGTTTCATTTTACAAAATATTATTTACTTAAAACCATTTCGGCTCCATCGGACCGGACGACCCACCGCTGATATGTATATTTTTTCTCTCTAATGTAATGTGCTCCGTCATTTTTTGAGTGCAAATAATCAGTTTATAGTTAAGTTTGTTATACAGTAATTTATTTAAACCGAAAGTTTAGATTGAGCGATGTATTTTTTCTGGGAATTAAATATAATATTTATGTATTTATGTTATATGTATATATATTTTTATGCATATATTTTGTATTATAATTATATGATTTCTGAGGATTATAAATGTAATACAGGGGAACCCCGATTTTACGTTTCCCGCATTGTGCGTATTCCCGCTTCGTACGTTACTTTTCTTCGGTCTCGATAAATCTCCTATACCGCTAATGTGTTTCTTTCCCGCGTTATACGTTTTTCCAATCCTGTGTTTTCCCGCATCGAACGCTTTTATTTTGAGGTGCCAAAATAAGATTTTCCCAAATTTTTCAGTTATTTTATGCATTTGGTGCACATTTTTTTTGTTCCATTCAGGTACAAGAGATTTGAACCGGTTCCCACAACTTCCTTTTCCTTTAGCACAGGATTTCTTGGAAAATTGCTAAGCAGAGCCACCTGACGAACAGGTGTCGCGTTCGTCACTTGTCGCGCGCACCACAGTTACGTACATGCACCTTACTACATACAGTACTTCTTTTGATTCCTTTATCGCGACTAAACACTAGATTTACGATGGCTGGTAAGCGTAAATGTTATTCTGTTTCTGAAAAAGCCTCCATTATAAAAAAAGCAAACGAATTTCATGGAACGAAAGTTGAGTTGGCAAAGTCTCTTGGAATAGCAGCTTCGACACTGCAAACGATTTTGAATCAGAAAGACAAGGTGGAAGCTAATTCCGAAGAATTAGGCACTATTGCAAAGAAGAGAAAAACTTTAATAACTTCACCATATGATGAATGAGAAAAGATTTTAGTGGCTGGTTCAGACAAGGCTGTTCTGCAAATCTCCCAATAAATGGATCAATTTTAAGAGAAAAGGCTTTAGACATTTCTGCTCGGCTTGGCTGGAAAGGGTTTACTACTTCTAATGGATGGGTAGACAGATTAAAAAAACGCCATGATCTAACATATAAATCAATCTACGGTGAATCTGCCAGTGTCGGTCTGCCAGTGTTACAGTTGATGTATGGAAAAAGAAAATTTTACCATCTTTAGTGGAAAATTATGCCCAAAAAGATATTTTTAATGCCGACGAGACGGGCTTTTTCTTTATTCTACTACCAAATAAAACATACACTTTTAAAGAGGAATCATGCCATGGTGGAAAAATATCTAAAATGCGCTTGATTGTTTTATTATGTTGTTATGCCGATGGTAGAGAAAAATTAACTCCACTAGTTATAGGTCATTCTCATAAACCACGTTGTTTCAGAAATGTTAAGTGCCTCCCAACGAGCTATGAAGCAAACAAGAAAGCCTGGATGACGCAAACAATTTTTGAAAACTTTCTGCGCGAACTAGATAAAACAAGAAAGATCAATCATGCTTAAAGCATTGTGTCATAAGGTAAACTTATTCTAATCAAGAAGTATTATTCTATGACTTACCTATGATGCCGCCACTAAGGGTGGAGCATGTAAGCTCCCGGTTCTCAAGCTCGAGATACGAACACACAAAACATAAAGAAATACACATGCTTAATTGCTCAATTTATTTTAATATTTTACTTAATAGATATCCATTGTAATCTTGAGTAATTATACTATAATTAAATCAATTATTAAAAGACACATAATACTGACAATATTACATTGATATATATATATACACACATAACAACTTTGACTTAAATATCTTAAAACAGTTTCCTTTAATCAATTTATACTCAACATATTTCTTTTAGTTCTATATCTACGAACTCGTTACTATAATCTATTCATACGAACTGGACGTTCATTATTTTAATAAACGTTAAAGGTGTGCCTTCCGTGCTAATAGTGAAAATTGAAAGTTGGTTACCTCTACTCTGTGTGTTACGTGCATGTTCGTGCTATTTCAATGATGTAGGAAAACCGTTTCACATCTAACTGCACTCGCTACCATCTTATTGCTCACATTCTATAGACACTTTTCACAAACCCAAGAAACATGATGCTGACTCGTTCGAAAGTTTTAAGTCGACTGAAGTTTTTTTAATATGGCTTTGGGGCGCTTTTTTCTTTCCCCCATTCATTCCCTACCACATCTACCATTCGCTGTTGCTGCAGACGGGGATGACCACTGTTTATATATGCATTTGTTGTGATTGGCTCCCTCTGCAGCATTTAGATAGTTCATTATTTTGGTTGGCATTTGTAATTGGGGTGGCAACATGTAATACAAATATTGTGTTAATTGATATCCCCCCTTGCAGAGAGAAAACTTCAACACACGGTAAACATTGCACTGAACACATATGTATACACATTGCGTCCGCTGTGGAAATCTTGATCTGAAGCACTGCACACACATCTGCTACATGAATGAATATGCCCCTCAAGGAAAGCACCATATTGCAACATTAGAAGTTTATCCCCAGCACGTAAAATACATTATTGTCACATTGGAATACATACATCGGTGCATTACAACCGACATGTCACTAAAATGAAGGAACTCACTGTTCGGAAGATACACCATATCGTACTTGGTAACACATATATTGATGCACCTGAAGACATTATTACTGTTTGGAAGACACCTTATTGTCACATGGAATTATCGTGAGCACGGAAGACACCTTATTGTCACATGGAATTATCATGAGCACGGAAGACACCTTATTGTCACATGGAATTATCATGAGCACGGAAGAATGAGTCACCATCCTGTGACTTAACTTTCAAAGTTCCGGTACTTCAATATTTATATTTTCATTATGTTGCATAGTACAGTCTATTGTACACTTCAAATGTAGACTATATCATAATTGTTATTTGCATTTCTATTTATATACAAGTTCACAACATTACATTAAAATATACGCAATTCATTACCTTGATTTCTCATTTTCACAGACGTAAATAATTTTTAGACAATTTTTTAACTGTATATATTTCTTATTTGTTATAATGAATAACATATTATCTACTTTTTGTGTGTATCAATCATGTCTATTTTGAACACCGTATTTATATCATATTACATCGCGGCATTTAAAATATCAAATATATATCATCAATATATATCACATATACTCATTTCGCTACTCCAAAATATTGTGCATCTCACAATACGCACTTTAAATTTCCTCTTCCGCTGCCCTTTAGTGTGAAACAACTGCGCGGGAGGAAGGGGAGAAAAGAAAAAAAAGAAGAAAAATTCGCTTGACCCGTAGCTTTCCTCTGTTCCCCTCAACGCGTTTCCATGACAACTGCGAAATCGGTCACCCCCTTGCGGCTTGACCTTCTGATGTTCGTAACATTACATGAGATTGCAACTTTCTTCCCGTGTTCTGGCACAATAATCGTAATCTTTTGCTTTTGGCGGTATACTCTTCACAAGCGCGGGTTTTCAGATTGTTCGATGGTGATTGTACGCTCTCATTGACGTGGGAGTTTCGGCTGTGTCTTTTAAGGAATTTTTATTACACTTTTTTCTTTCAAGTTCTTTGCATTATATTTTTATTTATTTTACATATGTTGTTGTTAATTCTATTTAATTTGATATATATATTTTTTTCTTTATGACCTTAACACAGATCTGATTGTTGACTACCCATGATATTAATTTCATGTACTTTTAATTCATTGGATTTATTTATCCCTTGTTGCAACAACGGGTGATATATTATTTTATATGTAGTATTATGAATATACCATGCTTTTGTTATGTTATTGATATAACTGACTTTATGTTCCCGTTTCAGCATAACCTTACATATTTAATTTTTTACATATCATTCTTTCATATTTAATTTTATTTGTTATTTCTTTTTATTTACTGTGATGTTTCATTAATGCAATAATTTCTTAATAATACTAAATCATTTATCATTTACATACAAATTAATGTCTTTTCCTAATGTATTTTATTTTTTCTTATTTTACCTTATTTTATTTTATTTTACCGGCAGGTATTTTTAAATAACTATAATTGCTTGCAATTATAATTTTAATTTTGAAACATTGATTGTATGCTTACAATAGAAATTTTTCGTATTATTATCGTACTATGCAGGGGAGATTTTCTCCTGATGTTTATTTTTTTTAGCCTGGATATCTATTTTGAAGGTGACAAGCTTTCGCCGTACAATGGACTTCTTACGCTAACTGTGAAGGATGGGAAACTAATCTTACTTATTCAAGTTTTATTAATTAATTTATGTAATTAACCTTTATTTTGTTTTATAGATTGCGTGTATTTGTAAAAGGTCTGTATACACCATTTATGTAATATATTTATTAGTTTACTAATTATGTTTTACATCAGCTGTGACTGTTTCTTTTGACTTCAAAATTTTATTTATTTATTTATTTATGATTTTGCTTGTAATCTATCAGCTTTTTATAAACTATTAATTAATAATTTTCTGATTTTGAATATTATGTACTTGCATTTACCATGTTCCATTCACTTTATTTTGCATTTTATTAATTATGTTATACTATTTTTTCAAGACCTGTACAAGAAAAGGAAAAAAAAAAAAGAAATATATCATGAGGAATTCCATTCCATGCCTGCCATTATAGAAACACTTGATAAATTTTGATGGCTATTACTGACTGTTACCACCTTTCGTTTTCAAGCAATACAAATTGCAAGTAAGTGAAATTTAATTATCTCTCTCCTTCTGTCTTCTAACACCTTAGTTTATTTTATTTTAGAACATTGAGGGGTATTGTATGTATTATTTACCACTGATACATATTTTTCCCTAAATTTATCGCTCTATTCATAAGTTATGTATCCATACATAAATGTTTATTTATTACCTATATTTTTTGTTTTATCCTCATATTTACAAAATCCTCATATTTATTTTACAAAAATATTATCCTCAAATAAATTTTACAAATATATTATCCTCATATTTATTTTACAAACTACCTTTATTTAATTATTAAATTTTTAAAATTATACATTTAATGCCTTCATTACCGTTACACTAATATAACATATTTTGCGTTTTCGCACATAAAATTTTCATATTACATTTTTATAATTATATATTATTTTGCTTTCGAATACTATTTTTTGCGTGTCCTCAGATTATAACGTCTAGGACTCCCATCATTTTGATTATTGGCGTTATATTCTTTGTTTACATGCGATTGACTTCTGTCAACAGTTCGCCGTGTTTGTTTATTTTGTAAATACTTTTTACGCGTTCTGCTTTATATAATTTATTCGCGTGAACAACTATCCATTTTTTATTTGGGTCGTACACAGGAGTGATAGCGTAATTATTGTTACGGATCACCTTTACGATGCGAAATGGTCCTTGAAATTTTTTTTGTAATGCTGTGGTGGGTCTCAGGTTTTTTAAGTACACAATTTGGCCTTTTAATAATTTCTGCTGTCTAACTCTTCTAAAAATTCTTTCTTGGCGACTTTGGGCTTGAATTTGTTTCTGTTTAGTAAATTTATTGATATATTCCGCTAATGTAAGTGCTTCACTGACGTCGTTATCGTATTCATTTTGCGTTAAAATTGGGCTGTCATCGGGATCCGCTATTTCCAGATTATTTTCTCCGGGTAATTTCAAATCTCTGGTAAGAAACAAGATAGCGGGACTGTGGTCTATATTTGCGCTGGGTGTTGCATTATGAAATAATTTTACATATGGCAAGACCTTGTGCCAATTAAAAGTTTGTTCTGACATTGCTGCCAAAGAATTTTTGATACATAAATGACTTCTTTCTAAAATTGCATTTGAGCTGGGTTTGTAAATTGACGTATATTTTAGTTTTATACCATGTTGCTCTACGAATTGTTTAAATTCCTCGCTTTTTAGTTGCCTTCCGTTATCTAATAACAACCACATAGGAACTCCATTTTGTGCAATCCAATTCGTTAGGACCTGTAATACGCTCGCAGTTGTAATATTTCTCACGGGTACTGCCTCCAGGAATCTCGAGTAATGGTCTATCATCGTTATGATGTACTCGTGCTGTCCGTTACTTCTCGGTAGCTTCCCTACAATATCTAATGCCACCGTGTGATTTTGTTCACATGGACGTGGGACACGTTGTAATGCCATAGGTCTTATAGCCTTATTTTTGTAACATAAACATGCATCACATGATGCGCAAAAATTCTTTACATCACTGTATGCCCCTTTCCAGTAATATTTTCTATTCAGAATTTGATAGGTTTTTTCTACTCCAAAATGTGGTGTATGAGCTAACTCAATAACTGCAAATTTTAGACTGTGAGGTATTATAATTCTGTCCTTTTGCATAGGATTTCTGATATATCTAGCAGTCTTTATCATAATTAATCCCGTATTTACATCTTTATAGTATTTATTTACATATTTTGGCTGCTTAGATTTTGCATTCAGTCCGTTAATAATTTTCTTTATCTCTCTATCTTTTGCTTGCTCTTCTAAAATTTTGGCTATTGTTATAGCGCTGTCATTAGCAATAATGTTATTTATTAATTTAGTCTTAGTTTGTTCAGAAAAAATTTTGGCGTGACATAAAATCATTGGGATTATCTTGTCCTTTAATGTATTTTATGTCAAACGAATATTGTTGTAAATTTAATAACCATCCTGCGATTAAATCAGAATTTTGATTTTCTAAGTGTATGAAGTGCTAGTGAGTTAAAGCTTTAGAGTCCGTAAAAATTGTAAAGTGCATATAAAAAATCTTTGAAATGTATTATAGCATCATGAATTGCTAGCAATTCTACTTTCATGCTCGGATATTTCTTTTCACTGTCTGAAAGTTTCCTGCTATAATACTCGATAGGATGAAAATTTCCGTTCACTGATTGAAGTAAAATTCCTGACGCGGCTACTTTTGAACAGTCAGTCGACAAAAAGAACGGCTTTGACATATCAGCTGCCCTGACTACCGGTTTCGATAAAATCGCGTTTTGCAATGTTACAAACGCTGCTATTTACATTTACCTCCTGCTGCATATTGTTAATCGGAGGATCTTGCCTCGCTCTTTTATTTGATTGCCTAGTTTTATTCGGCGCCATGATTTGATACACTGTTATACACTTCTGACTATATACTAAATATCTATACTAATACACACATATATACACAATAATACAATACATATTTAAATTATCATTTTCATGCATATTCCTATCATTATACTGAGTTACATCTCATTATTGAATTTATTATTAAATTCACTATTATATTCAAACTCATTATTAAATTTAATTTTGTCTTTTATTTATATTTTTACTTTCTCTTATTCAAATTATAATTCTCTCCGAGCTTGACCACATACGGCACAAATTCACGCGGCGACATCATGTCATAAGGTAAACTTATTCTAATCAAAAAGTATTATTCTATGACTTACCTATGATGCCGCCACTAAGGGTGGAGCATGTAAGCTCCCGGTTCTCAAGCTCGAGATACGAACACACAAAACATAAAGAAATACACATGCTTAATTGCTCAATTTATTTTAATATTTTACTTAATAGATATCCATTGTAATCTTAAGTAATTATACTATAATTAAATCAATTATAAAAAGACACATAATACTGACAATATTACATTGATATATATATTTACACACATAACAACTTTGACTTAAATATCCTAAAACAGTTTCCTTTAATCAATTTATACTCAACATATTTCTTTTAGTTCTATATCTACGAACTCGTTACTATAATCTATTCATACGAACTGGACGTTCATTATTTTAATAAACGTTAAAGGTGTGCCTTCCGTGCTAATAGTGACAATTGAAAGTTGGTTACCTCTACTCTGTGTGTTACGTGCATGTTCGTGCTATTTCAATGATGTAGGAAAACCGTTTCACATCTAACTGCACTCGCTACCATCTTATTGCTCACATTCTATAGACACTTTTCACAAACCCAAGAAACATGATGCTGACTCGTTCGAAAGTTTTAAGTCGACTGAAGTTTTTTTAATATGGCTTTGGGGCGCTTTTTTCTTTCCCCCATTCATTCCCTACCACATCTACCATTCGCTGTTGCTGCAGACGGGGATGACCACTGTTTATATATGCATTTGTTGTGATTGGCTCCCTCTGCAGCATTTAGATAGTTCATTATTTTGGTTGGCATTTGTAATTGGGGTGGCAACATGTAATACAAATATTGTGTTACACATTGATTATGAAACACTTTCCAACTTCAATGCAATTTTATTTAAACATGTCTAAAATGCAATACATTCCTCGGTAATATTTTAAGACTTCCACAATACTGCATTGATTTATGATATTTGAAAACTTAAACCTTCATCGAATAAAATGAACTTCATTCAAATGACGGCATTGAAATATAAATTTCCTGGTTAAAACATCTCTAATATGTGATATATTCTTCGGTAATAATTTTAGAATTATCATAATACTACGATAATTTATTATATTTGAAAACTTCATCGAAAACAACTGGAATTCATTCAAATGACGTCATAGAAAAAATAACACGTCTGGCTCTCTCTATAAAAGCAGCATTTCATTCATAAATAATTTCCCATTCATGTCATTTATCATAATACTATAATAATTTATTTTATTTAAAAGTTAAGACCATGGAGCTACAACTAATTAAACTCTATGCGTAAAACTTCATCGAAAAAAATTGTCCTTCTCTTTGTAAGATCAGAGAATATTTCATTCATATCAGCTATGCAGACTCCATGAACTAAATGCTTTTGTGTTAAAGAAATACAGCAATTCTAATACAACTCATTCTACATATTTTGCTGTTTACATTTTACATAGGTAAAATATAGGCTTCGTTGTAGAAATAATCAAATTTGGATGAGCATTTAAACTCAAATATATTGTAATTGCGTTGTTTCAGTATGTAGATGCACAGAAATTAAGCAAAAATAAAGTGGTTTTAGGACGGATACAATACTCAATATGAATTAAAAAGAACTTTAAAAATCACAATTTTGGGACGAGATGGATGCCATATATCATTTTGAAGTGGGTCACGTGATCTTTTCATATCATGGTCACGTGATCGCTTCATATAAGAGGTGTTATTATTATTTTAATTTTTATTTTAAAAACTACTGAATATATTTCGCTGAATTTTTTTTTATATATTTTATGGAATAATTTGAATATTATCCAAAATTTTCGAAGCAATTTGTGAATTTAAAATCCGCTTAAAAAATGTTTGAAGAATTAGGTCTCATAGGGCTCAATGTATTGCATTTTGTCAACCTGCGTTCAATCCAAAATTAATTGGGTGATATTATTCATTTATATTTCCATAGGTCCTACAGACCGTCTGAACAATATACTAAAATTTCATTTTGAGTAAGTCATTTTTACGGTAGTTATCGCGCTAACGGACAGACAGACAGACAGACAGAATGAACAAAGTCATAAACACTTTTCAACTTTGTTGTAAAGTGTTAACAAGCAAAATCAGAGATTTTTTTGTAGATCAAGCGAGCTGTAAGTGAAATTTTTGATTATATTAAATGCTCATTTACATTGTTTTTATTATACATACTACGGTATTTATTTTTTTGCTTTTTTTCCTACCCCGATTTTACGTTTTCCCGTGTCGTACGCCTTTTTTTGCTGGTCCAATAAATACGCAAAATCGGGGTTCCACTGTATTTAATAATTTATTTTTAGGTTAAAAGCAGTTTCAAATTTTTTCTTATCATATTTTAATAAGGAAGCAATTTTAAATTATTTTCTTTTTAATTTCTGTTCTTTTTGTGCAATGTGTCAAATTTATGATTTATTTTTTTAGATAAATTCTATTTTATAACTTTTTAAAAGCACATGAACTTAACGATAATACGAAATTGCAACTGCTCACTGCAGCATACTGGTATAAAAATTTGTCATGCACGGAATTATTTATATTCTCTAAACTAACTGCGAACATCACACACTAAACCGGGTACAATGTCAATAATCCACTTTGGATCTGGCTTTAAATTCATCCGTAATAGTAAAACTAAAAAAAGTGCCTAACCAATAGGGGACACCCTTAAGGATTTTCAAAGTTTATTAAGTGATAAAGAAATAACTTCTCATAATAAGGCTTTGAAAATTGGATTATACAGTCACTGATTTATTATCATAACATACGTAACTGACACCCATTAATGACAGTGGTGAATTTTGTTTACAATCCGGCTTCCTGCACTTCACAGTGTTGTTTACGAAAAAACATAATTTTTCGGCACAGTTATATATATTTTATCTGATGGTGTAAAACTAATAGTCCGACACGATGGTGTAAAACTAATAGTCCGAGCGATACAATACCTATACATATTCGGCAGTTTGGGACGGAAGAAACGATTATAATTATCAAAACTTTCCGAATGTAACCAAACTTATTCACAAATTCTCGAAGACTCGAGCAGCGGACGAGCCTTGTGACATCACATACCGTTCGCGCCAAAATGGGTCGTTTTCCCGCGACAGTCAGAAAGGCGAACTTTGACTGCTAATAAAACATGAAATACATCTCTGAACCGAATGAAGAAATAAAAGAAAGAGGCGGAATTGTCCATTAATAAGATTATTTAATTATTAAGATATTTAATTAAAAACATGAATATATATTTTTCTCTATCTATCTATCTTTATCTCTCTCTTATTTTTCTTTCTGTATCTCACTTTCTTTCTTTTCTGTTTTCTCTTTTTCTTTACATTATCAGATATTAGTGCTCTGTTTTGAGTAGACATTAAGTAGGGGTTTCAGAGATATTTTCGTATCAAATAATTAACCAAAAAAGGATTTTTAAAACATATTTTAGTTCACTAGAAGAAGGTTGAAAGCCACATACCTCGTTTATATGTTATGTTAGCCACATATATAAATCGACCGCTAGCTTAAATGCATATCATAAGTGCATCTCAATGTCCTAAAGGTTAGGCACCACTGAGCTAGCCTGTGAAGGACAGGCGTCGTAAAGCACTCCAATAGGGGCACTTTACGACAACTATCAGGGAGAATATAGAGGATACTTTTTATATAAGTCCATATGGAATTTGGATTGACTTTAAAATGTTCCTTAACTGCCTGTTTAGAGTTTTTAATTATATTACTCAATTTTGAACAAACGTTAGTGTTTGTTCTAATGTCACTGTAATAACCGCGTAATAAACAATATTAAACAAACACACGCCGAATGTAATTTTTTGGCTGCATTCTGAATCAAAGCATTTACCTGCCATTCCCAATATCAAGAATCAGAGATCATTTTAACATTCAATGTTATTAAATGAGGAGTGATTTTTTTTAAGAATTTTGAAATATAAATAAGTGGATGGCATTCTTTAGACGTTATCACGGCCCATGCTAGAGATAATAAAATTTTAACTTAATTTCTTGGACGAAACTAGTGATTTTCAAGAAATCTCGTATGTTTATTTTAAAGAATAAAAAGAAAGATCAATTACGCATAAAGCAAGCATTGTTCATGAAATACTTTCTAACTGAAATGCAATTTTATTTAAACATTTCTCAAATGCGATACATTCCTCTGTAATATTTTTAAAATTATCACAATACTATTTTAATTTATTATATTTGAAAACTTAAAATTTCATCGAAGAAAATGAACTTCATTCAAATGACGGCATTGAAATATTAATCGCCTGGTTTAATCATCTCTAAAATGCGATACATTCCTCGGTCATATTTTTAAGATTATCATAATACTAATAATTTATTATATTTGAAAACGTCATCGAAAACAAATGAACTTTATTCAAATGATGTCATCGAAATATAAATCGGCAGGCTCTCTCTATAAAAGCAGCATTTCATTCATAAACATTTTTCTATTCCTTTCATTCATCACAATACTATAATAATTCATTTAATTTAAAAACTTAAAACCATGAAGGTACAAGTAATTTAACTCTATGCTTAGAACTTCATCGAAAAAATCGTCTTCTTTGTGTAAAATCAATGAATGTTTCATTCATATTAGTCATATCGCAGACTCCAGGAGCTAAATAATTTTGCATTAAAGAAATGCAGCAATTCTTATGCAACTCATTCTACATATTTTGGTGCTTACATTTTCCATATGCAAAAATTAGGCTTCGTTGCAGAAATAATCAAAGTTTGATAAGCATTTAAACTCAAAGATATTGTAATTGCATTGCTTCAGTATATAGATGCATAGAATTTAAGCAAATCACGATTTTGACACAAGATGGATGCCATATTTTATTTTGAAGTGGGTCACGTGAGCTCTTCCTATAATGGTCACGTGATCTCTCCATACAAAGGGTGTAATTATTATTTTAATTTTTATTTAAAAAACTCCTGAATAATTTTGCCGAAATTTGTTTTATATATTTTATTTGATAATTTGAATATTTCCGAAAAGTTTCGAAGTAATTTGTAAATTTTAAATTCGTTAAAAAAATGTTTGAAAAATTAGGTCCCATAAGTTTCAATGTACTTCATTTTTTCAACCCGGATTCAATCCAAAACTTATTGGGTTATATTATTCATTTATATTCCCATAGATCCCACAGACCGTCTGAACAACATACTAAAATTTCATTTTGATAAAGTCATTCTTGCGGCAGTTATCGTGCCAACGGACAGACAGACAGACAGACAGACAGACAGAATGGACAAAGTCCTAAACACTTTTCAAGTATGTTGTAAAGTGTTAATAAAAACAAAACTATTCATTAGCAGCAACATCTTATAATTAAAATGCTTAAATTTTGTGATATTATTCCTTACAAATTGATTTATCCGTACATAAGGTCATGCTTGGTGACATATCCGAGTTTGCAATATATAAAAAACATATGTCACTCTGTATATACCTTTCACAAAAAATGTAAAAGCAAGAACTATTGAACATTCCAAAACATTAATTAACGATATTCTTGTCGTATCAAAACATTTATACTTTTATTTAAGTCATTTTAGAACATTATTCATTAAAATTATACCCTATATCTTCCATGAAATATAATATTCTCTTAGAAATAAGGGAACATTATTTATCTTAAGAGTATCTTTTAAAGAGATTAGATACAAACAAACACCTCTTTTCATTTCTATGCTCCCTTTTTAACAAAATCCGAGATGTTCTTTGCGCGTGAATTAGGCAGTGGATTCTTCGCATCACATTCTGCCTTATCTTTTATTAACGCATTGACTTCGTCAATGAACGCCACCTGATGCCACTGTATTACAATTAGTTTATTGTGAATAAGCACGGGCTATTTACTTCGGGAATATGGTTGATACTATACAAAAACTGCATTTAATTATTTGCTTTGGCAGCATAATTTATCATATCAATGATATTATTTTGTATCATTATGAAACGCTACAGCAAATGCATTGTAATATAGAAAGGTAATATTGGTGTACAATTTTCTAAAACAAGATAATACGTGATATGATAAATAATTTTTCTCTACTTGCTTTTGTTTGGCTGTTATGCGACAAAAAGGTGTAACATTTGTACTTGCTGCATGCTACACTGAAGAAGACTTTATGTACCTTGCAGAAAACGTATGGCTAAGCAGAGATTTGAACTCATGCTGCCATTGAGTTAGAAAGATGAATACATGTTTTTCTACAGGCAAACGGCCCTACCCGTGTTCTCGTTAGACCGGTTCTCATTAGATTACCGAAGTCAAGTAGCATCGGGTGTGATTAGTACTTGGGTGGGTGACCACCTGGGAACACCGTGTGCTGTTGGCACATTTCGGGGGCGATAACCCGGTGGATTTGCACGCTGCCACAACTGCCGCCGTGTCCATGCGGAGTACGATCACGTTAAACATGTGGGTTCGTAAGTCCTTTCGAGAGGTTGGTGGTAGGGGAAGGAGGGTATGGTCCCTGTGGTTGCCTCCCCCACTGGGTTCCGGTCTAAATTGGGTGGCACTTCCCGGCCGTCCAAACGGTTACCTTACACCTTTCTGGTAGATCGGACGGTCTGGAACTCAACAATAACAACAACATGTCTTTCTACATTTGAAGTGGACTTTATATTCTTTCCTTTAAGATTTAAGAGAGACAGAAATGCAATCTCTTTACATTTGAAGTGGACTTTATATTCTTTCCTGTAAGATATCAGAGATACAGAAATGTATTTGATATATTTGAAGTGGACTTTATATTATTTTCTTAAGATTTCAGAGAGATAGAAATGCAAAATTTTCACTATCTGCATCCTCTTATGAAAGACAACATCATGTTTAACAATCGTTTTTTATGATAATAACGTCCTGTTTGACGAACCGGGGCCGAATTAGTCCAGTGGTTATGGTGAGAGGATCGCTCAAAGGAGACCCGAATTTGATCCTCCCCGCCGCCTGGATTTCGGTGTCTACGCAGATTATAGGCATCATAAATATGTTGATCCGAAAATCCTTCCGATAGACGCTGGCAGAAGGACATGAATGCATACCACAACGGGTTTGGTCTAAATTGTGTGACCAAAGAGCACAATGTGAGACGCCCCCTGTGGTACATCGAAGCAACGTGGTATGAAAGCGTAATGGTTCACACTTCGCTCCCTCTCTAGGCGAATAATTTAATTTTAATTGCCAGACCATTGAAAAAAAAAATTATAAACCCTGTCTTTTAGCAAAAAATTAATCAGGTGAAGATTCATAATCTATGTGAAAGAAAATCTACTCTTCATTCTTGTTTACACTTTTAGGTAGACTCCGTACTTTTTCTTGGCTTGTTAATTACTTTCTCATATTATAGAATATAGTATAGAGAGCGCATTGTTTCCACGAAAATCTTGTATTCCCAGATTTTGATGTCGATATATGTTATAGGATCTCATGAACACGTTTTGATCATTTTTAGAATAATGTTCGTCTGTCTGTTACTTTACTGTAGATAGACCTTCAAGGACATTCCTTTACAACGGTTTTTTGGTGGGTACTTAAATACTTTTCTAAGATCGCAGTATACATTTCTGGTACTTCCATTTGAATCTAATTCCTCTTTGTCTCTTTTTTCAACGTAAACACTACCACTTCCACAATGTGCCGCCCAGGCGGTGAAATGGATAGCGTCTTCAGCTGCTGTCTTGAGAACTCGAGTTCGAATCCCGAATAAGGCATGGATGTTTCTTGAGGATAAAGTCAGTCTCCTGCCTTCTGTGTCCTCGTCAAAATGTGAAGCTGCACCCCTCAGACCTTCGTCAGTGATGTGTTCTTGTAATAAACTGTGTTCTCTCGTCTTGTGTCTTTTTTCGTTCTTTCCTGCTTCCTGCGTCACTGGTCCTGAATCGGCTCCGCCGAAACAGGAGGTCATCAGTAACAACAACAACAACAACTTCCACAATGTATAAAATTCTTTTGAAATTGAGAAAACAACTTTTTTCTTATGAGTGTCATTCAAGAAGTTTAGTTATAAATATATGCCCCTTTTCTTTCATGTGCTTCTCTCCTTCAACCGATATGTTCTTTGAGCATGATTTAGACAGGAGTACAGAGTTCACTTCAACTATAAGAGCTTGCAATTTGATCCCAATAGCTCAACTGTACAACGTCAGCTGGCCATATCGGAGATTCAGGGTTCGATTCTCAGTTGAAGCAGCAAGGTTCTTTACAATAGGGCCCGAGCAAATCGACCCTGTAGATTAGTGCAAATATGTCGGTCGCCCGAAAATGACTCTAGTACGGCTAGTACGGATTCAGTGAACTCTGAAAGATTGAAGGTCGATTTCAAATTGAGAAGATAATGACAAAGCAAGATATTAACCTAGGAAAAATAGTAGTAGCAGAAGACCAATCTGAAGTAAGATATCCGGAGGTGGTCAAGCACATTGTCAGTGGTCCGCGAATCTGGAATGAGATGGTGAAGAATGCAGAGCCCACTTCGACAATAAGAGTTTGCAATGTCTTCCCAATAATTCAACGGTAGAGCATCTCCTGGCCAGTTAGGACATCCCGAATTCGATTCCCGGTTGGGGCAGTAAGATTCTTTACAGGAGGTTCATTGAATCTAATTCTATCTCGTCATTCATTAATATATAGAATATTCCCAATGACCACCACTTGTTGTCATTGCATTATGATTAGTTTATTGTGAACTAGAAATTGTACCCACCGTTTTCCGGGATTTAACGAAAGAATTCAATAAATTCATTCATTAAATTTTCCAAAACACAACAGGGCTGACATTGAAAAAAATGAATCCATGCTGGCAACGTCGGTAACACAGTAGATTTTAAATAATTAGACTTTTTCAGGTGTCTTAATAATCCAGACATCCAGTTTCCAACTTGGTTTCAAAGAAGTCCGTTATTTGCCTCCGATTTCTGCCGAGACTATTATTTTGTATTATATGTTGCTCTTAGAGAAGTTATTTTAGTTTTATTACATTAGCAGTAGTTTGAGCTGTACTTATAATCCAAAAACTAGTGTCAGTTTTAGCAACACGGAATAGATGGCACGCGATAGAGGACTTCATACCATCCCATGGCCATCTAGGTCTCCAGATTTATCACTAAAAGAGAATGTGTTGGGACATGCTAGGATGGCAATTTCAGCTTTCACAGAATACCACTGAATTAGCTAACCAGTTGCAACATTTGTGAAAGAATCTTCCTCAGAGAATCATAAGCAACTTAATGCTACGATGGCAATTTCAGCTTTCTCAGAATACAACTGAATTAGCTAACCAGTTGCAACATTTGAGGAAGAATCTTCCTCAAAGAATCATAAGCAACTTAATGCTAGGATGGCAATTTCATCTTTCTCAGAATACCACTGAATTAGCCAACCAGTTGCAACATTTGTGAAAGAATCTTCCTCAGAGAATCATAAGCAACTTAATGCTACGATGGCAATTTCAGCTTTCTCAGAATACAACTGAATTAGCTAACCAGTTGCAACATTTGAGGAAGAATCTTCCTCAAAGAATCATAAGCAACTTAATGCTAGGATGGCAATTTCATCTTTCTCAGAATACCACTGAATTAGCTAACCAGTTGCAACATTTGTGGAAGAATCTTCCTCAGAGAATCATAAGCAACTTAATGCTAGGATAGCAATTTCAGCTTTCTCAGAATACCACTGAATTAGCTAACCAGTTGCAACATTTGTGGAAGAATCTTCCTCAGAGAATCATAAGCAACTTAATGCTAGGATGGCAATTTCAGCTTTCTCAGAATATCACTGAATAAGCTAACCAGTTGCAACATTTGTTGAGACCCAGACCGTCCGACCTACCAGAAAGGTGTAAGGTAACTGTATGGACGGCCGGGAAGTGCCACCCAATTTAGAACGGAACCCAGTGGGGGGGTTGCAACATTTGTGGAAGAATCTTCCTCAGAGAATCATAAGCAACTTAATTGACTCTATGAAGAACCGAATATCGGCTTGTATAGCTAACAAAGGAGGATTTACTACTTACTGAAATGTCATCCTCATGTTGCCACCGTTTCTTAATAAAACGTGTTTTTACTCTCAGATTCTAATCATAGGCTTACCTTCTCAAACCATACATGCATGCCGAGTTTCGTGACGGTAGCTGAATTTCTTATGGGTGCATATATGTTTTTTTTTTTGCAACGGAGTGTACTATTATCATGTTTTTAGTCTGGAATGTTACACATTTAGTAAATCGTAAGAATATAGAAAAATGTTGTTTCTCTAAAACTATTTATTAAATCAATATAGTTAATCTAATACGTTCTTTTATTCATTGCTTTTCGTTCTGTGTTAATGTGATATCAAAATGGAAATGCCAAATAATCTTATGCATAATGTTAGAACCCGCCTACAGAGGGCATTGCCAAATCTAGGATTGCACTCTAATTGCGGATTACAGCATCCACGGACCAGTTTCACTCTAGTTAATACTACAGCAGATACGTGAAATGACAGCAACGCAACTTAATTTGTTAGTGTGGGAAAGAAATTTGAAGTTATACTTTTAAATATTAAATTCATTAAGATTGATATGGCCGTTAATTCATACATAGTGGATTTATTATTGAAATCGTACATTGGTAGTTGTGCCGCTATATAAAACCCTCCAATTATTTACCTTCCGTGTGAGTCCTGTAAAGGAATTATTAATTATTATAATACTCATGGACTGCACCATTTAAACTTTAACAATAACATATTTTTTAACAACAATAAATCTTAATTAAATTCAATTACACTATTTAATTATATTATTTCAGCGGAGGGGACATATGTGACCAAAACGGAAAATCCTAAATAGTGGTTACAACCGGATATCATTTTCAATGGGCACATACCTTCAATTTATGCCTTGGACTTTGATCATATATCAAATGCTTGCATCAGCTATTTGTACTGGCCATAACTCTTTAGTGTGTGGCTCCTTCTCGTACTCTGATTGCACTCATACATTAATATATCCATTCTTTTGGAACCTCTACGGGACACTCTACAAGTCAGAATTCATCAAATCCAGCCATCGTCTCCGAGTTATCTTAAGTCGTATGTTACAAGTTATCTGTTCCAAGTCATGTTAGTCTCTATCTGTGCACAAGTCAAATCTTCATAAGTGTCTTATCTCGTTCTCGGGTCACCGGTGTGGTTCCCTCGGGGGGGGGGGGGCTCTCCCTTTTCTTCCATTTGCCGCATTGAGTTTGACGTAACAATCTTCTTTTTTTATTGGTTACTCCTTTAACCAATGGAACCATTCCACATCTCGTAAGGCCCAGCTCGGCCCCCTCTGTCATGGCACCCCTAAATTTGTGGTTTTCTGACCTTTAGGTTCAAGGGGTTATAAAACTTGGTGCCAGCCAGACTACAAGTATTGTTCGCCGTTTTGGCCACCATAAATTTGTACATAAAACTGCCTCATCAAATGTGAGATATATTTCTGGTCTCACAGTTAGCATAACACAATACATAACATAAATATAAAGCATAACACATTCACTTTCATTCTCACCGGGCTCGAACCATACATAAAGGGGGGAGAGAATAATTCAATTTAAGTCAGATAGTACGAGTTCAGATTTTTATTGTTAACACGATGCCTCCTCACATATGCGTAGGAACAGTTATTGTACCAATGAATTAATAATATGAGAGAGAGGTGTCATAAAATTCAACAACAAGTTGTTGAAACAAATGTCAAAATTGAAATGACAAATCTACTGATAGTTATGGCCTCTGTCACGTGTGAAGTCATTTCGGGATACAGACGAGACGTCTTGGTAGTAGGGAGCCCGAAATACATTGGGGATAATATGCACGCATACAAAATGAGCGTCATTTCAAGAACCAATGTCAAGTTCGGGAATTAGTTCTACCCGTTTCTCGGACTAGTGCTGCAACAAATAAACGAAAGCAAAAGCCCCACGCCCCTTGTTCCGCCTTTCACAAAAAAACATGGATCAGAATTGAAAAAATGAAGACAGATTCTATTTTGCTCTATTGAGAAACGGTCTCACATTCATCCATCACTTGCTCTGGTAGTAGATCGAAGCCCGATCCCTAATCATGCATTTAGACGTTTACATTGGGAAAACCTTTATCCACTACAATTCTGTGGAGATTGTCAAATGCCTCATAGATTGGAACAGGATCTTGTTATGCACGATTGTTGCACATTATCTATATAAGTGGAGCGCTTCTCCAAACTCTAAACTTCATACATCAATGCCGTCCTTGGGCGAATCCATACAAACTGAGTGGGAATGGACATTCATTTAACCCTCATCGGGCAGATAACACTCATCGAACAGTGGTGATCATTGAAGCAGCGGTAACTCCGCCCCTTGCGTCACGCAGAGTCACACAAGCTTTGGAAATAGACGTCTTAGTACCGGGATATCCTATTGTACCCTACAAACTACAACTAAGCTGTAACGAATGTGTGTACTGCAATACTAACGGATTTGTTGACATCTCAGTGGCTATGTCTACGCACTTAGCCAACAATGTACTGTCGGATTGTTTGCCAGGTACCAAGCCTGAGTCTTTACGCAGCGTGTAACCCACCGCATCTGAGTCACTCAACCGCCATGGTTTCCCAAGAGGGATGTTATACAGTTCCTGATCATCTGGATCCTGCAGCGGCCGTCGATTGAGCCTCTCAGCAATCTAGAAGCGCAGCAAGCCCCCGGCGACTGAAACGGTTTCAGCACAGTGGACTTTGCTTCAAAAGCGATCCAGTGATAGATCCCCATCCGCTGTGAAAGGACGCACAAAACGGACGCAGTCCATATATCCTGTTCCCCATCGTCTATTCCTGGTATATCAGCATATTTGGATACTGGCGGTAGTTACTAAAGACTGTACTATCCCCTACATAAGTGATGGAGGTGTAGTGTTTGAATAAAATTATTGATATATATTGTAAATAAAAAGTATAATGAATCATAGTCATAAGCTCTAAGTAAATTATAAGCTCTAAGTTAATTGTAAGCTTAGTAACACTCAGCAATACAATACGTAAATTAGAGTGGGTAAAATTAGTAAATCATAATTTAGATAGAGTAATTTAGGAGCTATTAAATGAGATACTCAACAAAAGGCAGATTAGGTAGATGTTTTAATTATGTAATGTTTTCTTATAATTAATGTTAAATAATGTGTGCTTTCTTTAATAAATATTAGTGGCCACAAAATCATTTGGGGTTTTTATTTAAATCAACACAATGTACTCAGTTTTTCAAAATGCACCACTAACGATTTCTGAGCAATCTGGTTACACTATGGTAAGTGTTAGTTTGTATGTATGTGAAGTTTTACCGCGTCACACTAGGTTCTGCAATTTTGAAGTTCGCTATATGTATGCCGACAAATTCATTCCTCCAACAACTGTTAGAGGCGTTGATAGTACATATTTTTGGCAGGTATTTATTGCCTATGAATTTCTTTAGTTCTTGGTAGAGATTTTTACTTATCAGATAATCCTCAACAACTTTGTAGTTAAATGTTTTCGTCTGTCTTCCTTTGTTATTGATTTTTTTTTATCCTAGATTATTTAAATCCTTCACTAAGGTCAGCTGAAACCATATTTCATCGATTGGGCATTTATTATAGATAGAACTAAAGTATTGTTGCAAATGTATCCTCTGGAATCGTGGGTGTATGCTCAGTATACAAGACTAAATTTCTGGATAACTAACGCGCTTATTTAGAAGCCCAGCGTAAATGGGAAAAATATGCAGAGAAACAGAGCTTAATTGCTCTACTAATTTCACGAAATAGCTGCTATTATTCTCAAAACATTGACGAATATCGCAATTCAATGTAGCTCGTATCACGTCAACTACTCTGCAACAGAGTGATGACTCATTTTATAGACTCTCTATAGCAACTTCTGGAATCTTTCATGTCTCGTAAAATATTCGTTATTTCGAGGTGTTTCTCGAATCTTCGAAATGTCGCCAAATTGACAATAAATTGCCAAATCTGTCAGCCCTTGATTCACATCATAGGAAAGGTTGTATGTACGGGTATTTTCCTCCGTCTGATTTTCAAAAGGAATTCCAGTAAGAGAATTTGACACGTTCATAACAGTATTTACTCATGGACCATCCTCCAAAAAGTTATTGGGGTACTTTAGGACCTTTCAAAACCGTGTTTAAACATCTATTAAATATACTTCCATAGTTGTGATTAAATATACTACCACAGCCATACTACCTGACCATGCATTTGTACAGCCAATGAGAGGGGAGTCTGTAAATCATAACCATATTGAGAATACAAAAACATTATACGCATACCGGTGAATGATCTTCGGTATATTTCTATAAAATGTTATGAAGATTATATGAAGTCTCAGAAGTTTCTCTTAGATCAGTTTGTGATACAGTGAAACATATTTGTAACGATATTCTAGGGATCGGAAAAATATCGTTATAGTTAACTTATTGTTATAGACAAGTTCGAAAAAATACCTTCATTTAATTAATATATATTCCTGAAAAATAATTTTTTCGTATAAAGCTTTAAATAAATATAAAAATTTTAGTCGATGTGAACAGATTGTAAAAAAGGAAAATCCACGAAAGTTAACAACTATGTAAATATCTATCAGCGTGATATTTACCTGCCATTAGATAATACCCCGCTTCAAAATCCTTACTAAACATATATGGTTAATTAAGTGAAGTAACAAGAAAGATCAATCATGCATAAAGCATTGATTATGAAACACTTTCCAACTGAAATTCAATTTTATTTAAACATCTTTAAAATGGGATGCATTCAGAGCTGATATATTTTAAATTATCACAGTACTATAATAATTTATTATATTTGAAAACTTAAAACTTCATCGAGAAAATGAACTATATTCAAATAACGTCAACGAAATATAAATCGTCTGGCTTTCTATGTAAAACAGTAAATATTTCATTCATACACTTTTATTCCGGACTCCAGAGTTAAATAATTTTTTTTGAAAAAAAGGCAGCAATTCTTATACAACTCATCTTACAATCACTTGTTTACATGCTGCATCCATTAAAATTAGGTTTCGTTGTAGAAATAATAAAAATTTGGTGATCATTTAAACTCAAAAATATTGTAATTGCGTTGGCACAAAATATAGTTGCACAGAAAATATGCAAAAATAAAGCGGTTTTAGGACGGATGCAACACTAAATATAAATTTAAAGAACTTTTTAAAATCACGATTTTTACACTGGGAAAAGGAAGATGGATGCCATATTTTATTCTAAAGTGGATCACATGATCTCTCTATATTATATGTGTGTAATAATTATTTTAATGTTTATTTAAAAAACTACCGAACATATTTTGCTAAAATTCTTTTTATATATTTTACGGGGTAATTTGAACATTTCTAAGCAATTTAGGAATTTTAACTTCGCTTAAAAATGTTTAAAAATATTTGAAACATTAGGTTATATAGGGTTCAATGTATTTCATTTTTTTCTACATTCAAAGCTAATTGGATGATATTAATCATTTACATTCTCATAGACCGTCTCAAAAACATAATAAAATTTAATTTTTATAAAGTCATTTTTACACCAGTTATCGTGCGAACGGACATACAGACAGCCAGAATGAACTAAATCATAAACACTTTTCAACTATGTTGTAAAGTGTTAAAAATGTCAAAAGAATATCATTGAGTTCATCTTATAGCAAGAATATTAAATAACATCATAACAACTGCAGAACGTTTTGGTAAATGATTAAATGCGCCAAAGCATTGTTTAAGGAAGATATTACGTTAAATGGAATCAGAATAATGTTACACTAACATTACTTCTTCAGCAGAAAATCTAATCTTTTAAAGAAATGTTGTTAATATAACATTTATTTAATATATGCTCAACAAATACAAATTTTATGATTAATATCATCCTGAAAGAAACATCTTTTGCGTACAAAGTACCATTATTATCTAGAAATAGATAATACTTTTCATCTCTGCGTCTCTTCTCCTCTTAATAACATCTTATACAACGTTTATTAGACATCAACTTTTTTGAATGGGATCAGGCTTTGTCTTATTTTAATGCAAAGAAAAAAAAATAAAGCTGCACGGAACGCCACCTGATGACCGCACAATGTTCTTTGTTTAATGCAAATAGGTAACTGTGGAAGTTGATTCATGTGTGGAAAAATTACATTTCCTTCTTTTTTTCATTTGATTGCATTTGTTACAATTTATATCACTGCTACGTAATAACAAGCTCATATTTTATGGATGTCTTTTACCCATAGAGTTTGATTTGCAATTAAGGGACAATGAGATGCAAATTGTGAATTATTCTGTCTAGTTACATACGAAAATATAATAATTTGCCTAAGAAATCATGATAATCAATTGATATAATATTTTTATGCAACTGTATATTATTGCACTACTTCATATGCTGTAAATAAGTTTTCTTTTCGTAATGAACCATATTACAAATCTGCATGTTTTGAAATGTGTTGAACCATATTACAAATCTTCATGTTTTGAAAGGTGTTGAACCATATTACAAATCTTCATGTTTTGAAATGTGTTGAACCATATTACAAATCTTCATGTTTTGAAAGGTGTTGAACCATATTACAAATATTCATGTTTTGAAAGGTGTTGAACCATATTACAAATCTTCATGGTTTGTAAGGTCTTGAACCATATTACAAATCCTTATGTTTTGAAAGGTGTTGAATACAAAAATTTCTATAGCAACTTTCTATACGTTAGTTGTTCGGCCTTCACAGAGTTGACGCATTATTTTAATGTACTGTTTACATTGATCTACATTATATAATTGATATTTATATTTAATTTTACGAAATCTCTTAAAAGAGCGATTTTTAAGTAAAACTGTGCTAAAGTAACATAAACAACTATACATAAGAATAAGTTCTTATGTACCAGCATCACATTGTAATAACATATAAATTATTGCAATGTGATGCCGATAGCATGGTAAGACTAGATTTGTTGGTCTCCATAGTGGTTCAAATAATGGTGGCACATTGCACGCTTTCATGCTGCCTATTTATTGATCAACCCAACAGCTCCAAACTGGTTCACTTATGTTCTAGAATTAGAGCTCAATCTTCACCTTCAAGTGAAGAACTGGAAGACTTCACCTTCAAGTTTTGTGATTATTTAAAATAGAGGTTCATTAATCAAGATTATTGTATTTTTAATTACATTTTTGTCTTTCATAATAGATATGCTGTGAACTATTTTTCGGTGTTCCAACCTGTAGAATGTACGATGTTTTCGGTCTCTCGATATTTTCCGATGTTCGATATTGAAGATTCTCCATTTAAAATACTGTAGTACATATATAGTTTACTATTCTCCACATCCAATTCCATTTTGATTCAAGCATCTCAAAAATCTTCTTTGATTACCTGTACAATGGGTATCCAACCAAATTCCAAATTTAAATCCCGAATTCTTACCTTTTGTTTTCATTTGCCAAGCTTTAAAAAAATTATAACAATTGCATCGGCATACCTAGATACCTAGTCCTATCCGGTGTTTTTTAAAGCACTGTATTTCCTCAGCTGCTAATCACTTATAGCGTTTACCTGGGTGACTCCTGTTTTCAGCCAATGATCTCCGGTGATTTTTACACTCTTTCATTTGACGCCATTCATGGGTGAGATTACACGGATTCTCACAATTTCAGGAGAAAAGTTCAAAATTTTACAGACACCAACTTAAGAGCCGTTTTGCTACTTTTGACATTTAGATCGTAATCATTCAAATTTGCAAAATGTAATCTTCGGATTTCGCATGAGGCTTTTTAGCCGCTAAGTGTTCTGTATTACTGTGCTTGAGTGAACGAATATCAATAAATGGAAATTTCTTGTTGAAAGATTTTTTTATGATTCATCTTCACTTTTATTTTGTCTTGAAACATTTTCAAAGTGAACTACTTTGCGAATTTGTTATAATTTACAATCAGGACACACTCATGGCCATATGGGCTTGGTGATTGGACCTCTGCTTGATACATCATATTTTTACTTTCCTTATATACATAATGTATAAGGAAAGTATTGTGATGGGGTCGAAAATTCGAATTTCCCATTTTTGACGGGAGAGCATGTTTCAAGCATCCCTGATCACAAATAAAACATTTTTGAGATGCTGTCTGTGTGTGTGTGTGTGTCTGTGTGCGTGTGTGTGTGTGTGTGTCAGTGAGTCTGTGGAGACGATATCCCACGAACGAAAGGAGCGATTCGAATGAAATTTAGTACAAAAACACAATCCGTGAGTACTGGAAGCCTATTGTTTTTAAACGTAATCGAATGTTCAGAACCTCCCTAAATTTTCGAGTGAAATTTTGAAAAAATTATCAAAAAATCAAAACCTTTAATAAAGTTACAGAAGTAGACATTTCTTATGTAATGTTTCCTTAGAAAACGATTGACATAAACTTTAGAACGCTAGCATGAACCGTTCTCGAGATGTTGCACATTTTTCAAACAAATTTATCAAAAAATCCCATAAATAAAAAAATTATTAACTGTTGAGAAACATGTTCACTTTTCATATAAAATATCATGCGATAAATTGGGTGACATCATTTTCGTGGATCTAGCTCGTTCCATTCATGAGAAAAAATACTTTGAATACTACTTTTGTATTTGAACGCCAATAGTCATTTATTTGCTATAAAAATAACTTAGTTCTCCGGCCATAACGCTTGGCGAGATTTTGGCGACGAAATTGGCGGAATGTCGCCAACTTGGCGACTTTTTGAAAAGTTGCCAAATTAGCGAAAATCTCGCCAAATGGATAAAAATGACGTTAAATCAATGAAAATGACGACTAATTGGCGAAAATTCAATATCTTGGAAAGAATATAAGTATCTACTATAAGAAAAACTTTTTTTTTACTGTAAAAATAGTACATTCATTGCATTATAAAAGGAAAGTCATGTGTTGCCCACATCATATTTTTTCTTTCGCTACAAAATAATTAAAATTGTTTCAACTACATATTCATATTATTTCTCTCAACCACGATCACTAGCTTAGGTTCCCCTCCTTTATCTTTATACTTCTTATTTACAATTGCTTAATAAAATGTATGCAATTATTTACCAAATCCGAGGAAAAACCTATAAGACGTTTACATGCACTGCACAGTCTCCCAATACAATCTAAATGTAAGATGGATCTGACGATCAGAAGGCTCTTGATTTGGAAGTTAGTGTGCTAACAACATAGTTGTGTGACGAAAAATTAGAAATTTATGTAACATAAACCTGTAAATTCATTTAGAAATGTATATCTTATTTATCTGAGCCTAAAATCAAAATTAAAGGGCAATTTTATATTTTAGCCAGCTGCAAAATATTTAAACCATCAATAAAAAGTATAGGACATGTTTACAAATTCTTATACACTCTCCAATGCCACTTTAAGAAAATAATTTCATTACATATATATATATATATATATATATATATATATATATATATATATATATATATATATATATATATATATATATATTATGGAATAATGGCATCCCATAGAGTTTCTAAAACTGTTGTTTGTTTTATTTGTGTAATAGAACGAATAACCCGGTGTAACCCTGGTTCTAAATGCGTATGTTACGTAAATAATACAGATAACACCATTGAATTTCTAAATAGCCGGTTTTGAATTAAAATTATTCTCTCTTTCCATTTTCCCCATACGCAACCATGCTAAATTTACAATATGGTGTAATACACCCTAAAAATGCTGTTTGCTATATGCTTCACATGATTATCTTTTAAATTCAGGAGGTTAGAAACAAATGTTCAAAATTTCAGACTTCTGAATTGTTTAAAATAAAGACTAATAAATGGGAAATCGAAATAAATAAAAGGGTTCCTTTACCGCTGAAGTGAATTACCGCTGAAGTGAAGAAAAAGAAATTGCTATGTCAGGCAGAAACGCTGTCAAAGATTGTTGTAGAATCTGTGACGTAAATTTAGCTTATCCCCCATGCTAACAATGACCAGTATGGAAGATAAAAGAATAACCAGTTGTGAGAAAAATGTTGGAATAATTAATTAAATTATCAGAGCTTTAAAAAATTATGGGAATTTTCACATTAAAAGTCATACAAAATACTGTAATAGAGTACTTAAACAAAATAAAATCAGAATGTGAAGATATCGCAAAATAAATTGTATCAAAAATTCAAAGTGTGCAAATCTTCAATTTTCGGATGTTAGAATATACATATAAAATAGCACAAACTTTCCATATTTTGATGAATTTTTTTTTTAATATGAGGGAATTACCTTAAGGATTTGGTTTAAAACTCATTTGACAACACCTCCCTTCGATACTTCCGATGGTGTCAACATGCAAACAATACAATAATATTTTCGATCGGTAAGAGGAATATATTTGTGCAGAATTCTCTCAAAATGGCGCTTCACCATTTAATAACTAAATTTCAAATTAAAATTTTAAAAAAATCTTATCTGGACAGCACAAAACTTTCCTTTAATACTCACAATCACGTTCTCTAAATTTCTACAATAAGTCATTACATTGAGTTTAATTGCATAAAATAACAACTATAAAATTTCAAATTACATTGAATTTGCACTCTTAATTCAATTTTCGTTTTAATTTGGTAACTGGACTTATTTTCAGAGGTGGCGTAGCAGATATGCAAAAAAACTAAAATATCTCGAGAATGGCTAGCCCTACAGTGATGGGGTTGAACTTATTATTTTCCATAAAATAAATATGTATTTATAAAATAAACATTTATCTATAAAATAAACATTTATCCATAAAAACATTTATCTATAAAATAAACATCTATAAAATAAATCTTTAATTGATATATTTGAGCATAGTCTTTTACCTTTAGATTTAACGATTTTTGAGAGCCATTTCGCAAAAAAAAAAACAGGTTCTTTTTTTCCGAATCGTACCAAAATCTTATCAGCACCAGGGTCACCTACAAGGGACTTACCGACCAAATTTTATGATATTCGGTCAATCAGATTTTCAGTTAGAGTGGATACAAATTCTGCGCAAGCAAACGTCACGCTAAAAGTAGTTTTTTCGTCTTGTAGCGGTCCCAAAACGTGTGGATTCCTAAAAAATTTGAGTTGCAATTTTCGGTACGATTGCAATACTTTCCTTACACATTACCATGCATTTCAAAGAAAGTAAAAAATCGTTCCCAGCTGTCTTCGAACCTTAACTGAGGTATCGCTGTACCAAAATTTGTAGCTATGGGTTGCTTAAATTTCCCACACCTCAACGGGCAGAGAAATAGACCACATTTCTTTATTAGTATAGATTATCCTTAATCTTTCTTTCTTAATGAAAGTTGCTATTTTAGTTTCCAAAACCGTTATTGTTTTCTTTCGTTTCTGTTGTTATATGTCATTAAATTTTGTAATTTGCATATTAGTAATTAATTTTAATGTTTTTAGTGAATTTTCTGCAATAGACTGCTGTTTATTTCACTCTAATTTCCTTCTGAGTTATTATATTAAATTATTATTTTGTAAGATGGATTACACCTTACGTGTGGATAATTTTGTTGACAAAAATATCTTCTCCTTTGATTTAGTGCTTTAGTAGAAGGGCTGTTTTAATTATACTGCCAATGTGAGCCCATTTTTGCCTTTTGAACTGGTTAACAATTTTATTAGCTGTTTAAGCAGGTACTAGTAAATTTTTTTTCAGCCCTCATATAGTACAGAATTAATTTAGCACATTCTGGGAACACGAATAAGAAGTACAAAGAACTTAAAGACTACTTATTATTATTTAATACTTTTGTTAAGTTAAACTTAATATACATGGTCATAAATTGCTCATATAGTGGTACTTATTTATTGTAGTACATTGCGTTGTTATGCCGCTATATAAAACCCTCCAATTATTTAACTTTCGCTCGAGTTCTGTAAAATAATTATTAATTATTATAATACTAAATTGACTGCACCATTTTAACTTTAACAATAAAACATTTATTAACACATAACATAATTAAATACTCAATTACAATAATTACTCTGCTTATTGATTATTTAGGAAGATAGCATGTGAGACCAGTATTAAAATGCCTAAAGTATTTTGATAACCTGTCAATATTTGAGGAACACATACCTTCAAATCAGTCTTGTACTTTGTCACCACTAGATACTTCGTCGATCATATCACTGGAATAGACTCGAAGTACTTATTCACCACACCTAATTGGACTATCATATTGTATTGCTGGCTTGAAACTCGTACTTGTGTCATTCTCGTAGTCGACACATCTTTCTAAGTTGTGTGATCCTTGATTTCGAGCTATTAATCTCTTACATTTTTTTCCAAGTATACACCTTATTCTTATGTCACAGGTTGTGGCTCTCTGCACCTCCGGACTGTCACTCCCACTTTGCTCTCAATTGCGGCCTTGAGGGTAACGCTACAAGCGTCATCTGAATTGGCTAGTCCTTTATCCAATGTCGTTCGTTACATTATTTTAAGAGTTCGTTCGACCCTTTTGTCTCGAGACCCCTAAATGTATGAGTTTCTCTGACCTTTGAGTTCACGTGCCGTAAACACAGACGTCATCGAGACTGGGGTATTGTTTGACTTTCAGACACAAGGAATTTACTAACATAAAGCTGTCTCACTAATAACACAGCACTTAGTGTGGGATCTATTTCTGGTCTTACACACATTACTTTCGTTTTCTTAAAAAAAAAAACTACGTAGGAGTAAGGAAACACCTTTTGCTTAGAAAATACTATTCAACTAGAATTACCTTGAAACAGCCGCTCCTATTCATTTCCCTTATTTCTCTTTCGAACCAAATCTGATATTTTCTTCGACCGCGAATTAGATGCACAGTTCTTCGAAACGTATCATGCCTCGTCTTTTATTAAAGCAGAGAATAATCTCAAATAATACCACCTGATCCCAGTGCGCAATGTTTAATTTAAAGTGAATAAACACAGATTATTTTGAACAGCAAATGTTCAGATGTGCATAAACTAGATTTAATTATTTGAGTCGGTTACAATAAAAAAACAGATGTGGGCAGCACATGACTTTCACTACAAATCTAAATTCATTTTCTTATTATTTATTTCATGATGCATTAAACTGCATTCAATTGCAGAAAATAACATGGATAAAATTCTAATATTATAGTCAAGTTGTTTTAATGCATGTTCTTTCATTTGGCAAATTAATGCACATTATAGCCTTCAGCTCTTTAAAATTCCAAGAAAAACAAAATATCTCGAGAATGGTTACTCCTAGAGTTATGGGATCGGTCTTATGTACTGTGCTGTCAAAAATTACATGAATAACATGCATTTAATGTATTTTATCAACTTTAGTCATTTATTTTACATTTTCACGATCTTTGCTGGCCATTTCGCAAAAAAAGTAGATAATATATTTCCTAATCAAAAATATAATCTGTATCAAAATAACCTTCAAGGAAAGTAATTATTAAATTTCAAGAAATTTCATTGAATAGTTTTTTCACTACAGTGACAAATGTCATCAATCCCCAAATTTAAAAACTTATCGTGACCGATTTAGAGCAATGCAGTTGATCTTATTCTTTTCGTAGTTAAAAATTGCGTATAAAACACGAATTTAATTGATACATTTGTAGTATTTTATTTTAGATCTTGAAGATGCAGATTCTTTTATTTTTTTCGAATCATACCAAACTCTAACAGCAGCCGCAAGCAACTTATTTACCAAATTTTATGAAATTAAGCCAATATATTTCTCAGCCAGAATGGATGCATACAACTTTTGCGGTCCATTTCGCAAAAAAAGACAAGTTTATTTTTCCCGAATCATGCCAGAATCCAGGGCAACCTACAAGAGGCTTACGTATAAAATTTTATGAAATTTGGTAGATTATTTTTTGAGTTAGAGTAGATGCATGCTTTGCACACACACACACACACACACACACACACACACACACATCACGCTAAAAATACTTTTATCGTGTTCCAGAGGTCCCAAAACGTGTAAATCCGTAGAAAACTCGAGTTGCGATTTTCAACATGATCCCAATTCTTTCCCAATGCATTACCATGTATTGCAGGGAAAGTAAAATAGTAACCGCTGTACAAATTATATTACAATTCCTCAAGTATATCAATATATACTCGAGAGACGACAAATTTCGCGTCCCTCGAGATTCCCGGTTTCATACTTAGTACATTGAAATTTAGTATATTTGGGTAGGAATGTTAAGAACCATGCTGAAAAAAAACGTTTATCGATTTAAAATTTGTTTAAGAGATAATGAATATTAAATTCAATTCAGAATATTTGAAAAATGAGTTCACGTACTGGACTGATTAGCAATAGTAGAAGAGCAGGGCTACGGATTTTAGCAAATATGTACCTACATAGTTGAAGGAGCTCTTTTTAACACCTTAAAATATAGTTGAAAAGTGCTATAACATTGTTTATTCAATCTGTCTGTCCGTTTGCACGGTAACACGGTTTTAGTATGTTGTTGAGACGATCTGTGGGACCTATGGAAATGTAAATGAATAATATCACCCAATTAGTTTTGGATTGAACCCGGGTTGAAGAAGTGAAATACATTGAACTCCATGGGACCTAATTTTTCAAACAATTTTTAAGCGTAGTTAAAATTCACAAATTACTTTGAAAATTTTAGAAAATATTCAAATTACCCCATAAGATATATAAAAAATCTCAACAAAATATGTTCGAAATTTTTTTAAATAAAAATAAAATAATAATTGAACCCATATTATATGAAGAGATCACGTGACCCACTTCAAAATAAAATATGGCATCCATCTTGTGTCAACATCGAGATTTTTAAAGTTATTTTTAATTTATATTAAGTGTTGCATCCGTCCTAAAACCGCTTTATTTTTAATTTTTTTCTGTACATCTATATACTACGTCAACGCAATTATCATATTTTGGAGTTTAAATAATCATCAAACTTTGATTATTTCTACAACGAAGCCTCATTTTCACGTATGGAGAATATAAACTTATCAAGCTGTAAGATGAGCTGTATAAGAATTGCTGAATTTCTTTAACGTAAAATTATTTAGCTCTGGAGTCTGCAACATAGCTGATATGAATGAAACATTCATAGATTTTACATAGATAAGCAGACGATTATATAATATTGTTTTTCCGATGAAGTTTTTAGCATGGAATTAGAAAGTATTTTTACCTCCATGGTTTTAAGTTTTTAAGTAAAATAAATTATTGTAGTATTGTAATAATTTTAAAAATATCGCCGCTGAATGAAAGGAATGGTAATAAGTTTATAAATGAAATATTCACTGCTTTTTATACAGAGAGCCAGGCAATTTATATTTCGATAACTTTATTTAAATAAAGTTCATTTGTTTCTGATGAAGTTTTCAAATATGATAAATTATTGTAGTATTATGATAATTTTAAAAATATCACCGATGAATGTATCTGTGGTGCTGGCAAATAAGAGATGCAAAGCATACTTCTTAAATTAATATATTATTTATGGTCGTACATCTTATAGTCGTAAGCATTTGCATCGTACCGTATATTAAAACCCACCATATTATCTTTAGTGCGAGTTCCTGGAATAGAAAATTTTAACATAATACTACACAATTAACTGCACATCTTTTTACTTTAAAATAACATTATTTATTGAGAACATTCTATTCATTACTAATACTAAATTAATTACAACAATTATCACATTATCACGTATAATTAAGGAGGAGATTGTGTATGTGAGACTAGGTTTTTTATTCAAACAAGATAATGACCTTTTATATATGTTAATAATCACATTTCTTCTTGATGCCTTTAAACTTTTTTGGGTCATTGGTTGTTGAACCACCATTCATAAATTTATGATTTACGACTTAATATCGTTACACCACACTTGAAGCATTTTTTACCATGACCGCACTATTGAGAACTTTGATCCATGTTCGGATCTCGCGTGTTGAATCTTCTCTATGCGTCTGTGCCGAACTTAATGCATATGTTCGCATTTTATCTGTGGCTCACTGCTCATCCAAGCGTCTTACTTTTCTCAACTGTTTTGATTCATCTCTCTTTCGCATCTTCTACTGGTTGACACTTCTCTTTGCCTGAGGTCTAGATACGCTCATTCTGCCATCATTGGTTGACCTCAGGGCGATATGGAAACACTCCCTCATTAGTTGCATATTTAACCAATCCCATTGTTTCGCATTTAATCCCCTTTTTATGGCTTTTTTGACCTCTCGGGTCTGGGCTGATGTAAATTGGCGTCATCCAGTCTGGGCCCTTTGTCTGGACTGTTCGATATAAATAATCATATAAACCAGTCTACGTGTATCCTGGTCTCACAGAATCGCATTTTTATAGGTGCTTAAATAAAATTGCATTTAAGTTGGAAAATGCTTCATAATCAATGCTTTATGCATGATTGATATTTTTTATTTATTACTTTCCAACATAGCTGGGAAGTGTTCATGACTTTGTTCTTTTTATCTGTCTGTCTGTCCGTTCGCACGATAACTGCCGTAAAAATAATTTTATCAAAATGAAATTTTAGTATGTTGTTGAGACGGTCTGTGGGACCTATGGGAATGTAAAAGAATAATATCACCCAATTAGTTTCGGATTGAACCCGAGTTGAAGAAGTAAAATACATTGGACCCTATGGGACCTAATTTTTCAAACATTTTTTAAGCAAAGTTAAAAATCATAAATTGCTTCGAAAATTTTAGGAAATATTCAAATTATTCCATAAAAATATACAAAAAATATTCAGTAAAATATGTTCGGTAGTCTTTTTAAATAAAAAATATTAAACTAATAAGTAGACACACATTCTATGAAGGGATCACGTGGCCCACTTCAAAATAAAATATGCCATCCATCTTTTCATCAGAGTGTAAAAATAGTGATTTTTAAAGTTCTTTTACACTTATATGTAGTGTTGCATCCGTCCTAATGCCGCTTTATTTTTGTGTATTTTCTGTGCATCTATATTCTGTGTCAACGCAGTTACAATATTTTTTAGTTTAAATGATTATCAAATACAGAATGTAAGCAACTGATTGTAAGATGAGTTGCATAAGAATTGTTGAATAATTTTAACCAAATTGATTTAACTCTGGCGTCTGAATTAAAAGTGATATGAATGAAATATTCATTGCTTTTACATAGACAGCAAGACGATTTATATTTCGATTAAGTCATTTGAAAGTTATATGAACGAAATATTCATTGATTTTGCATAGAGAATCAGATGATTTATATTTCGATACAGTTTTAAATATTTACGTATAATAAATTACTGTAGCACTGTGATAATGTAAAAGTTATCACCACTGAATGTACCACATTTTAGAAATTTTTAAACGAAATTGCATTTCAGTTGGAAAGTGTTTCATAATTAATGCTTATGCATGATTGATCTTCCTTGTTATTTTCTAATGCTATTGTATAAAGGAAGTTCACGGATAATCACGATATTTAGACGAAAAAATACACTTAAAGACACCATGAACACATTTCGAACATTTTGGGAAATATTTTCATCCGTGTGTGTGTGTGTGTGTATCTGTGGGGTGTGAATGCACGTATCACTATGGCAATTTATATGTAGATGCATTCTGTAGAAAATTAGAAACAGGTAGAATATTTTGTAATAAATGGGCTTAAGACATTATTCAAAATTAGAGATATTAAATTAGAGAGAGTACGTTCAGCCACGAAATTCTATATGTAGCTGCATTCTGAAAAAATTAGAATTAGGTAGCTCTTCATGTAATTAACGTGATTAGAATACGGGTGAAAGGGAGGGAGGGAGACACAGAGAGCGAGAGAGAAAAAGGATGGTTGTGTGTGTGTCAAAATATAGTACGATCAAAATATAGTGTGGTAACTGCAGGAGAGGTCGACCATTTTTTCGAACGAGTAGGATTCAAGGGCACCCATAAAACTTATTCATGAGATGGCCAAACTCAAGGATGGGAGGTAAATCTCTATTAACTTAATACCGACATGTCTGACCTTGAACGTTCGCGGGAGCGAAAGTGCCCCCTAGCGCTTCCCTATGGGCGTCCATAGAACATTTTCCAGAGGGTAAACTCGTGGATGAGAACTACAATGTTGACTAGCTTGATACCTACATTTGTGACTTTGAACGTCCCTATGGGCACCCATGGCTATAAGTGTTGAAGACCCAGACCATTTGACTAGCCCTATAGGGCTTACAGCAGCTGTTTGAGTGGCCGTGAGAGATGGCTATAAGCACAGACAGGTATATGTAGGTATTAGTATTCTGTGGCTATAAGTGTTGCAGACCCAAACCACTCGGCTGACCCAGAGGGCTTACAGCAGCTACTTGAGTGGTCGGGGTGGCTATAAGTGTGTACAGCTTTATACTTCACGGAAACTTTTGTGGGGTCTGGAAAGACTCCCATTTTTCCACCCCTGGGGAAATCGAAACTCAACTCCGTTAGGTTCTGTCCTGAGGTTACTAGTATAAGCAGGCAGTTTTTTCAATGAGTGCCCCTAGGGGAGGGAAAGGAGGCACTTCCGCTCCCCTGGACATTCAAGGTCCCAAATGTGGGGATCAAGGTAGTCGATATTGTACATATCATTGAGTTTAACGTCTAGAAAAGTGCTATATGCGCCCATTCTTATAGTATCGACAACGGGACAGAACCTAACAGAGCTTAATATTTTTGTTTCTTTGGTGAATAAAATGGGTGGGAGTGTCAAAAAAACTTTATCAATCAATGACTGAGTCCTTCACAGCTTAACCGTATTAACTTTTTTTTGTGCAAATATTGTATTTGAAACGATTATAACCGCGAAACTCAACATATCTTAAATCAAGAATATTAATTTCCCTAAAGGGACAGGAATTATCAAATAAATTATACTTCATTTTCCAAGATATTGAATATTCATCAATTTGACATCATTTTTATTAATATAGTGTCATTTTTGCCAATTTGGAAACATTTTAAATAAAATGTCAAGTTGACGATATTTTGTCAATTTATCGACAAGCATTACAGACAGACAGACAAACTAATAAATTACATTTGATGAATTGTTTGATGTCAAAATACGAAACTATTGTGAAGCAGTGTCTCTTGAATGAAACCTACCAGTATGATGCTAACACCGTTGTCATATAATATTGTACATGGAATGGAAACATATTACGGTAGTTAGCACTGTTTTAATTTCATGTATTTCTTAAAATTTATTTGAAAAACGTACAATATATCGAGAATGGCTTAAGAATGTATCCCAAAGTTTATGTTATTCATTTTCTAATAAAAAATTAAATAAAAAATGATATTTTATGTAACAATATTAAAGGTTCTGATTTTTTATGATTTTTTTCAAAATTTCATTCGAAAGTTTGGAGCTGGTTTCCAAATATTCGATTGCTTATAAAATCAATAGACTTCCAGTATTCAGTGACTGAAATAATCGATTCTTTTTTGTTTGAAACGTTCCATCCGTTCGTTAGATATCGCATCCACTGACTCAAGGACACACATACTAATACACATACACACACTAATATACATGCCCATACTACATACATTAATATACATGCACACACACACACACACGAGAGCGCGCACACACAGATATCACTTTAAAAACATTCGATTCGATTTCAGAGATGTTTGAAACAAGCTCTACCGTCGACAACACAAAGTAGAATTTGAGTTTTCAACCTCGTCATAGTACTTTCCCTATACATTATATCAGTGTTTTTCAAATTCATTTTGTCACGAAACCCTTTTGAAATTTAATTTGATGGTGGAACCCCAAAATAAGAAATATCCCCTGTTGTCCAAATCATGCATCAAAATTTTACACGTTTTTAAATCTAAGACAATTTACATGAAACTATCACGTCGCGGAATCCCAAGGGTTCCGAAAACTTTGAAAAGTCCACCTTAAAATACGATGCATTATACTAGGTATGTCAGAAAAGTAATATTTATTGCTCCCACAAACTGAAAATGTCAAGCAAATTTCCTTAAAATGTCACAAATCTTGCATTTTTAAAATGACAAATATTCCCTCCTTTCAAATAATCTTCAATTTTCGTCACTGATTGTTGTACAATATAAGTATTGAACAACATACGGATCCCACACATATATTTACTCCAAAATCTCGCATATAAACGTTTTATTCAAATAATAAATTATATATGTGGGTGGAACATTTCTGACACTCATTGCAAACAATCTGTGTGCAGTACAAAAAGGTCTTAAATACATGTATTTTCATAGTATTACTTTAAAGCCAAAATGTACATAAAACATGATTTAAATAATGGGATACAAATGTATCTAATCTGTCTTCATGAACAATATCGCGGCTTAAAAACAATCGTCTTTCTCTCCGCTTTTGCAGGAGTTGCAAAAATAGTGTACCAGAAATGGCGATAAAACGACGTTTGGCGTGTGATGCGAGAGAAGCGTTCTGAATTGGTATACCTTTGGGCTTATCGCAGATCGGACGGTCTGGGGTGAAGAAGGAGGCATCCGGAATAGCACCACTCAATTTAAACCTGAACCCAGTGAGGGCACCATCCATAGGGATCATTAACATAAACAGGGTAATAGTTTGGGCAGAGCTGGGAATTAAAATCGCGTTCATCATGTACAATTCCTTTCTTTAAGAACTGGGATATCCCGCCTCGTTAAGCGAAATATGGATGTGAGTTTGTGCTGCGCTTAACGAGCCCATCAAGGGCCAAAGAATAGAGGGGGGGCCTCTGCATGCAAAGCGAGTTATGACATCGGCGAACAAGGGGCGGAGGCCCTATAAATAAAAAAAAATCAAAAATACAGAGTGAGTAAACAATAATGAATTCAAACAAAACTACAAATACTTATATAAAAATCTGAAGTGGGCGGCATATGATTTTCCCTGCAGACTCCAAAGTAAATTTCTCTTTACTCCTTTAATAATTTATTAAGTCGAGTTACATTTCATAAAATAACACTGAATTTGAGTGGTTAATACATTTTTTGGGGGGTAAGTGGACATTTTTTCAAAGGCGGCGTAACAAAAATGCGAAAAATCTAAAATATCTATGGAATGGTTATTCCTGGAGTAATGGAGTTGGGTCTTATTCTAATCCGCATCAAAATCACGTTTAAAACAAGCACTTAATTGATACATTTAAGCAAACGTTGTCTTGTATTTCAGAATTTTTTCGATTTTTGTAAAGAAAGGCAGGTTATTTATTTCCGAACCACTGCAAAATCTAATCAGTACCAGGCTATCCCACATGTGACTTGTTTACCAAATTTTGTGAAATTTGGTTAATTAGTCTTTTAGCTAGAGAGGATACATGAGATTTTTTAAGGTCATATCTCAAAAAAGGCGGTATCTTTTACCCCGTTTCGTATCAATATCTAATCAGCACCAGGGTCACACACAAGTGACTTGTTTTATAAAATTTATGAAATTTAGTCCATTAGTTTTAAAGTTAGAGTGGATATACATACATTGCACAGACACACAGACTCTCACACACACACACACACACACACACACAGACTGACGTCATGATAAAAATATTTTTTTAGTGTTCTACAGGTCGTAAAACGTGTGGAGTCGCCGAAAACTCATGATTTTCGACATAATTCCAATACTTTCCCTATAAATTACCATGTATTGCAGTGAAAGTAATGAAATTGGAAATCTGTCTATTTATTTGCGTGTTTGTTTGTCTGATCATCACAGGGAAACGGCTGATCCAAATTTATTAAATTTTGTAGGTAGCTTTGGAATAGCCCTACTTGAAATTTAGTCCATGTTTCGAGTTTCTAGTAACAGGGGTCATCGAGATATAATTAAAAAAAAACACAATTAAACTCTTCATATACATAAAATTAAATTATATAGATATCTCTTTCGCAAATATATTTGAAGAAATTGATGGTATTGCATTTTCGTCTGGAATATATCAATCGCTGTCGCCAGCTTTATAGATATTTTCAATTTCTTACGTTATCTGTTTTATGTTGGTAAAGATTTTTCAAATTCATGTATAGTTTATTGCCAATTAACTCATATATTGCATTTAGCCAATTGTCGAAATAGTATAAAAGTAATACAGGTGTATCTTTTAACACAAATTTAGCGCATTCAGTTTAGCATATATAGTTCCAATTTCGCAATATTTGAAAATGTATTTACAAACGGAACCAGTATGTTTTATTCTTCAGATCTGCATAGGAAAAGAATTTTGATTAGCGATCACAGATATTCTTACACTTCTTTTTATGAACATTAAATTAAATATTTCAATAGAATGCTTCGAATAATAATGTCGTATAAAACACTGCTCGAATTTGCATACAATTGTAAATTTTAAATTTCTTTATATTGTTACGGACATGTAATTTTCTCACACTGACGTCGTCCATCTTGTCTTTCGTCCCTATCGCAGACCAAACGATGGCATCGGAGTGTTTTCTCCAAAAGACAGTGGTATGAACATTCTTTCCCTGACGTCACTCGCTGGTTGCCAGATTTTCAAGCTACAAGAAGGGTTTCAATATTTGGCGATTTGTCGCCAATGTAGCGACATTTGGCGACTTCCCGAAACTTCGAGAGATTTCGACAAATAATGATTATTCTACGAGATATTAGATAATTCTGGAAAATTCTACAGAGAAATTTCCAGAAGTGTCCATATAGAGACTAATGGAATCAATGGAAATGGCTCATCGCTTCGTCGGAGTTCATGTTGGTGAGTTGACAATATACGAGTACAGTGGACTGTGACTTTTGTCAATGTTTTGAGAATAGTAGCAGTTGTTTATAAAATTATTTTCGCCAGTATTTTGAGAATATTAACGCTTATTTTGTGTAGATAGTGAAGCATTTAAGTGCTGTTTGATTGTATACTGTTCCTGTTTACATTGTGCTTGTAAATAAAAGTTAGTTATCCAGCAATTTGGACTCGTTATTGTATCTTGCATGTACACCCACGATTCTGGAAGATACATTCGTAACAATTTAGAAGATACGTTTCGTAAGAATATAAGATTCTGTACGAAAGACGGATATACTGCTAATTACAAATATGTTTTACCTTACACGAATGTATACAAAAAATGCGACACATGTGTATTAAATAATTCTTTATATATGTCTTGAGTGCGACTCTACAAAATTCGAAAGCTTCAAATCCGAATGTTCGCCTTCTTAAAAAAAGTCTATTTCTATGAGATTACGACTCCATGCAGTATTAGGACGGGCAGTTTTGAATGCTTTGGATTAGGAATCCTCTTTTGAATGTTTTTAAAAACTTACAGAAGATGCGTAACTTATTCTGTTCGGAGATATCTGAAATACGTATCATATAAGGGAGATTATCGGAGAACTGAATGTCTTTAGAAAACACATTTTGATATCAATGTAGCATATATGAGAAGTGTGTAGAATAGAAAGAGAATTGTTGTAAGCTCTATATCGATTTCAGGTCAAATTTATTTACTTCGAGCTACCTACACGAATTCCATTTGATTTTGAGGAACGCGAATAGAAACACGTATCGACAAAAACTGATGATTGATTTATTGTTTCTTATCACTTTTGCATGTTCTATCAAATCTTCAATTTTATTATAGCTTGTGAGAAACCCAGAAGAACTTCATTAAAACAGAACACAGTTTAAGATATTTTTCGGCTATTGTGCAGTCATAGAATTCCAAGTAGAAGCATCCCAGGATTATACGAACATCACACCACAGCGACTATTGGAGCTTACGCCGTATAGGTGAGAGTCGCGTGCAGGTAACGTAATCTCTCATCCAGCAAAGCCGCAGCCGCGGTCGCGAACTCAGCGGAACCATTCACCGGGCAGGACCGAAGAACCACCGCCAAGCCCGACCCCAGTCGCCGGTCGGATCTAGGCTCAGGGCATGAATAGCCGCAGTCCGTGAGATCTCGACCACCTGGAAGAGTCCGAGGTCGTACTGCCGCATCGAATCAGCGTTAGCCTCCTCCAGTCCTCAGCAGCCTTTTCAACAGATTATTTTCCGCCCAATTTCGAGGATCAAGGCTACAGAGCCAACATCCGTAACCTCCATCTTTGGGTGGCCCGCCCCGGGGGGGTAGTAGAAGCATCCCAGCTAAGAAATTCGAAAACAAAGACATTAAGATTTTCGTCACCACCAGAATCTGCTCGTGGAGACATAATAAAGGCTGTTTATAGCATAATAAAGGCTGAACGCGCATAAAAAAGGCTGTTAGACATAATAAAGACTGAACGCGAAGGAAACTATGATTCCAAGAATGGAGCTATGATCTATGCGTTATTGGATTCTGAGACAAAATTCAAAGGAATAGGCTACGCTAAGTGATCACGGTGGCCCATATGAACATATATATGAAGGCACTCCACTCCCGGGAGGGAGATTCACCACCAAACACCTGGACGCGGTAGCCGAGTGGTTAGCGCGCGGGAATTGCACTCAGTAGGCCCGGGTTCGATTCCCTCCGGTGCCAAAACTACCGCCCTGTTCATGCATTGTACGATCACATTAAACATGTGGGTCCGTAAGCCCTTCCGAGAGGTTGATAGTAGAGAGGGAGAGTATGGTCGCTGTGGATGCCTCCCCCACTGGATTCCGGTCTAAATTGGATGGCTCTTCCCGGCCGTCCAAACAGTTACCTTACACCTTTCTTGTAGGTCGTACGGTCTGGGTCTCAACAACATCAACACCAGCCACCTGTCACAAAATTCGCATTTAGAGGAGCTCGCGAAACGAGCAGATGATGATACGGATCACTCGCATGACTGTTGCCATTTCAGAGATATGGGAGATTGCATAATGATGGTGGAGAATAAAGATTTCGCATGATATCTGCTTTATTTCTTTTATGCGGCTTTATTTCTTTTAGCTCACTCACCGATTTGACAAACACGCACTTCCGAAAAGAAAGGCATGAAGTTCATCAAGAGCCAAAGGGTTCTTATTCTCAGGGCCACGACTTCGGGACACCTAGCTCAACTATTCAGAGTTGTCACAAAAACAGCGATTCTGACATATATCAAAGATTTATTACATAACTTATCTGGCTATCTCTCTCAGAATCAAAGAAAACTTCTCTAATTTCATTTGGTCATGGCATTTCCCTCGTTGTAAACGCCATTTTAAAGACTAATTAATACATAGATGGCGTTTGAGTGTAATAATGAAGTAATTTGCATGAAAATGTTACAGTGGAGTTCCCTTAACAGCTAATTGAAGCTAATAAATTTGAATGCTTGGAATTTTCCGAATCTGAACTGCAAAATAAAAAAAAATCTCATGTGGGCAACACATGACTTCCTTTATATAATGTAATGAATTTACTTCTTTTACAGTAAAAAAAATAGTTTTTCTTATACTAGATACAAATAATCTTTCCAAGATATTGAATTTTCGACAATTCCTCGTCATTTTCATTGATTTAGCGTCATTTTTACCCATTTGGCGAGAATTTCGTTAATTTGGCAGCATTTCAAAAAGTCGTCAAGTTGGCGACATTCCATCAAATTCATCGCCAAAATCTCGCCAAGCGTTATGGACGAACAAATAAGTTATTCTTGCATAAGATAAATGACTATTGACGTTCAAATACAAAAGTATTACTTAAAGTATCTTTTTTCATGAATGGAACGAGCTAGATCCACGAGAATGATGTCACCCAATTTATCGCAAGGTATTACGTATGAATAGTGAACATGTTTCTCAATAGGAAATATTTTTTTTTATTTTATATGACTTTTAGATAATTTTTTTTAAGAATGTGCAATATCTCGAGAACGGTTCATGTTAGCGTTCTAAAATTTACGTCAATCATTTTCTAATGAAAAATTACATAAGAAATGTCTATTTGCGTAACTTTATTAGTGGTTTTGATTTCTTGACGATTTTTTCAAAATTTCATTCGAAAATTTAGGAGGGTTCTGAACAATCGATTGCGTATAAAAACAATAGGCTTTCAGTTTTTACTGTTTGTGATTATTGTACCAAATTTGGTTCGAATCGGTCCATTTGTTCGTTAGTTATCGTCTCCAAAGTCTCACTGACACACACACACATACTTTCACACACACACACACACAGACAGACATCACTTAAAAAATGTTTGATTTATGATCAGGGATGCTTGAAACGTGCTCTCCCGTCGAAAAATCGAATTCGATATTTCGACCCCGTCACAATACTTTCCTTATACATTATGTATATAAGGAAAGTAAAAATAGATTATTTTTGTAGTATATATTTGTATTCTTTCCAAGATATTGAATTTTCGTCAATGAGTCGTCATTTTCCATATCGTCATCATCAATGAGTCGTCATTGATTTAGCGTCATTTTTATCCGATTGGCAAGTTTTTAGTTAATTTAACAACATTTAAAAAAGTCGCCAAGTTGGCGGCATTCCACCAAACTCGTCGCCAAAATCTCGCCAAGCGTTATGGACGAAGACATAAGTTATTCTTACAGCAGATAAATGACTATCGGCGTTCAAATACAAAAGTTTTACTCAAAGTATCTTTTTTCATGAATAGAACGAGCTAGATCAACGAGATTTTAAAAACCACATTTATCGCACTGTATTACATATGAAAAGTGAACATGTTTCTCAATAAGAACTATTTTTTACTTTCCTTATATACATAATGTAAAAGTATTGTGACGGGAGAGCACGTTTCAAGCATCCCTTATCTCGAATCAAACATTTTTGAAGCGATGCCAGCGTGTGTGTGTGTGTCAGTGAGACTGTGGAGACGATAACTGACGAACGAATAGACCGGTTCGAACCAAATTTGGTACAAAAATCACAATCCATAAACACTGGAAGCCTATTGTTTTTATACGCAATCTAATGTTCAGAACCCCCCTAAATTTTGAATGAAATTTTGAAAAAATCGTCAAAAAATCGAAACCAATAATAAAGTTACGCAAACAGACATTTCTCAAGTAATTTTTCATTAGAAAACTATTGACGTAATTTTTAGAACGCTAACATGAACCGTTCTCGAGATAATGCACATTTAAAAAAAAATATCAAAAAGTCATATAAAATAAAAAAAAATATTTCCTATTGAGAAACATGTTCACTTTTCAAATGTGATACCATACGATAAATTGGATGGCATCATTCTCGTGGATCCAGCTCGTTCCATTCATGAAAAAAAATACTTTGAGTAATACTTTCGCATTTGAACGCCAATAGTCATTTATCTTCTGTAAGAATAACTTATTTGTTCGTTGTATCTTCTGTGAGAATAACTTATTTGGTTGCTGTCCGCTGAGATTTGATGTATAGACCAAACTGCCCTTCTGAGTCCAATCACCATACCTCTCGTGACATCGTCTGTCTGTTGGAACTGCCTCAGTTATTTCCCTGGCAGACAGAGCGGCGCGACTATTGTCGAATCTGCAGGTTCCGTCCCTTATATATCACTCAACATGCGCGGGACAGCTGCGCATTACGCATCAATTACATAACTCGGCGAGCTGCGTCTACCCTGCTGCACTTTGCATATTTTTCTGCCCACTCCTTCTTGGCGACTCATTTTCACTGTCACGTAGTGTATATCAGTCATCATCTAATTTCTTTCTATGGCAGATCCTGGGAAATATATGTTTAAGGGAAAACATTTTAATAAAAGCACTATTATGGCTACAATTTTGCCACCAATTAATCGAAAATAAATATACTTCGATTTCAGTATCAACGTTAGCTATTGATTAAAGGTGTAAACTGGTTATGGAAGCAAAACGCAGCCTTCTTCAGGACAGAAAAGAGCAACTACATCAATATAAGCAAGAATGCGATAATTGGCATTTCTCTTGCCCATTTTACATATAGTGGTATAGTAGTAATGTAATTTTATCCTTAAGAAACGAGATACTTTTTACTTTCGACACAAATGAATAGAATTAATTAATTGGTTATATTTTACTAAAGTTTTATTTTCTACAAATTAAACTTGTAAATGAATTACCCATTAAGTTTCCGATTTAAAAGTTTCGATGTAATTTGTCAAAATAGAGTTCACCTAAAACACGGTTCACACATTTTACAGGTTGCACAGCAAGGTGAGTCGAAACTTTGGGTTATTTTTACTTTCCTTATATACATAATGTGTAAGGAAAGTAATGTGACGGGATCGAGAATTCAAATTCGAGATTCCGACGGGAGAGCACGTTTCAAGCACCCCTGATCACGAATCAAACATTTTTGAGGTGGTGTCTGTATGTGTCGGTGAGTCTGTGGAGACGATATCTCACGAACGAATGGAGCGATTCGAATGAAATTTGGCACAAAAATCACAATTCGTGAATACCGGCAGGCTATTGGTTTTAAACGTTATCGAATGTTTAGAGCCCACCTAAATTTCTAGTGAAATTTTGAAAAAATCATCAAAAAATCAAAACCTTATAGAATAAAATAAAGTTGCGCAAATAGACATTTCTTATGTAATTTTTTCTTTAGAAAACGATTGACATAAACTTTTGACCGCTAGCATGAACCGTTCTCGAGATATTGCACATTTTTTAAATATATTTATCAAAAAATCCCATAAATTAAAAAAAATATATTAACTGTTGAGAAACCTTTTCACTTCTCATATATAATTTCATACGATGAATTTGGTGACATCATTCTCGTTGATCTAGCTCGTTCCATTCATGAGAAAAGATACTTTGAGTAATACTTTTGTATTTGAACACAAATAGTCATTTATTTGCTATAGGAATAATTTGTTTCTCCGTTTATAACGTTTGGCGACGAATTTGATGGAATGTTGCCAACTTGACGACTTTTTGAAATGTTGCCAAATTAACGAAAATCTCGCCAAATGGACAAAATTGACGCTAAATCAATGAAAATGACGACTAATTGTCGAAAATTCAATATCTTGGAATGAATATTAGTATCTACTATAAGAAAAACCTATTTATTTTACTGTAAAAGTAGTAAATTCATTACATTATATAAGGAAAGTCATGTGTTGCCCACATCAATTTTTTTATTTTATATGTCTTTTTGATAATTTTTTTTAAAAATGTGCAATACCTCGAGAACGGTTCATGTTAGCATCCTAAAATTTATGCCAATCGTTTTCTAATGAAAAATTACATAAGAAATGTTTGCTTAACTTTATTAGCGGTTTTATCAAATTTTATCATTTTTTTAGCGATTATTTCAAAATTTCACTCGAAAATTTAGTGGGGTTCTAAACATTCGATTGCATATAAAAAAATAGGCTTCTAGTATTCATGGATTGTGAATTTTGTACCAAATTCCATTCGAATCGCTCCATTCGTTCGTGAGATATCGTCTCCACAGGCTCACTTTTCTTACATAATACGATCCATCACTTTTCTTATATAATACAATAAATTTACTACTTTTACACTCAAAAAATAATGTATAAGATCCACGGTACTTTGTTTTAACGTTGAATTGTACATTTGGCGATTTTACGGATGACAACATGTAAAACTATTTCAAAATACCCAATTTACTTATATTTCCAAAATACCCAATTTACTGTACATAAATAATTATCAATATTTATAGCGTCCGTACGTAGCTATATAGTTCATATATTAAAATATTTTAATAATTAATACATCAGTTAGGCGTCCTTTTCATTAATTTAGCGTCATTTTTGCAATTCTGACGATATTTTCGTCAATCTGGGGCGAAATATCGCCAAGTTGGCGACACTTCTTAAGTTGGCGACACTTATTAGTTGGCGACACTTGGCGAATAATCTGGCTCGCCAGATTATTCGCCAAATTTTTCAAATACATCACCAAGTGTTACAGATAAACGGAGGGAAGAGCATTTCTTATATACCAGACTGAATGCCCGTCATAAGAGGGAAATCAGAATTTGCGAAACATTTCTTCTCATTTGGCGTCATTTTTATCAATTTGGCGACATATTTGCCACTTTGGCAGCATTTAAAAAGTCGCGAAGTTGGCAACATCCAGTTAAATTTCTCGCCAAGCGTTACGGACGGGGAAAATGGGTTATTCTTAGTCTATTCTTATGTTCTTTCCAAGATATTGAACTTCAATTAGTCGTCATTTCATTGGTTCATCATCAGTTTCATCAATTTGGTTAATTTTTATCAGTTGGGTGACATTTTCGTCAATTTGATAAGTTAAAGATATTTTAAAAATTCACCAACAAAATTTAATCCAAAAGTTACATGGAGAAAGTAGTATCAGGAGGTAAAGTTGAAGATAGGCAGAATTGTTGAATATTAAAGGTATAAGCTAGACCATTGGTCAGCGATTGAAATGCAAATTCATAAAAACATTAAAAAAAAAGTAGCCTGTCGTATAGTGTACTGCCTAAAATAATTTCGCACTTACCTCTGATATCTAAAAGATAAAAGTAAAACAATACACACTGTGCAGAAAATATAAATTCGAAATGAGGGTATCACATTTTATTAACACATCAACATTGGTATTTTATAATCAATTAAATCATCCTTTTCCTATAACGTGCAAATAATTCATTTAATGTGGCAATTAATTCTCTTTATAATTCAATTTTAATCTATTATTATATAGCACCATAGACACTTTCTTTCGAATTCAAATACCAATAGCTTAATTAACTCAATTATCATGTATGCATACAATGCTTCCTTGGGCTTAATTCAACTTCATACCTTAATTTTTATATACTCATCACACATGTCAAACAAAATGCCTCTCTGGGCTCAATGTATATGTTCTTATATTATTACTGTTACTTATCAATATAAACCAATAACTTGTACTTCATCACAATATATTTCATTATACAACAATAACTTGTAAATCTAAAATTTCATTTTATCATTATTAATCTGTGTGGCATATTAATGTAACTCATTCATATTTTCATTCAAATCTCTCATTTTTAAATCTTCACTATTTTGGGATATACTTTGTTAAAATTTCAGCACTAATTAAAGTTAAGGCAAATTTATAATTGTATTTTTTCTTTCTTCATTGATCGGGTTACTTGTACGTCCCCAAAATGCACGGTGGCATTAAATTTTATAAGGAAGGATCAGTTCCTTAAAACCAATTATTGCTGCATAATTTGCAACGCGGAGAGTGCTTATTTGGCCCATTTTAACTGAAGGTTCAGAATATACAATTCTTTTATTACCCTTACTAATTACGCTGTTAATTCAACATATCAAAAAATTCCTTCTTTAAAATACTTCCTTATATTTGAATACCATTTGACTTTCATAATAATTTCCCCACTAATACAATAACTTTTTCATACTTATACTCCCAATAATACAATAACTTCTATATCTCAGTGTTTTGAATATGTAAATTTCTCATTTTGTAATATTATTGATTAGTCTAAAAATAGCTCTAAGCTAAAATTTTATAATTCGTAGAAGTTACGGCCAAACATCTAACGAATGGTCTGCGCCAGGCAGTCAATTGACTTAATACTAATAAAACGCCATTGTCAAATTACATATGTTATTCACTAGAAATCGAAGCTTATTGTTATTTCATCTCACCATCATTATATCATAATTTTGATTTTCTTTTTTGTATGCCCACAGATTTCAATAAATCATTTTATTTTTTACTTATTCAATCACATTAATATCTTTATTAATTATGGTACCACTTATTTATTTGTAAAGTTACTTGAATCCAAATTCTGTTAAATCTTATTATTTTTTTGTACTTAATTTCATTAGCACGTTAGCTCATATTAATTAAAATTCCAATACCAACAATCTATACATCACTATAATACAATTTACATAAAATTCACAACTCAGTTTATCTGGAGAATCCAATAATATTTCTGATTTAATTTTTTAACAGATTTACTTCCTATATACAAATACACTAAATTCTTTATAATATAATTACTTTTACTCATTAATTATTTTAGATGAAGTAAATTATTATTCACATACAAAATCCTCTTTCTCGACTTTCTCCAAAGGTATTATTATTATTTCACAGAAACCATTATTAAAATTTTGGATCATATCGAACATTTTTATAAGCTAAATGAAGTATCACTCGCCAGCAATTGCAGAGTCCACATTCTCAGATCAAATTTACTGTAGCACTGTGCGTTTATAACTTTTTATTTTGTTTCACGTTGAATCCATCACAGTAGATGTACCAGTCTTATTACTATGAATTTTTTTTGATGAGTCATAAATGGCGGGATCATTCCAGTCTTTTGCAATGGGGCACATGGCCAATTTTGAACTTCCTTAGCAGTCTAAATCTCATTCGGCTTCCATCTATCCTCCACGTTGGTCCGTCTACCGTTAAACCTTCCCTCGTCCAGAGCGGGGCTCTCCATAGCTGCGGCCTCAGCATCTCACGCGAATCTCCTTGATTTTAACAGCAAAGATGAATTTCAATAATTCGAGAACTATGTGTCGGTGTTCAATGCCGGGGTAGTTGCTCTAGTAAATGAGTCAAGCCTCCCATAAAGGGATCCAGTTCACTAAACATTACTAGTTCACACGGTCAAGATCTGCATTGACAATAAATGCGTTCGCGCCATTTTGCGCTGAGCAGGCCGAAGCCTTACCAAAGGAGTCACAAATATTGCTACATTGTTTGCAATCTGTTCAGCATAAGACAGCATAGCTTCTCTGCTCCATTTTGCGCTGAGCAGGCCGAAGCCTTACCGAAGGAGTCACGAATTTTGCTACATTACTAGCAATAAGTTCCGCATGAGAGAGAAGAAATTCTCTGCGCCATTTTGGGGCAGAGCAGGCCGAAGCCTAACCAACGGAGCCACCAATTTTGCTACATCGTTCGTGAGTCGTACAGCATCGAGAGAGAGAACAGATATCTCGCACTCTTCGCGCCTAGAAACAAGGGGGTCCGAGTGTCCTCTGCGATTGGTCAAGAGACCCTTCTCCGCTCCAATTTTCTTTATTTAATTTTGTTTCTTTCCGACGTAGCGAGCACCTGCAATCTATTTTTAGCCACTGCTGGCCAAATCAGCATAGCAATGCCTCTAAAAAAGTACACTTTTTCTCCCATGACCAGTGAATTTCTGAAGTACTATTCTGGGGAGTAATTCCATTTAAAAAAAGGTTAATTCTTTTTAGAAAAACCATGTCTGATCCCTTGGATCAAGACAAGTAGGTTACTATTTTAGTACTCTTAGATTCTTATGTTCCTTCCAAGATACTGAATTTTCGTCAGTTAGTTGTCATTTTCATTGATTTAGCGTTATTTGTATCAATTTGGAGCAATTTTCATTAATTTGGCAATATTTAAAAAGTCGCCAAGTTGGCGGCTTTCCGCCAAATTCGTCGCCAAATTCCAGCCAAGCTTTATGGACGGAGAAATAAGTTATTCCTATAGCAGATAAATGACTACTGTGCAGATAAATGACTAAGTGTTACCAAAAGCATCTTTTCTCATGAATGGAACTTGCTAGATCCACGAGAATGATGCTACCAAATTTATTGCATAATATTACATATGAAAAGCAAACATATTTCATAATAGTTAACATTTTTTGTATTTTATATTATTTTTTTATAAATATATTTGTAAAATGTGCAATATCAAGAAAATAGATCAGGGTAGCGTTCTAAAGTTTATGCCGATCGTCTTCTAATGAAAAATTACATTAGAAATGACTATTTGCGTAACTTTATTAAAGGTATCAATTTCTTTATGAGTTTTCAAAATTACACTCGAAAATTTAGTGGGGTTCTGAACATCCGATAGCAATTTAAAAAAATCTGATATGGGCAACACATGACTGTTCTTATATAATGTAATGAATTTACTTCTTTTACAGTAAAAAAATGGATTTTATTTATAGTAGATACTAATATTCTTTCCACGATATTGAATTTTCGACAATTAGTCGTCATTTTCATTGATTTAGCGTCATTTTTATCCATTTGGCGAGATTTTCGTTAATTCGGCAACATTTCAAAAAGTCGCCAAGTTGGCGACATTCCGCCAACTTCGTCGCCAAAATCACGCCAAACGTTATGGGTGAAGAAATAAGTTATTCTTACAGCAAATAAATGACTATTGGCGTTCAAATACAAAAGAATTACTCAAAGTATATTTTTTCATGAATGGAACGAGGTAGATCCACGAGAATGATGTCACCCAATTTATCACATGGTATTACATATGAAAAGTGAACATGTTTCTCAATAGGATTTTTTTTTTATTTTATATGACTTCTTGATAATTTTTTTGAAAAATGTGCAATATCTCGAGAACGGTTTATGTTAGCGTTCTAACATTTATGTCAATCGTTTTCTAATGAAAAATTACATAAGAAATGTCTATTTGTGTAACTTTATTCGTGGTTTTGATTTGTTGTCAATTTTTTCAAAATTTCTTTCGAAAATTAAGGGGGGTTCTGAACATTCGATTGCGTATAAAAACAATAGGCTTCCCGTCTTTATGGATTGTGATTTTTGTACTAAATTTGGTTTGAATCGGTCCATTCGTTCGTCAGTTATCGTCTCCACAGGCTCACTGACACAGACACACACACACACACACATACTTTCACACACATACACACACACACACATACTTTCACACACACACACACACACACACACACACACACACACACTTTCAAACACACACACACACACACAGGGAAAATGTTTGATTCGTGATCAGCGGTGCTTGAAACGTGCTCTCCCGTCGAAAACTCGAATTCGAAATTTCGACCCCGTCACAATACTTTCCTTATACATTATGTATATAAGGAAAGTAACAATAGGCTTCCAGTATTAACGGATTGTAATTTTTGTGCCAAATTTCATACGAATCGCTCCATTTATTCGTCGGATATCGTATCCAAAGACTCTCTTTCTCTCTCTCTCTCTCTCTCACACACACATCCCTCCCTGCCGTCCAATTAGTTGCTCAAGTCCTTAGGATGAGTCGGTTTGGGTTTTCAACACACACACAAATATCACCTCGAAAACGTTTGAATCTTGTTCAGGCATGCTGGAAACGTGCTCTCTTGTCGGAAACTTGAATTCGAATATTCGACCCCGTCACAATAGTATCCATATGCATTATACTATGTATATCAGGAAAGTGAAAATAGAAATAGCCTTCTGTAGCCTACAAAACTGGTAAAAATGTTTACTAAAACTCGAAATATGATTGAAAGTACTCATTAAATGCTTGCTTTATACGTAATTTATCATGAGACGAAGTAAAAAATCTGATGTGGGCAGCACATTACTTTCCTTATATGATGCAATGGATTTACTAGTTTTAGAGTAAAAAAATAATGTTTAAGATCCACGACACTGTGTTTTTATCGTTGAATTGTACATCTCGATTTTCCCGATAACAACATGTAAAACTATTTCAAAATACTCAATTAACTTATATTTCGCGGAACTCTAAATAAGCAATCATCAATATTGATAGCATCCTCAATAAGCGATATAGTCCATATATTAAAATACTTTAATTACTGCTTCAATTAGGAGTAATTTACATTAAGTAAACGTCATTTTGATTAATTTAGTATTATTTTTGCAGTTTTGACGATATTGTTGTCAATCTAGGACGAAATATCGCTAAGTTGGCAATACTTTTGTAAATTATTTGCCAAGTTTGCCAAATGTATCCTAAAGTGTTACAGACAAACGGAGGGAAGAGCATTTCTTATATATGTCTTAGGTATGCCCGTCCTATGACGGAAATCAGAATTTGGGGGACATTACTTCTCATTTGGAGTTATTTTTTATCAATTTGGCGACATTTTTGTCATTTTAGCAACGCTTAAAATAGTCGCCAAGTTGGCGACGTCCAGCTAAATTTCTCGCCAAGCGTTACGAAACGGACGGACGGAGAAATGTATTATTCATCTTGCTTATGTTCTTTCGAAGATATTAAACTTCCATTATCTAGTCGTCATTTTCATTGATTTATCGTCATTTTTATCAATTCGGCGACATTTTCGTTAATTTGGCAACGTTTAAAAAAGTCACCAAGTTGTCGACATTCCGCAAAAATATCATTATGGATAGTGTTATGGTTGGATAAATGAGCTATTTTTGAGCAGATAAATGACTTTTGGCGTCCAAATACAAAAGTATTACCTAAAGTATATTTTCTCATGAGCCGACGTGGTTGACGAGTGGTCAAGGCAAGCGTTTCCGTAGCAATCGCTCGACCGTCACGTTGTGGGTTCGAGCCCCACGTTAGGCATGGATGTTTGTGTTGTGGTCGCAATGTGATCGAATTCGAATTCGAGTTTTCGATGGGAGAGTACGTTTCAAGCATCCCTGACGCTCTTGAGATGATGTCTGTGAGTGTGAAAGTGTGTGTGTGTGTGTCTGTGTGTCTGTGTGTGTGTGTGTGTGTGTCTGTGTGTGTGTGTGTGTGTCAGTGAGTCTCTGGAGACGATAACTGACGAACGAATGGACTAATTCGAACGAAATTTGGTAGAAAAATTGCAATCCATGAATACAGGAAGCCTATTATTTTTATACGCAATCGAATGTTCAGAACACCCATAAATTTCCGAATGAAATTTTGCAAAAATCATCAAAAATTTAAAACCTTTAATAAAGTTGCAAGAATAGTCTTTTGGTATGTAATTTTTCATTAGAAAACGATTGACGCAAATTTTAGAACGCTAGCATGGACCGTTCTCGAGATATTGTAGATTTTTATAAAGCATTATCAAAATTCATGTAAAAAGTATTACCTACTGTGAAATATGTTCACTTTTCATAAGTAATAATATCATGCTATAAATTTGGTGACATTATTCTCGTGGATCTAGCTAGTTCCATTCATGAGAAAAATACTTTGAGTAATACTTTTGTATTTGAACGCCAGTAGTAATTTTTCTGCTGTAAGAATAACTTATTTCTCCGTCCATAACGCTTGGCGAAATTTGACGACGAAGCTGGCAGAATGTCACCAACTTGACGATTTTTTCAATGTCGCGAAATGGATAGAAATGACGTTAAATCAATGAAAATGACGACAAATTGACGATAATTTAATATCTTGGAAAGAATGTGAATATCTACAATAAGAATAACCTATTTCTTTTTACTATAAAAGTGGTAAATTCGTGGCATTATATAAGGAAAGTCATGTGCTGCCCACATCAGATTTTTTTGCTTAAATTATGTGCATCTAAAGACTGAAACAACGCAATTAAAATATATTTGAGTTTAAATGATCATCAAACTTCGATCATTTCTACAACGAAGCCTAATTTCACATATGGAGAATGTAAACAAATAAAGATGTAGGATGAGTTTTATAAAAATTGTTGAATTTCTTTAGAGCAAAATTATTTAGCTCTGATATCTGCAATATAGCTGATATGAATAAAACATTCATTGATTTTACACAGAGAAGCAGACGATTTTTAGGCATAGGATTTTAACCATAAGGTTAAATTACTTGTACCTCCATGGTTTTAAGTTTTAAAATAAAATAAATTATTGTAATATTGGGATGAATGAAAGGAATGGAATAAAAGTGTATGAATGAAATAGTTACAGCTTTTACATAGAGAGACAGGTGATTTATATTTCAGTGCCGTCATTTGAATGAAGTTCATTTTTTTTCGATGGAGTTTTAAGTTTTCAAATATAATAATTTTTTATGTAGTATTGCGATAATTTTAAAAATATTACTGCTGGATGTATCGCATTTTAAAGACGTTTAAATAAAATTGCACTGCAGTTGGAAAGTATTTCATAATCAATGCTTTATACATTATTGATGTTTCTTGTTATATCTGTTTCGGTGTAAATAATAATGTAACGTTTCTAAAACGTAAATGTTATCGGAATTGCATTTTTGACTGATTTCTATCGATTACGGACTTTGGATTAAAGAAAACTTAAGGAATTATTGATAATTTCAATTTCATACATGATTAATTTATTTTGGCAACGATTTTTCAAACTCATACATTATGTTTAGACAAACTCATATATTGTGTATAGCCCGTTGTTAGAACAGAAATAAAATCGTCTATTAAGAGTAAGGATATATATATATATATATATAGATATAGATATATATATATATATATATATATAACCATGAAAAACGAATATAAAGTAAAGGGAGGGAAGCCATATGAATTGCATATAAATGGCTGAGAGGGATAGCGACCTCTCATTCCCGTTTAAAGTACTTTTACGTCAGACAACGCCCACGGATACCAATGCAATTCAACGACAGATCCCCGTACCATGTGCAAACATGAAAGCACCAGAATGTAGACAGAAAAGGAACGACGAAAAACAATTTTCAGCTACACCACCAACAGTAATGGAACACTCGCAACGCCGCCTTTAATGCATGTCCGTACGCATGCGTACTGAGATAAGATCAATATGATGTCACATCCCCAATTCTGCATTGAATGAATATTCTTCTTCTTTAAAGAAAGAATTATAAATAACTTTAAGGAAATTCCTTGGGTAATGTTTTTTCAATGCCTCCATCAAAATTTGTTTATTGTTTGTGAGACAATCCTTTTTGAAGGTATTATTATTTCGATTTCTTCTGAGGTGTCCAGTTATGATGTTACGGAAAATGTTCCTAGTTAAATTCGACTTCCATCCTATAATTTGGTTAATCTTCATTTCATAATTATTACGTTTATTGTACATTACAGTATGAATTCCATTTCTATGTTTAAATCTTATGGTTATATCAAGGAAATTTACTTCGTCTTTTACATTATTAGGGTTTTTAATTAGTTCCAATTCCGGTGGATAAAAGTCAAATTCAATTTCAGGAGTATTAGCGTAATGTCCCAAAATCACATCGTCCACAAATCTGTAATATGGAATCTCGTATAAAACGTGATTATTCCTTTCAAAATAGGTTAAATAGATGTCAGCTAGGACTGACGAACATCCGCCGCCCATGGGAATTCCTTTAATTTGTTGAAAAAAAACCTCACCGTTATACAGTATGTTCTCAAATAACACCAGGTGAATTAGATCCATATATCTACGCAAAGTTATTACACTTTTGAGATTATATTCAGAATGCACCAGTAAAAGTATTTTATACAATTTATTAAGATCAATGTTATTGAAAAGGTCCCGGAAGTCATAGCTGCTGAACTGTAAATCTTTATTGCAATATTTTAAGCGTTTAATAACTTCATAGCTGTTTTTAATGATTATAGAATTTTGTTCCAATATAGCTTTATAAGCTGGTTGAAGTATTTTCATTAATTTTTTGTTAGCTATCGTAATATATGTATTACAACCAACTGTAACAGTACGGAATTTTACTGGTGTTTTATGCAGCTTCGGAATAAGTACTAAATAAGGAAAGGTTACCTTTTTTATATTGATGTCGATTCTTTTATATAAAGCAGTGATCTTATTTGACATTATAGTTAAATTATATGGCAAAGGTTTGTACATAGTGCGTTCCATATAAGACTGCTGTAAAATTTTAATGTAATAAGGTTTGCAAGTAAATGCGTAATTTGATATCACTTTGTCAGTATATGTGATCACAAAACTTTCCCTTACTTCCCTGATAGAAGTGGGAATGATAAAAATTTGCTGATGTTTGAGTTTGCTATGATATTGACTGGCGAACCGGTTCAGTAAATTGAATTTCCATTCATCAAATGCTTTGATGGGCAAACTATGTTTAATAGCCAATTTGTATATGAAAGATTCTACATCGGCTTTAAATTCCTCTGTCACATATTCATATTCCTGACTACGGAATTTTGTACCCTTTTCAAATATATTTCTCAATGGCAAATCATTGATCACATCCAGATTTCCTGTAATTATGTGATGATGGTGCTTATCCATTAAATTACTAAGATGACATTTACATTCACTACCATTCATCAGTGATAAATTTTTGCCTAAATGGTTATAGTTATATAATTTACGTCCATATGGACGTACAAAACGATATGTAAGTTTAACATTGATGTTAGCAATAGGGATCATTTCATTCAGTTGATTAAATATAAGCTTGAAAGGTATTTTATCAAATGTCTTATTTTTGAAGGTGGTAATCATATATTCATTCTGTATTTCTTTAACGTGATGACATTTCAAATTGACATATGATCTCTGAGCTTTCAACTTCATAAAATCAAGCAATACGGCAAATTGATGATGTTTTATATTATTTTGATCTATATACGCTATATGTTCAATGATACTTTCCCATATTTTACGTATGTATTTCCTTTTGATTCCAAATACAATATTTTTTATCCACTTATTATCGACATAAGTATTATTGCAAAATGAGTCCATTAAACTTTTTATTTTTGCGTGAGTGTCTTGATAGCCAATATATCGATTTTTCTTGCCACGTTTCCATCTTGAGGTTTTTTGAAATTGGAATGAACTAGAAACCGGGATTTGATCTTCATTTTTACAGTGAGCCAGATTATAATTTTCGTTGAAAATTACAGAGTTTAGGCCAAAAGGGAATGCAGATCCGTATTGTAAAATGTGCGTATATTCCCACCACAGACGCTCTCGAAGTCGAGGCACAATATCCAGTATAGTAATCACACAATTAGAAAAGTCATGTACATGGAAGTGCCTTAACTCTATGTTCGTAGAAGGATAATCCGGGTTCATGCTCTGCTTTATTTGGTTTCTATGTAAATTAATGCGCAAATGCAACGGATTCTTTGTTTGTCCTATATAAAGTATATTACAAGTTGAGCATTCTATACAATATATTACATTGTATGTTTTGCAGAATAAAAATTGACTTGAAGATCTCGGTCCGATTTGTAAAGTGTTGGCACAGGGGCATAATTTACATTTACCCGATGAACATCTACTAAACTTAAAATTCTTTAAATTGTAAAAATGTTTATAGATGCCATCAAAAAATTTTTTTCTAGATCCGTGCGTGATCGCGTTTGATGAATGTACACCATTAAGGTTTTTTGATGTCAGTCTCGGATCTGTATGAATATCCACAGGTTTGAAAAAATGCGTAATAGAAGTCATCAACAAAAGGCAACAATCAAGATCAAAGCACAATAAGGGTGGCAGGCTATCGATAATATAAATACCCTTATATTATATCACCGGGCATATATTTAATAGATATTAATAAATTAATCTCACAATGAATATATTTGCCAGTCGCTAATATTTGTAATGTATTCAGTCATAGTAATTCAAAAGTTTTACTCATTTTGAGGAGTATCTCTACTGCAGATGAATGGTGTTCTATATATAAAACACATGAATCATGATTATGACAAAACTTACATAAGCAACTTGAATACACATATAACATCGAAAACTTCATACGCTAATCATCATGTATGCTACTTCCTACACAATCCGATATGACCATTATAATTTTATATATTTTTTCTTTTCATTTTTATAACGTATAACCAGAAAACATAATTCATACAATTGAATTTGTCCAAGAGAGTATAAAACACTAAAAACAGATTAATAACAGATAAAAAGATTTGCATAAATATTTTGTCAATATAGCACAGTCAATCACATTACTTCAAGAAAAAGAAAACTTAAGGAATTATTGATAATTTCAATTTCATACATGATTAATTTATTTTGGCAACGATTTTTCAAACTCATACATTATGTTTAGACAAACTCATATATTGTGTATAGCCCGTTGTTAGAACAGAAATAAAATCGTCTATTAAGAGTAAGGATATATATATATATATATATAGATATAGATATATATATATATATATATATATATATAAATATATATATATATATATATATATATATATATATATATATATATATATATATATATATATATATATATATATATATATATATATATATATATAGTTCAAAAATTATATTTAAAAAAAACATATAAAAACTTATAATCAATCTACAACATAAAGAATTTCCGCATTTGTTGCAACTTTTCCCCACATTAGTAAATATAAATTCAAAAAACTTCAGAAAAAAACAGGATGAAGAGGGTAAACAAATGAGCAAGGTGCAAAAAGAGGGCCAATGAGGGATTGTGACTTCATTTGAATCCCGGTTATCAGCCAGCTGCTTGGTCGCGACAACCACTCCCGGAAGCCTGCACCCATACCTAGTAAGCCCCAAAGCAACCACAAGCGCCGAACATGAGAGATCCGAAAGATTATCACAAAACACTCAAGATATAAACAACAACCAAAACTTCACTCTTAATATATTCTCTCTCACACTTAAAAATCCCAATTTCAAGATAAAACTTTAAATAATTAAAAACAATTAAGCACAACACCATATAAAATATCCTAAAAAACATAAAATACATATAAACATGAATATAAAAAAACTTAACATTAAAATCACTTCATCAATAAACACTACGTCTAAACCATCTCGATAAAACCTCTCAAGCAGTGTCATTCCATACCTCTTTTCATGCAAAGGTAAAAAAAAACATATTTAGATAGATACTTCATTATACAGTTCTTCTGTATAATAACGTGCTGCCATTTTCAATATAGTTAATTACTATAAACCAATTAGATAATATCTAATATCTCGTTTAGATGAGGCTTAACGCGATATCTGCATGTATTGTATACATGTCTTTTAGGAAATTCCTTGGGTATCCGTTTTTTATGCCATGTTTAATAAATGCCATGCCTCGTATTTTCCGTATATTTTCAATTCCAATTATACGCCGATGTCTCCTAATACTATTAACTACAATATTTCGAAAAATATTCCTGTGTAGATTTAATTCACAAGGTATTAAGCTGTTAATTTCAAACTTGAATGCAGTACGTTTGTCGTAGATATCAAATTCTAGTTTTTCTTTTTTACTGTATGTAATATTTAAGTCTAAGAAGGTATATTTGTGGCACAACAAAAGAAAATATTATTATTATTAAATACAAAGCGCATTTTGACATGGTCGTAAATTGCTCATATAATGGTACTTAATTTTTATTGTAGTACATTGCATTAGCGTGCCGCTATCAACCCTCCAATTGTTTACCTTTTGCGTGAGTTCTGTAAAGAAATCTTAATTAATATGTTACTAAATGGATTACACCATTTTAACTTTAACAATAACATTTATTAACACATAAAATACTTAATTTACAGCAATAATTCATATTATTAATTATTTCGGCGGAGGGACCATGTGAGACCAGTATGAATAAGATTACTTAAAATGTGTCTACGACCTTTAATTATAGATAAACACATACCTTCAAGTCTGTCTTGGACTTTGATCAAATATCAAAATGATTGCGTCAGTAATTTTACTTGCCATAACACTAGGTGTTTGGCTCCTTCTCGTACTACCGATTGCACTGCACGCATCAATAGATCTCCATTATTTTTTAACATCTGCGGAACACTCTACATCTCTAGTCGTCGCGCTATATTTTCTAAGTCATCATGTCGACCGTATATCTATCTATCTCGTCGTAATGTCATAATGTCGCCCGAGTATCCAAACAAGTGTCGTCTACACAAGTGTCGTTCTTAAGTCACAGGTTGTGGCTCTTTTTCTTCGGGGGTGTTACTCCCCCTTTGCTTTCATTTACAGCATTGAGAGTGACACAACAAGCAGCTTCACTATTGGTTAACCTTTTATCCAATGTCGCTACTCACGTTTATGGTTTTATTTGACCTTTTGGTTCATATGCTGTAAAACCTGGCGTCATCCAGACTGGAAGAGGCCGTTTCAGCCACAATAAACATGCACATAAAACTGTCTCACCAAAGTGTGAGATCTATTTCTGGTCTCATAATATTCATTTAGCGTTTGTATCAAGTCCAAATTTTCAGGATATCAGCTAAAATCGAAGACTTAATCTGGACAAACAAATTTGGCCAACAAATCACCAACATAAAGGAAATAAATAATCTCGTTATTCAAATGTGATACACATTCAAATTTATACATATAAAGGGCCACCAATTTCGAAGAGCTTTCATCCCCACGGGTATTCCTTGCATTTGTTGGTAAAAATCGGTCCCATTGTACAAAATATTTTCGTACAATACCAAGTTTAGCACGACCTTAAATTTGCAATAATCCAAGATTGGCTGTATTTCAAATTCATCATATATTTGCAATAAAAAACCGTACAAAACTTTCAAATCGACACAATTAAAAAGATCCCTAAATTCGTATGATTTAAAATATAACTTATCTGGATGTTCACTTAAAATATTTACCACTTCCTGACTGTTATTTATTATGCAAATACCCATCTTCCTGATCTTCTTAATAGGAGGTTGCAGCATCCGCAGTAACATAGCATTTGCCCTTGTAAGGTAAGTTTTGAAACCCACAGTCACTGGTCGGAATTTAGCCTGGTTCTTATGCAACTTAGGAATCACAACGATATATAGGTATCTTAATATTTCCATCCTTATACCCAATCGCTTATATAACGTCCTAATTTTAATATCAATTGTCAATTTAGGCACACTGAGTTTTTTATACATATCTTTATTCTGATAATGCTCTTCTATAAGCTGAAAATGTAAAACTCGACAAGTAAACGCAAAATTTGTGCTAAACTTGTCCATATATGTTGTAACAAAATTCTTCTGCATCTCTTTGAGATTCTGGTAATCCAGTTTAAATCTTTTTACGTTTTTATTGTCTCTATAAACAACGTCATAATAATCATTAAAACTGTACAAAATTACTGAACACCATTCATCAAATACCTGCAAGGGTATGCTATTTTTTGCAGCCACCCTATAAATAAATTGGTCAATTTCCTTAGCAAAATGATTACTTATAAAAATTCTGTTTTCTGTATTTTGTTCCAAATTTGAAGTATTCCTGCAATTTCCATTTCTTTAAAACATCGACATTTCCACTAATAATGTGACCATGTATACGTATAGAGTCTTTATATTCACTCGTATAACAATTACATTCCCCTATGTTGTTGCCGTATATATTCTTGCCAAATTCATTGTTGTTAAAAACGCTTCTGACATTCGTTTTCAGATACCTATAAGTCGTGGCGACTTTAAATTTTTGAATGGCAAAAACTTGTTACAACTATTAAATATGCAATTCATTGGAATGTAGTCGAAAGTTTTGTTTTGAAATATAATCATGCAAAATTCATTTTTTAGTTCTTTTTCACCGTTGCATTACACGACGGTTAACATGTATATCGACGAGAGAACTTAAATAGTCTACGATGACGTCACCGCTACAGCGATAATGCTTCCAGATAGTTTTGATCAGCTGTGTGGGCAGTCATTAGAAATTGTTACGCATCATTTTAATGTGATACTTATGTCATTAAATCTTAAAACAGAGTGAAGAAAAAGAAAGTAATATTAAAAATTGTTTCAGAATATTTCAAATTAATTAAAATCCGGTCATTTTAATAGAAAAACTTTAACATATTTTCTTCAATACATTTCATTTACTAAAATTCCTAGGCCTGATGGTCAATATCTGGTTATTAAAAGTCATATTTGTTCTTTGTTTTTTATGCTATACAATTTCACAAATTGCAATAGAAAAAATGCTTCGGAATTTGAGTACAAATTGCGAAACGTATGATTGAATATCCTTCTACACAACTAAGATGCAGCAATTTCCACAATGATCATCCCAACAAACATTGATGGCAAGAACTATGTTTGAGCGCTGATTTGAATTTTTACTCAGAGCAATATTCAAATCTCCGGCGACTAAAAAATTATCAAAATATTATGCCCTAAAACTATATTTTTAAAAGAAAATATCCATATATTAATAAAATAAATTTCTTCTTCGCCGCTAACCTATTATCTTTTAAAGTAAAATACAAAAACAATATGTTCTCTATTCTAATCCTTAAAAGTGCTTTTCATGATTAATAATTCACTTTTTTAAAATATCTAAGATACTAGTAAGCCACATTCAATACTATATAAAAATATTCAAAAACTAAAATGCAATACGTAAGAAAATAACGGAAGATATTTTAAAGTTTTATTCCATTATATATCTTCATTAAACTTCATCTTCCCCATCAAAGGAAAAACATAAGCCTCAGGTACTTTGATTTTTTGGAGATTTATTAAATATTTTATGAGTTTAAGTACATACTTCAAGATTTTCTTCTTTTTCGACTCAATTTTAAAATGTGCTATCTATCATGTGCTTGCTACCATAATTAATTTCTTTATATTTCTAGCATATTCTTTTACTACATTTTTTTTTTCAAATAGCCAGGCACTTTTCTTTTACTACATACATATAGTATAATGCTTAGGAAAAATATTTTAACGGAGGTCGAAAAATTTGAGTTTTCGACGGAAGAGCACGTTTCAAGCATGTCAGATCTTGAATCGAACGTTTCTTGAGATGATGTATGTGTGTGTGCGTAAAAAATTAAATTATACTTTTATTACAATCAATGAATACTGGAAGCATATTTATTACTTCCCTTATATACATAATGTATAAGAAAAGTATTGGTCGAAAATTAGAATTCGAGTTTTGGACGGGAGAGCACGTTTCAAGCATCACGAATCAAACATTTTTGATCACGAATCAAACATCACGAATCAAACATTCACGAATCACGAATCACTGCTCACGAATCAACATTTTTGAGGTGGTGTCTGTGTATGTGTGTGTGTGGTGTGGTGTGTGTTTGAAAGTGTGTGTGTGTGTGTCAGTGAATCTGTGGAGACGTAAAATGACGAACGAATGGAGCGATTCGACTGAAATTTGGTACAAAAATCACAATCCGTGTATACTGGTAGCCTATTGTTTTTATACGCAATCAAATGTTCAGAACTCTCTCAATTTTCAAGTGAAATTTTGGATAAATCATCAAAAAAAACTTTAATAAAGTTATGCAAATAGACATTTTTTATGTAATTTTTCCTTAGAAAACGATTGACATAAACTTTAAAACGCTAGCATGAACCGTTCTCGAGATATTGCGTATTTTTCAAATAAATTTGTCAAAAAGTCCCATAAACTAAAAACAAATACTAACTGTTGAGAAACATGTTTACCTTTCATATGTAATATCATGCGATAAATTGGGTGACATCATTCTCGTGGATCTAGCTCGGTCCATACATGAGAAAAGATATTTTGAGTAATACTTTTGTAATTGGACGCCAATAGTCATCTATATAAATAAAAATGAAAATCTGTCTGTCTGTCTGTCTGTCTGTCTGTCTGTCTGTCTGTCTGTTTGTCACACCATCACGGGAGAACGGCTGAACCGAATTTGATGAAATTTTGTGGGTAGCCCAGAAATAGCCCCACTTAAAATTATATCCGTGTTTTGAGTTTCTACGACCAGTGGTTCTCGAGATATTAGTAAAAAACGAAATTTTCGTTTGTCTCATCATCACGGAAAAACGGCTGAACCGAATTTAATGAAATTTGGTGAATAGCCTTGAAATATCCCCCCATAAATTTTGTCCAAGTTTCGAGTTTCTAAGACCTGGGGTTGTCGAGATATTAATGAAAAACGGAATTTTTTCCTAGGAGTTCTACTCCCTAACTCCGTGGTTTATCCAAACGAAAAGCTTGAAAATCGTTTGAAAGTGAATTAAAATTTAATCTCTGAGTTTGATGGGAGATTTTTTGCGTTAATTAGTCACTTTCTGAAAACATGAATTGTTTGAAACATGATTTAAAGGGGAAATCTATCTCCATGGTTCATGGTTTATTTAAAACACGCTTTTACGGAACAATGAGAAGTATAAAGAAATCAAAATCGTTATTTAATTTCGCAGTTTATGTTATAAGACATGACATATTTAACATGTTATAAGATTCTATCTTATATCATGTTACTCAGAAACGCAATTAAATTAAATCTGTCTGTTAATTTTAATAATTATTTTTTCGATTTGAATAATAAATAAATGGATATAAAAATTTATTTTAGAAAAGAACGATTTGATTTTTCTTATAGCATTTTTGACTGGATAATATCAATTACGGTCTTCAGGTTTAAAAATTATTATTATTTATATTTTCGATATTGATATTTTCAAGTTATTATGCAATTATTTTATTATGACAAAAATTGTTTAAACTCATATATTGTATGTTGTACGAATCTTCTACAAAAACACATGTATATCTTTTAATCTACGAGAATATAAGTAGTACAGGTATATTGACATATGTTTTGATATATATTGGCATATATTGGAATCAATTATGACCTTCTGGTATAAAGAGTACGGATATTAGTTATGTTTTCAATTTATTACGTCATCTCTTTTATTTTGGCAAATATTTTTGAGACGCATATTGTAATACGGGTAATCTTCTACTAACACATTGGCATATTTTCTGATCTGCGACAATATAATTAGTACGGGGTTGCATATATTCATTCAATTCCTATTTTCTCTTCTGTAAATTTGCTTACAAAAGGGGGCAGGATGTTTTATTCTTCAGATCTGATCGTGAAGATAATTTTGTATAGTGAGAACATATATTCTTAAACTTCTCTTTAGGAGCAATAAATTTAATATTTTAACAGAATTTGCACATGATTGCGAACTTTAAGTTTCTTTAAATTATACACTCCGTACGAATAACGGGTGTGCTGTTAGTGGTTAATAAATTTTAACATTTTAGGAGGATATATCATGTTGCTCGGCATCGCAATTAAATTAAATGTGTTCGTTAATGTTTTTATTATTTTTTTTCGATTTAAATAATAAATAAATGGATAAATGGATATAAAAGTATATCTTATGAATGGACGGTTTGATTTTTCTTTTAATTATATTAATTGCTGACTGCGTACATCAATTGCATTTATTTTTGCAAAGAATTTTCAAGCTTATATCGTATTTAGCTACTAAACTCATATATTGTGTTTAGCCAATAAATTCATATAGCCGATTGTTGAAACAGAAAAAGAGTAGAGCGGGTATATCTTCTAATACAATTGTAGTGTTTTCATTTAGTATATTGAAACGGGATAAGAATGTTTCATTCAGATCTGCAAATTCAAAGCTACGAATTTGGAGGGATATCGCTAAATTTGACAACTTTTCTTAAACTTTGCCAAATTGACGGAAATGTCGCCAAATTGATATAAACGACACACAAACAGCTGCCATAAACCTTCGGGTTGGTCGTGTGGCTTGGGTCTTCTACATATCAATGAAATTTTTTTTTGTTTTGTTAGAAGAGTGTACTGAAATGATGTTTGGTTAGCATTTATTTGTCAGACCAACCATCCTACTTAGTAATACATTTAGCGAATTTTTAAAATGTCACCAAATTGATAAAAATGTTTTCAAATCTATACAAATATCTTGAAATTGATAAAATTGCGCTACATAAATGATATTAATTGTTTTTTGTTAGGGCATAGCATTGTGATGATATTTCGTCAATTTGTCGCAAAGTGGAACTGTCAGTTCTACAGTCCCACTTGGCGATAAATTTGGCGATTTTTTAAAATGTCTCTAATTTGACGAAACTGTCGCCAAATGTTCCATAGAAATATAACTATTTAGACGATATTTTTTCTACCAATTTATTTGAAGCAAATGATATCATGTCGCTTAGCAACGGATTTAAATCCAATGTGTTTATGCGGCAGACGATTTTTATTAAATCCTTTCCGATTTGAATAATGAAGATATGTATATAAAATAAATTTCATTGCCATTTCATTTTGGACTGGATAATATCAATTATACTCTTCAGGATTAAATATTATTATTATTGATATTTTCCGGAATTATTGATTCAGGGATTATTGATATTTTTAAGTTATTACGCCATTGTTTTATTGCGGCAAAAACTGCTGACACACGCATATTGTACGTTGTACGAGTAATCTTCTAGGAATGCACGGGTATATCTTCTAACCTACGAGAATATAAGTAGTACAGGTATATTGGCATATATTTTGACATATATTGGCATATATATTGGAATCAAGTACAGTCTTCTGGTATGAAGATTAAGGGGATTAATTATATATTCAATTTATTACGTCGTCTGTTGTATTTTACCAAAAAACATTTGTGACTCATATTGCAAAACGGGTAATCTTCTACTAATAATCGGACATTATAAGTAGTACGTGTATATCTTCCCATATAATTTTAGCACTTTAATTTTGACATATATTGGAATAAATGACTGTCTTCAGATTTAAAGATTACGGGTTTATTGGTATTTTCAATTAATACATGTAATCTACTAATACAGGTTATATTTTCTAATATTCGCGTATATAATTAGTACGGGTCCCATACAATTTTAACGCTTTTATTTTGCATATATTGATTCAATTCCATATTTTTTTTATATTTGCTTACATAAGGGGTCCAAGATGTTTTATTCTTCAGATATGTCCATGAAGATAATTTTATATAGCGAGAACAGAGATTCTTAAACTTCTTTTTAGGAGCATTATATTAAATATTTTAACAGAATATTTTGATTAAACATGTCATTTAGTATACTATAAGAATTTGGGCATGATTATGAATTTCAAGTTTCTTTATATTATATACTCCGTACGAAGAACGGGTATGCTGCTAGTCTGTTATAAGAATAACTTATTTCTCAATCCATAAAGCTTAGCGAGAATTTGGCGACGAATTTGACGGAATGTTGCCAACTTGGTGACTTTTCAAAATATTACCAAATTAACAAAAATCTCGCCAAATGGATAAAAATGACGCTAAATCAATGAAAATGACGATTAATTGACGGAAATTCAGTATCTTGGAAAGAATATAAGTATCTACTATAAGAAAAAACTTTTTTTTAACTGTAAAAGTAGTATATTCATTGCATTATATAAGTAAAGTCATGTGCTGCCCACATCAGATTTATGTAATAGATACCACCAATTTTCGAATGAGTTTTTGAAAAAAATCATCCAAAAATCGAGTTGTTTAATAATGAATACACGTCTTACGTTATCATTAGAAAACAAATGCCGTCAACTTTAGATCGCTAGCATGAGCCATCCTTGGGATATAGAACACTCATGCTTGTGTTACATGCAGTAAGTTGCAGAGCTGATTTCTGGCGTCGTTTTGCAACTCTGAGACATGAACGTGTGATCATAGCTGTGTGTGATCTCAGACCAAAAAAAATGATTAATCAATTCACACGTAAGATACACCCCTATTTATTTGCAGCACTAATATCAAAAGTGGGTAATATTTTCTGATCGGGCGTCTGCTTTCTAAAAGAAACACAACCATGTAATCAGCGATTCCGACTTCACGAATACTGTACCACACCTGCGTGATCCTGGTCCCGACTAAGGAACGGATAAATCGACATTTTCTCGCTTAGTTAACCACTGTAATACAATAGATAAAAGATGCTCGGAGATACATTTATAATTCCAAAAATCATTACACTGTTAAACATTTGGCCAACGGCCCTACCGTGCTGAAAACACCGGTTCTCGTTAGATCACCGAAGTCAAGCAGCATCGGACTTGGTTAGTACTTGGATGGGTGACCACCTAGGAGCACCGCGTGCTGTTGGCACATTTCGGTCGCGGTAGCCCGGTGGTTTGCGCGCTGGATTTGCACGCTGCCACAACTGCCGCCGTGTTCATGCGGAGTACGATCACGTTAAACATGTGGGTCCGTAAATCCTTCCGAGAGGTTGGTGGTAGGGGAAGGGGGGTACGGTCCTTGTGGATGCCTCCCCCACTGGGTTCCGGTCTAAATTGTGTGGCTCTTCCCGGCCGTCAAAAAAGTTACCTTACACCTTTCTGGTAGGTCGGACGGTCTGGGTCTCAACAACAACAACTGTTAAACATTTGTAAGCATGTTATTGAAAGTTTCAGGGGAATCAGCTGCTAGCCATGAAGAGTAATGTTCCTAATAATTATGATAACATACATGTCACCAACAATGTCTGAAAGCCGGCTTTACATTGAATACCGAAAACTGGTCGGCAATCTATGAAACGATTAACATTCCACAGATTTCCTAGGCATTCTATAGAATACCAAACGACAAACCGGCAAAGTATGAAATACATCTCAGATTAATTCATTTTTTCATATTTTGCCTAAATTGCAATTGCCATTCTATAGAATCCCTAGGTATTATATTAAATGCCTAGGAAAAGTATATAATAATTCTCATATTTCATATTTTGCCTGAAAAAGGTCGGTATTCTATAAAATGCCTAGGTATTCTATAGAATGCCGGCATTTCATACATTGACGGTAACATATATATATAAATACAAAAATAACGCTTTGGCAGGCGATAATTAGTTGAATATTTTAGAGTAGAAGGTATGCCCGTCAAACGACGGAATTCAAAATTTGCAAATTATTACCTCCCATTTGGTGTCATTTTCATCCATTTGACGATGAATGTGAGATTGCTATGGAGTTCCCTGCTCAATTTGTAGCCTAAACGCTTCGTTTTTTTTTCAATTTTTTCTAACTATTTTTAATTTTGACGTACTTGCCATCTTCTCACTCTTTCTCTGTTCAACCGATGTTTATTTTTTTCTCTATCCTCTTCATTGTCCATTGGCCAACACATTTGCGAAATAAAATTAGTATTTAATGTCAAAAACTGTTGTTTTATTCAATCTTTTAAAATATAAATTTAAATCTGCTGACACCACTCAAAAGAAAAAATAAGAAGAAAAGAAAAAAAAAACGAACCTCGTTCAAGCAAAAATGTAATTAGCCAAGAAGAACGTTCCGGTTTTTCACATGAACACTGAATTCAAGCAGCAGTGGATGTGGAAAGTCAATGGACGATTGGAAAAAGTGTTCACGTAAAGGATTATAAAAATGCTGATGGTCTGGGTTAGTATCTAAATTGAAATGTTTATCTGTGATTGAAAGGTTTATCTGTAAATGGCAACATTTCGTGACAGTGTAACCCAGAGATAAACAGATAAACAGACAGATAAATCAAG